>OZ038481.1:52697538-52825038 GCA_964036315.1 Acanthosepion esculentum
TCTTGACTCAAATAGATGGAACTATTTGAGATCCGTCGATGGTTGAGCTCGCAAGACATCGTGACCGAGAGTTTAAGCATAAGTAGCATTGTTCACGCCAGAAAAATGCGCACTCTCCCAGAAAATGTAACTAAGATCCGTTAGGTATAGTTGCAGTGTAAACCACAGGGTCGCACTGTGGGTGTTGAACAATCACAAATATATCCGAGTAGGTGTTTGAATTAGGGATTGTCTATACGCCGTAGAAGACAGGCTATGAACGGCCAGCAATTACATTAATATTATTATCATTATTATAATAATTAATGTAGGTATGCGTTTGAGTAGACATCCCTGTGTTTTGTTAAACAGTGAAATTAATATCTACCGGTCTAGATATTGAAAGTCTTATTAAAGAAACGGTGCTTCCCTTTTATAATACTTCCAATCTCTAGGCTATAAATTTCAGTGTTTCAAAAAAACAGCGCTATCAACTGCAACCCGTTCATTCATAAAATAAAATGTTTTATAGAAATAAGAAATAATGTCAGATTAAAAGATGCATTAATTCCTTAAAAAGTAGGTTATGTTTCGGGTACGAAAATAAAGTTAGCTGTTGTCGGCATCGAATGGCTGCAACGAGAGATGTGCATTTCTTAAATAGATTAAGCATCACTTTGCTGTAATGGCTTTTCCTGGGCTAATAGTAATGTACGTCTGACTTGGTGCTGGTTTCTCAAATTAAAACGTGAATACAGGTTTGATTCATGTTGAGAGCAACATTCTCTTTACTTAATAAGAATTTCTATATTTTCTTGTTATAAAAAGAGACCTCTACTCAAATAGATGTATTCACTAAACATAATTTTTTGAGTAATAAGAAATGGCGCCAGGTTAAAAAAAAATTTAGTTAAACATATTTATGTATATCTCAGTCTGTCCATATCTTTCTCAGTCTGTCTATATTTCTGAGATGAAGTATTATGTACACTATTTACATTATTCAGACTATTGTCCTCATCTTTGTTGCCATATTCATCACAATTATATCTAAGAACACATGGCAAAGTGGATAAAGGCGTCGGTTAGATGTAGTAACAGGGCTCAAAAGAGTTGTGAGTTCAATACCTGGTTAAGGCAGTGGATAACTTGGAGAGGGGAATTAACAGGAGATAACTGATAACTGACATCCATTAGATATGACACGTGGGATTAGAACAGTCTACCCTAGCAAGCGAAATAAAGGGTTCAGTTCGACATTCCAACCACTTGAAGAAAGCCGGAGCGTACAACGGCCGAAACGTTGTGATAAATATGGCAAAAAAGACGAGGACAATAATCCGAATAATGTAAATAGTGTCTATCTCACTTTGATCATATCTATCTATCTATCTGTCTATCTATGTCTGTCTTCTCATATCTGTCTGTCTAGGTAGTTAGCTAGCTATGACATGTGGTCTGCCGAGCTACATTCCTTGGTTCCACCAGCACTTACTTTTGCACCATAGATCCACCATGTCACATACACAAGTGTGAATCATACACATTCCTTTTGCATTCCATCAGTAAAAGTAAGTTACACACGGACAGCTTCTTCCGAAGAACAATCGCTTTGCGGTACATACTTCCGGCAGGATATTTTCCTTATCACTGCGATCCATTCTGTTCATATCTATCTATCTATCTATCTATCTATCTATCTATCTATCTATCTATCTATCTATCTATCTATCTATCTATCTATCTATCTATGTTCATATGTATTCATATAGGGGGTCGTTTAATGAAAACTATTCGCATAGCTACTGTGATGTCAGTTGTAGTTGATTTGGTGAGTCATAATCGTTGCAAGATTAAAGCAATGATTAATAAGATTAAAACAAAGTGGTATACTAGGAGTTTTATTTCAGAACCTTTAGGGTAAAAAATATCTTCATCAGAAGCAAGGGGTATGCAGATCACAAGGAGAACAATTCATTACAACGTACTTCACATCTGTACGAGCTGGCAACTAAAAAGAACTATATAATTCTATTTAGAACTCTGTCTAATTTTTGTCGGATAGAATTTTTATCATGTTTTATCCATGACGAGGCTCGAGACCCACTTAGCTTAGAGGGTTACTGTCAAAATGCTAATGTTGCATCAGGTGTGTGATAAGAATGGAATGGAGAGTGGTAGGAAGTGGAGATCACGAGATTAAGCAGGTGATGTTATCTCCCCTGCTTATTATCATAATCATTGAACTTTGACTTAAAGAGGTCAAGATTAAATTGTTCAGGAAAGCAACCAGACGGAAGTTTGTTTCACAAAGTTGTAGTTCTTTCGAAAAAGGACTCTGATTGGAACTTCTTACATTTTCGACATTCACGAAATAAGGGAGAGTCAACTCTGAGGGTGTAATATGGTGTGCTCTAGCTGTAAAGTTATGAACATGCGAAGCTAACGAATAGAACTCATTTGGGCATTTGACATGGAAATAGCGATCGAGTAGCGAGAAGCTTATACCACTGCGTCTGTGGGAAAGAGGTTGCTGAATGGAACGTTAATTACCTCCCCTACAAAACCCAGTAAATGATTTTGAACTCTTTCAAAGCTAGAAAGTGATAGTTTTAGCAACTCTAGACCAAATATTATAGTAGTACCCTGTTTTTTTTTTGTTGCCTAATCTGACTCTTGTAAAGATAAAACATAGCAGAAAGAGTCAGTTCCCTGGTGTCCCGACTACATGAATTTAAGTGTGCTACTAGATTGGCATCTAGGTTCTACCCCTTTACTGTTGAAATAGTTAAATGTAACGGCCACTTCCCGCACTTCCCAACAGTGGAACTCCCTTCCTCTTACTTGCTTCCCTGATAACTACAATCTTCAAAAATTTAAGCGCAACGTCAATCGTCATTTTCTGTTGCCACGTTCATCCTTTCATCTTTTCTTCAGTTACCCCTGTGCCCAGTCTTTTCTTCCACTTTCACTCTCTGTAACCCCCGCTCCGCGTGCTAGTGGCACTCCCGCCTTGCTTCGGGTGAAATACTTTCTAGAGCGATGTAGTGAGCCGATATTTTCTCTAGCTTCTTTAACAGTGAAAGGTATATATGGATATCACTTGAGATCTGGTGTAAAATTAACACATAATAGATGACCAAAGCATAGAGCTTCATTGAGTGGAACCGTTCATTGCCATTGGACCTCGGGGCCTGCACGGTGGGGATGAAATGACACTAGCTTGGTTTATATATATATATATATATATATATATATATATATATATATATATATATATATATATATATATATAATACTTTACTTGAAACACCGACCTGACCTTTAGGCTGTCACGGTTTCTACCAGAATAGTTTCATCAGGCATTAAGTCTTTCTTTGTTTCTAACGAAAGTTTTCTGTTTTTAATAATTTGTTTAGCTTTTGTAAGGCATCTTTTTTGTTTCGTCTCATCTCCAGCCGTCATTAGCTATTGACATATCACTGGTTTGTCAAGATGTTAATTCAAATTTTTGGTAAGTGGTTCTTTCAAGTATATTTCACCATAAAATTCTGCTTATTTCTCATACATCAGCAAATCTTTACTAATATGTCCACAACACATCATAATACCCTCATCATAATACCCATTTACCTTTTGCCTGTATTCATATATATATATATATATATATATATATATATATATATATATATATATATATATATATATATGCTATGACTGAAAAATCAGTTTGTATTTTTATAGTTTCATATATGTTGCATGGAAAATTGAATTCACAGAAGGCTTCATCACTTAATTATCTGATTAAAAATGACTTAATAAGTTGCCTTATAACACATCCTAATGCCCTTTGTTCAATATAGTTTTCTGGTCGGTTAGGTATGTCAGGAAGGCGGCTGTTTGCATCTGTGCAAGAATATTTGCCAATAATCTCGAGGTCAATATTATTTGATTTTTCACTCTGTTCTAGTCTGTTCTTTTATTTAACAGGACGTGAACGTTCGAATGAGGGGGGAAGATTTGAGCATCCTTTTCGATAAGACGATCGAGATTCAAACAAATGAGCCTAGATAAATAAATAGGGATTGATCACATCTATCTATCTATCTATCTATCTATCTATCTATCTATCTATCTATCTATCTGAATAGGTGTGATTTGGAAAATACGAAAGTGTAGAAAATATGGAGATAAAAATTGAAAAGAAAGAAATTTAAATAAAAATGACCGAACAGGCACGAGAAAAGCCATAAATGGAAAAAAAAGAAAAGAAGAATGAAATGGCATAGAAAATGAACGAACAGTAAAAAAGGAAATGAAGAACGAAGTCATTTATCGGCGAAAGAATGTGAATAAGTAAACCAGGAATAGATAGAACAAATAAACCAGAATAATTAAACCAGTAAAAGACACATTAAATAGAACAAATTAAAAGAGAATATTTAAACCAGAATATGAAAGGACAATTAAACCAGAATAAGACAGAATAAATTACCCAATATAAGACCAAAGTAAATCAGAATAAGAATGAAAAAATAAATCAGACTAAGACTGAAAAAGAAAGAAAAAAAAAACAGAATAAGGCCGAATGATAACCCAATATAAAACCGAATAAGTAAACCAGAATAAAACCCTATAAATGAACCGGAATAAGATTGAATAAGTCAACTAGAATAAGACCGAATAAATAACCTAATATAAGAATGAATAAGTAAACCAGAATAAAACCGAATAAATAACCCAATATAAGGTTGAATAAATAAACCGTTATAATACTGAATAAGCAAACCAGAATAAGAATGAATAAGTAAACCAGAATGAGACCAAATAAATAAAGCAAAATCAAAATAATTAAATCAGAGTAAGTGAGAATAAATAAACGGGAATAAGACAGAATAAATAACCAGTATAAGACGGAATTAAAGAGACAAAATGAACAAAACATATTTAATCTTAATTCTTCCAAAGTTCTTGCATGAAAACCAAATTTCATTTTGAATTTGACAAGTTTTTCTTTTCATCTTTATTGTTGAGCATTATCATACTTTTCAGGTCGTTTTAGTTTCTACGACCTGCAGGGATGAGAAATGAAGAAATTGCCACACATTGGATGCCTGATGGATTTCAAATTTTGTTTTACCCGTTTAATCAATGTTGCTTAATTAATGGTGGTAGGATGTACAACCACCCGGGCCTACAGATTTAAATTAACGTTAACATTAAAAAGGCTAAAAAGATATTTTATCTCCATATTTTCTACATTTTCGTATTTTAACTCTCTCTCTCTCCCTCTATCTATCTATCTATCTATCTATCTATCTATCTATCTAGATACATATATAGATAGGCAGATAGATAGACAGACAGATAGAGAGACAAACAAAGGTACAGATAGATAATGTTGATTAATCATTATTTAATTATCTAACACCGTCTGTTTGAATTTCCACAGTTTTTATCGAACATGTTCTAAAGCGTAGCGTCATGCTTATTTTCGATTTTATTTTTACACAAAAACTTTAAAAATAATTTAAAACATTTAAATGATAAAAAATTCGTTGGTTGGTTTATTCAATACCGGGATAATTTAGTATTAAAAATCAAAAGTTGGAATAGGATTCAGAGGAAGAAAAAAGGATGACTTTATGGCTTAAGTTACGGTTTGTTTAAAACGTTTTAAGAGTAGCATAGGGAAATAATATGCTAATAATTTAGACATTATATTACATAGTGTTCTTTTCTTTTGTTTATTTGATTCTATTGTGTTCCAGTCAGTTATGTGCCATGCGTAATGCCCACTTAGGCGATCATGTGTCTTTCGATACATGACTGACGAGGCAGATTTTTTCCCGCAGTAGGTTGTCATTTCTTTCTGCGGTAGACCAGTTGTCATCCAAGGCTATAGAACCTGGTATGTCCTACTCTGGCGGAGAAAAAGAGGATTCATACTTTTCCCAAGCCTATTAGCACTAAGTGAATGTAATGAATTCGACTAGAATTCGAAATCGGCTCACCGATTCCTCAATCCAATTGTGTTTAGATCTCCGCAAATCACTAGAATGTGTTTGACTGTGAATTGTTCCTGACATAAAATAAAGAAAAAAAAGGAAATAAATGTTAAATTCTTAAATTTAATATTTTTAATATTATGATACTTCTTGGAAGATTCAATGTAAAATGTGTTTGCATATTTTTTACTCCCAAGTCGTTCCTTTTTTTCGCTTCTTTTCTCGAATTATGCATGAAAATATAGCATTGTCTTTGGCGCCTGAATCTTAGTAAATAAGCAAGCTAATGAATCATGGATTTGCCAGTTGACCAATTAGACTCGAATCATGAATGAATGATGTCCGTAGCGTTAGAAAAATGTTTAAAGCACCAGTTGATGATGTCCGCCGATATCCGACGAAATATGAACTGATGATACCCGCCGTTTAAGTATTAAAGGTGAAAATAAAATCTAGAGGAAATGAATTAAAGACAAAATACCAGAGACAGTATTTGGAGAAAATCGAATCCGATACACTAGTGAGTCGCTTAAGAAAAAAAAAAAGGTTTGCTGATGAGTGCTCTACGGCAGGCGTCTAAAGTGAATGAAGCAGGAAAGATTAATTAAACGAAAAATATGATCAAACCTAGGACGATGAAAAACAAAACAATACCAAACCAAACCAAATAAAACAATACCAAACCAAAGAAAACAATACTAAACCAAACCAAACAAAATAACCCAAACAAAAAGAAAGAAACAAAAAATGAAAATAAAAGTAACATAGAAAAAGTTACAGAAGAAAAAGTTATGAAATTTAAAACTAGTTAAGATCGAGACCCATCATCTGATTGACAATTTATTTTTACGGATTATCAACCCCTGTAGTTTATTTAAAGTTGTAACAGATTTTGGATTGTAAGAATATTTTTTTTGCAACTGAATAGTGCATAAAATTTATTTTTTGTGTGTATAACAACGATTTTCCATACACAAGTCCTAATATTTAACCCATAGCTGGGGGAAGGAGATGGCTTTATACATTTACCAAAGGTACTTGCGCGTACGTGAATGTAACGAACTTGATCGAATTGGAACTAGTGTCTATGATCTTTTCTTCCGATCTACTGCCCATTACAACACTTGTACATACACCCAATAAAAAATAAAAAGAGAACAAATTACAGCCATCTTTAAAAGAAAGAAAACCTATGATGAAACTGTTGACTGGCGGTGTACTTTTAAAATTTTGCTGTTTCTGAAAGAATCATGTCCGCATCGGTGACGACTAGCATCTGAACGACATTACTGATGACATGAGCCCCCCCCCCCCGGCTCAGCTGAATTCAATAACGTCAAATTAAACGTAGACACCCACGGTGACAGCATCCGAATTAAAAAAAATATTTGGCTGCTTGTAAATATTAACATCACGAAAAATCTTACACAAATATTTAACATAGGAACGAAGTCGAATATTTGTAAACAGAAACACCTTACAAAATCTTGTTCTTTGAATATACCTTATATCTGGGTACAGAATTAATTTCAACGTCATCCACCGCGACAAGAATGAGTCCAAAGTTTTATTATCGATGACTCAAAAATGGGACTTTTTTTTATCAAAATTTATTTGTTATTTTCGAATTAAGCAAATTAAGTAACTGCAAATTACCCTTTTGAGGTTCCGAGTTGAAATTAATTCTGGCATCCCTAATGTCGTAACTTTGACTTCCATAAAAGAAAAGTAAATATTTGAATTATTTTTAACGGATTACAAAGAGAACAAAAACTGCCTTCGGATACAATTCAGCTTACTGCTTCTCCTGAGATCATGCATTCTTGTAAAATCGAAGAGCTGGAGACATAGCATCGGTGGGTAAAATCTTAACAGTATAAACCACTCAAGTGCCACTGTGTTGATGGAAGACACAAATAAAACTGCAAGACCTGTAGTAAAAGAACGCGTGGACCATTGAGGTCAACACCGATTGGTGACAAGCTGTTTAATGCTTGAACGCAATCTTCAGGCCTTGTGTGTTGGGTGGTAGCTCGACTATTTATATATGCTGTTCAGTGCAGCATTATGTGTGCCAAGATGTATTTCCGGTTTATTGTGTTGCTTTAACAGCTATTGGATAGGTGGGAACGGCTAGATTTTTAATTGTTCTAAGGGCTGTTGAATAGAAAGAATTATCAACCAGAATGCTGTTATTTTATGCCTATTGTATAGGATTTGTCTGTTAACTTTTAACCTATTATTTATTACTGATTACTGGTTATTGAGTATTTTGTATTTATTCCTTGATTATTCACTGTCGATTATTATAATTAAATTTAATTAGTTGTGGTTATGCATATATTCATTTTTGTTAATTTGTTTATTATATATTCGCTTAATTATTTTATTATTTCATTTTATTTATTTGTATATGGGTATTTGTTATATTATTCGTTTAGATTTAAGTATTGGCTTTAATATATATAATATCATAATATATCATATTATATTATATTATTTAATATATATAATATCATAATAATATATTATTTAATATATATAATATCATAATATATCATATTGTCTGCGTTGTATAAAGTGCATATCTTTTTATTGGTGCTTTTTACAAGGTATTCTTTTTTCGTTTTCAATTCTTAAGTAACGCAGTAAACATATTTTCGCGTCTGCATATCTATCTATCTATCTATCTATCTATCTATCTATCTATCTATATTGAATGTATTTCAAAATTGAACGTCTATGTTGAATTGGCCTACTTCTGCTAGGACTTCATTCCAGACTATAAAGTATATAGGAAAATAACAAACAACAACAAAAAACTGACAAAAAAAAAGACGTCCAATTCGTGTCGTTACTCGTCAAAGAGAATGATATTTTCGATTTTCGATTCTGTATAAAATAGGTTTAGACAATGTGGAGGTAGAAATAAACTCCGTGTGATCACTCTCAGTTTAACGCCTCAAGCAATCCCCATGCAGGGTTGGCTTCTTTGTCAAAACACCTTTTCCATCTCTCTTTCTCTTTCTCTCTATTTCTTTCTTTCTTTCTTTCTTTTTTCTTTCTTCCTTTCTTTCTTTCTTTCTTTCTTTCTTTCTTTCTCCATAAGAATAAACTAATTAAATGAAATCGGTCAATTTTTGGAAAAATCACTTTTATTTCTGTTCATCATGTCTAATATGTGTCAGAAATGCATACATTTATAATTTTGATTATAACTTTAAAATTTTTCTAATTTGTTTCTAATTTTGGTTTTAATTCCCTTTCCTATTAATAATGAATACACGAAAACACATCTTTGTTCACCCCCTCCCGATTTATCTGCATGGGGTTTCATAAAAACAAAGATAGTTTAGCTGAGCTTAAAAAACACAATCAGTTAGGAATACGGGAGATAACTCCTGAAATGCTTCAAAATGTGTTTCGCAAGGCTAAATATAGATTTGAAATATGTATAGATACAAACGGGGTATATATCGAAAATTTTCAATAAAGTTTTGACCTAAGATATATAAATGTATTAGGTTTATACACTAATTAACTAATAAACATAAAATTGTTTCAGTTTAAAAAATTCGTTCGAAATAGTTCATTCTGGGACACACTGTATATATTATATTTACACACGTTCTTTATATATATATATATATATATATATATATATATATATATATATATATATATATATATATATATATATATATATATATATATATATATATGTATTTACACACGTTATAGGCCTGCGATTGAGCACCTTTACATATAAATATAGCATAACTTAAATCTATATTTTAATCCTATTATATATATATATATATATATATATATATATATATATATATATATATATATATATATATATAATAGGATTAAAATATATTCCTGGGTATGACGATAAACTACAACCGGTAGCGAGGTCTCTGATCAGGAAACTTTGGGGAGCGTGGAATCACCTCTTAATTGTTGTTGTTTCCAGGTCCGCCCTGACCCGGCGTGGTAGCAACTGCTAGGCTCCCAGCTATTTGACAATAGCTGGGAGCCTAACAGTTGCCAATAAGATCCGGTAGGTCTCCAAACAAAAACAAAGCACTATGAAGGTATAAGAATACATTTTTATTGAAAAATGGCCAGCAATACATTTTAAAGTAGAAATACCAACAATACATTTTATAGCAAAATGACCAACAAAACATTTAATCTGTAGTTGAAGACATACAATTGCGTTGAAAATATATTTAGTTGAAGCCTTAAAATTGTGTACAAAATATTTAGATTTTGACATTAAATAACTCATAGAGGTTGATATACAAAAACAAAATCATCCAACCAACATGAGAGTACTTTCATGACATTAACTCATATAATATCCTACGGTTTCTTAAAGAAATCAAACCGTGTTCCAAAATATAACTTCAATAAAACTACAACATAAAACACACATATTCCCGCCTTTAGCCATTATGCCTGCACAAACATGTATATGCACAAAAGCTAAGCACCATCTACCATGTGTTCAATTGTGAAAGCAGAATAACATATATCATATTTTTATTACTTTAAATGTCTCAAGAAAATTAAATTCTGGCTTTAAATGACGCATAAGTATTTGATATGTTATCTCCTGTTAATTCCCCTCTCCAAGTTCTCCATCGCCTTAACCAGGTATTGAACTCACACTCTTTGGGTCCTGTCACTGGATCTAACTGATAACTGACATTCATTAGATATGGCACGTGGGACTAGAACAGTGTACCCCAGTGAGCGAAATAAAGGGTTCAGTTCGACATTCCAACACCCTGAAGAAGGCCGGAGCTTACAACAGCCGAAACGTTGTAATAAATATGGCGACACAGATGAGGACAATAATCCGAATAATGTAAATAGTGTACATAACACCTCATCTCAGAAATATAGACAAAACTGTATGTATGTTATCACTTTGGAGTATATGGTTGTTCAATAATAATAGGCTCAAGCGCTACTCTAGGTAGAGTGTTTTTGATTGAGATTGTTGCAAGGAAGGAGAAGGAGGAATTAAAAAATAATTATCATGAGGATATGTAGGATAGATATTAGTTAACCCTGGACTTGAAAAGGTTACGTTTCTAGTAGTCAGGGCGATATTTTCTCCGGAGTAATATTTCTGGGGAAGAAGCTGTCTCATTCGAAGGGAATGGTGATAATTTGATAAATTTAACATGACATATCTTAACTGTGGAACTCGTGATACACGAGACAGATTTGAAGGCAGTACAAGTACTTAATTATCGCACTGAATATTAAGTAGAAAATTTTGAATATCTAGGAAGTGTTTTAACAGAGCATGGAATATATGTGTCAGCATCCAAAGGCGCATTTGAATAGCGAAAGATGTCTTCCAAAATCTAAGCAATGTATTAAAAAACAGGAAAATTTCTTTAGAAACAAAGAAAAAGTATTGAACTGCTATGTAATATCACTCTTCCGATATGGCAGTGAATCCTGGACAATCTTCAGAGATGAAGAAAGGACTTGAAGTAAGAAATGTGCTTCTATCTAAGGATGCTGTGAATCCTATGAGCTGAACATACTTGAAGGTTTAGGGAAAATGGAAACAAATATCATCAGTGTTTGGTCATAATCTCATTCATTTTCAGCAGTTTACCTACCACTGTAGGGCTTGTCGTTAAAGTCAGCGTCTCCTCTCTCTCTGGGATTGTCGTTTATTCTACTGAAAATCGTTACTGTGTTGTAGCTTTTTCACGAACATTCAGTAACCTGTCAACTACGACATATGCTGTCAACTACGATCTTCAAGAGTTTAAATGTAATGTCAATCGTAATCTTCTGTCTTTTCGAACCCTGTTCTTTTATTGTACCTTCTCCTCAATAATATTTCCTCAGTTTCTTTTATTCTCAGTAACCACCAGTGTTTTAGTGGATTTATACCTTGTATGGGTTTCAAATGATGAAAAACACCTTTCGCAAATGTTTGTATCACTTTCCGCTTCTAAAACTATTTATTGCGGGAAAACACATTCATATCAAAGAGCAAATAATAATAATAATTATAATACAAAAACAGAAATAATAATAATAATAATATCTTCAAAAAGATATCAAAATACAAGGACCTTGAAATCGCAATCTCAAAAATGGGAACATCAACTATCCCTTTTGTAGTTGGAGCCCCGGAATTATTTGGAAAAGATTCCAGTAGACTAATTGAAGGGATTCCTGGAAGCTCATGCCTTAAAGAAATACAAGAAAGGAGCTTTAATTTCAAGCTGAAGTGACATGTGGTTATGTTGACAATTTTTCCATAATGACGGATTATTATATTTAATCGATACATAGGTAAATCAATAAATATATAGACTTAAAAAAGGCCACGTAGGTGGTCATGGCTATTTACTGAAATATTATATCTATTACTATGAATTCTTGGGAAAAATAGTATGATCTTTACCCGAATTCTTCTCCATGGTTTTGCAATCTGAGTTTTCTTACTAATAAACTAGCAGCCACTACAAGATAGTGGTTAGGTTAGGTTGTAACCATAGTTGGTGTGGGGGAGGAAATGGATCTGTGCCTTCCGCAAAGTTATTAGTGCGAAAGTGAATGCAACAAATTAGGGCGCTGTCCGTACACCCGTAGATTAATTAGAAAAACACAAAACAAAAACAAAATTTTTGTACACATTCATTTTTCAAAGATGCTTTTTCAATGTACTTAATTCAGTGGTGATGTTAGTCATATAGAATAGAGCAGATTTCAGATAAAATTTCATCTAAAAACAACTAGCATATTGAAGCAATAGCGTTTTATTTTGACTTTTGTAAAATAGTAGCTTACATATCTTCTTCTTCTTCTTCTTCTTCTTCTTCTTCTTCTTCTTCTTCTTCTTCTTCTTTGTATTACACCCCTTAAGGTTGCGGGGGATCATGGGTCCCCACAACTTCCAATAGTTCGTAACTCTTAGTAAGCTTAGTTATTTTATTATTCCTCTCACTGTGTCGTGCGAGACAATTTTTCTCTCCTGAATTTATCTTACATATCTACGTCATTTTACATATTTATAAGTCTGTCATTGACCATGCTAAGAATATTGCTGCTACATATGGTCTGGTGCTCCCGCCATCTATCTAGAGATCCTAAATAAAATCCAAAGAAGAATCAGCAATATTATTGGTGTTGATCTGGCGTCTCGGCTTCAGTCACTTTCACACCACCATAAAGTTGCCTTCCAGTCACTTTTGGAGTGCCATGCGTGATACATGCTTAGACGATCATGTATCTTTCGATACATGACTGTCGAGGCAAATTTTTCCAGCAGTAGGTTGCCATTTCTTTCTGCGCTAGACCAGTTGCCATCCAAAGCTAATAGGATCCGGTCTGTCATGCTAATTACCAATAGCTGGGTGGGGGAGAATAAGAGGATTCATACCTTTCCCAAGGGTATTAGCACGTAAGTTAATGTAAAGGATTCGACTGGAATTTGAACTCGGTTCTCCAATTCCTCAATGCAAACCGCTATGCATTACTCCACGTGCCATTTCTATACATACTTCCATGGCCACTGTTTGGATGGTCTCTTCGCTTTGGTACCTAGATTTTATGAATTTAAACGCAGTACTAGACTGGTGACGACGTCTCATCGATATACAAAGGAGTTGGCCAGATGTAACCGGAAGTTCTATGCTAACAGTTTCTTTTTTCGCACTTCTCGCTTGTAGAACTCACTTCCGACTCGATACTTTCCAGCCAAGTGAATCTTAAAAAAATTAAATTCAATGCCAGTCGCTTTCGACTGTTCTGATTACTACTTTTTGTTTTCTAATTCTTCCACACCGACACATCTTTTGTATCCTAGTGGCTTTACTGCCTTGCATGGGGTGAAATCGATTTACAAAAAAAACAAAAAAACTCCTTGTTTTGCCATCCATTTATACAAGCTCTTTAGTTAGGTTACTCTCTGTTTCCCTTTGCCTTGTCTCTTTCAGTATGTCCAGTGAGTGCCAAATTCTTCAAGTACTCCTTCCTCATTCAGTCAGTTACTTAATTGCCATACGTGATATACGCTTGGGCAATCATTTTCTCATAGTGGGTTGCCATTTCTTTCCGCGACTGGAATCAATCAGTCATGTTATTCTTCCTGTTGGGAAGGGGCATAGAAGAGATGAATTCATACATTTCTCAATGATATTTGCGTGTAAAAGGTCTTTCTCTGTGTGTGTTTGTGTGTTCCTGCGTGTGTGCGAAAATATTACGCGAAATTAATATTAAATAAACGCAGTTTTGTCATTTCTATCCATCAGCTTGACGGTTCCTGGCGATTCCCGAAGCGGTTAATAGAGATTTGCATATTCAGCTTTAAAATTCATTAAAAAAAGTTGGTTCTTTTTTCGTTTTCAATCCGAACTTTTGTGATGTTTATAAATAAACGATTGTTGCATTGATGGTCTCTATAATTAAATTTCTAAATTATTTGAAATCTTTTTCGTCATTGAAATGGGTTAACTATCTTAGCATTTAGATCACAGTTTAGGAGAATATCGTGTGCAAAATAGTAAATTAAGGAATATTAATTTTTGGGACTTTCTTGGTCTCACATTATCCTCCGACGTGAAGTGGAATAACTACACTGAATCAATAGCCGCATCTACCGCAAGGAAAGTTGGTTCTCTGTGTCGTGTTAGGAGTTTTTTTTGTCTGAGCCCAACCTTCACATCTAGAAATCTACTATTCGTCCATGCATTGAATACTGCTGCCATATATAGTCTAGTGTTCCCGCTGTTCTTCTAGAGGTTCTCGATAAAATCAAACGAAGGATATGCAATGTGATCGGTCCTAACTTGGGATCTCGACTTCAGTCACTTTCTCACAGACGTGATGTAGCTTCCTTCTGTCTTTTTTACAAATATTTTCATGGCAACTGGTGTGACGAGCTATATTCGCTGGTTCCCCGACTGCATGAATTTAAGCGTGCTAGTAGGTTGGCATTTCTGTCCCACCCTTTTACTGTCGAAACAGTTAAATGTAACCGCCTCTTCTACTTCAGCAGCTTCATCTCTTGCACTTCCCGGCAGTGGAATTCCTTTCCTCTTACTTGTTTCCCTGATAACTATAATCTTCAAAAATTTAAATGTAATGTCAATCGACATCTTCTAATGCTTTGATCACCGTTCTTCTTTTTATCCTTCCCTTAATCCCCCCCTATACTCAATCTTTTCTTTTGCTTTCACTCTCTATCGTCCCTTGCGTATTAGTGACACTTCCACCTTTCTGGAAAAAATTTAAAATATAAAAAATATAAATTATAATTTTATAACGTGCAGTATATGAAATAAACGAGGAACAACCTGTTTAAAGTTCCCAAGCCGCTTTAATTGCAACTATTTCGCCAGAACCATTCTACGACAGTCGTAAATCTCTCAAAGAAACGACAGGAGAGCTTATCTTGCGCAATGTCGATTTTCATTTCGAGTCTTATGTAGTGTTCAACCTGGGATTAACAATTGCAATTTTTTTTTACCGTTTTCTCTTTCTTTTTAATAAGCAGTACTTATTATTATGGCAAGAATAATATTTTTTTCGACAAGATACATTAACACTGGTTAGAAGATACCTTTATAGAGAAAACAGTAATCAGGTCATTTTACATATTTGTCTTACATATTTATAATTCTACCATTCACCCTTGCTTTGAATATTGTCGCAATATTTGGCCTGGTCCTCCTGCTATATATTTAGAGATTCTTGATAAAATACAAAGAATAATGGTGCTGATGAGGCATCTCAGTTTAAGTCACATTCCCTTTGTTACGTTGCTTCTCGCTGCCTTTTCTATAAATACTCTCATGAAAAATTGTACTGATGAACTTTCCTCTAAAGAAACCTAGAGTTTATGAATTTAAGCGAAGTATTAGAATGGCGGAAAGGTCTCATCATTTCACAGTTGAAATGAATAGATTCAACCGTACGTTCTATGCTAACAGTTTCTTTTATCACACTTCTCGCTTGTGGAACTCTTTTTTTTGGCTTCTTGCTTCCTAGTCAATTTAAAAAATTTAAATTCAATGTCAGTAGTTATCGACTGTATTCTTAATTCCCGTTCTTTTATTGTTCTCTCTTCTTAATAAAAAATTTACCTCATATTCTCTAAGACTCAATAACTCTTTAGCTACTTTATTACCTTGCTAGGGATGAAATGATTATTACAACTATAAGAGAAGGTAATGTGAAACCACTACGATATCTTTTCCAAGCAGTAATGGTAAGTCACATATAATAAAGATAAGGAATATGTGGAGAGCCATGATCGTCTATATCCTGTAATCATTAAAAACAATAAATAATTTCCATTAATTTAAACATATATGCAGCATAATCTATTTTCTTAAACTCAAAACCAGAGAACAATTATACCTTGATTTCTATTTACACTATTTACATTGTTCCGATTGTTGTCCTCATCTTTCTTGCCATATTCACGACATTTCGGCTGTTGTACGTTATAGCCTTCTTCAGGTGATATTTGGAATTCTGAAGCGACCCCTTTATTTAGCCCACGGGCGTAGATTGTTCTAATTCTACGTTTCATGCCATTGGAAATCTTAATTTTAGTTAATTTCCCTTGATAACTCAACTTTCCATGTTTTTATTCTCTCTGCTGTAGCCAGGGATTGAACTCTCAACTCATTGGATCAAGTCGCTTCTGGTTCAATCAACCAATATTTTTACGGACTTGGCCCTGTGCGAAAAAAGTGATCTCATCTGCAAAAGTTTAGTCGCCTTGTCATTTTTCCTGGCATCAAAATGATTCGAATATGATCATTAAATTAAATTTAAAAATCGGGTAAAAATATAAATTCGAATATTTTCAACTTCTACTGTAATCAAACATGTATATTACGAAGGTAGTGTATCTTCTCGGCGTTAGCCGTGGATAAAAATAACCAAAGTGGACACTTGGACACTGATTTATACCGCTTCACTCAAAAGACAAATACGTTTTTCTTTCTTTTTTCTTCTTTCGCCGATGTTTATTTCTACTGAAGCAGCTACAATGAGTCCTCATTTAAATAGATACTCTCGTTTCAACAAAAAGCTGACTGTTCGCTATTCTGTTGTTACGAAATTCCCTAACATAGATAGCAGCTGTTAGAACAGCTTTATGAATTATTACCTTTATACGTGATATCTAATTCCGGATTTATGAAAAGTTAGAGCTCAATGGAAATAAAAGCATATCTTTACTGCGATTTTTCTTTCTAGATATTTCAGTCGAGTATATTCAATATTTCAAACACCTGAATATGATTACTTTGTCATCACGTCTCCGTGGGGGAGTAGTCAGCAATCTCGTCCTGTAGACTTTTACTATTGTACGTCCTACACTTCTACCCTTAGGCCAGATAAAACTAAGCTCCTCGGCGGGAATTAGTGATTAATAAACCAGTCTTTTGACTTTTACTACAGCAGTGTGTTTCGTCTTCAGTGACTGATCCACACTTTTGTCTTTTTTTGTTTTTTAGGCTAAGCATTTTTAATTTCTAAAGGGACTTCTTAGTCGGTCTTATAGTCGAATATCTCGCACCCATGTCAGTAGTCGATGTACCAGCTTGGGTAAAAAAAGAAAGAAAAAAACTTATTGCGCATTCTTAAGATGAAAACACCCACCCCATTGGTTTCATGACCAGCAAAAGTAAATATTGAGAGTAAATTACTGAGTATGCGTGAGATAGAAACAGATATAAGGAATGGTTAGAAAATTCGTTTTTTTTTCCTTTCCAGCGGAAGATGTAAAACGATGAAGACAGTGAAAATATTGGTTGAATCAAGTCTCACACATGAACGGAATGTTTGAATGCGAACAGTTATTTTACCTATTTTGAAAACGTCTTGTGGACCATACTGAATATTCTCACTGACCACACGAGGTCCGTGAACCGTATTTTTTGCAGGCCTGATATAGAGTATATGTGTGCACAACTGACTTCCATTTAGTAAGTTTGACAATGGATATAAAAGACATTTTGTTGCTACTGCAAGAAAAGGTAAAGTAATTCTTGGAGAATGGATATCTCAGATGCTTTTTTTTGTTGCTTCGTGGCAGCGGAATAGCAAGACTGCATTCAAGATAACTGAAAGTGTATTATTAAGAATTATAGTAATGATAATGGTCGTATTACAAGTTCTTATTACTACCTGCAATTATAATTATTCCTAAACTTTTATTCACTTGAAGGCTTACATTTTTAATGACGCCATCTAATGATACATTATAGCATTACATGCGAGCGATACATTCTACTGATATATCTAAGTGATACCGTTTTATGATTGAATATTGATATATATTTTGTTGATACATTATAATGATATATTTCAATAATACACTTTATTGATATATTCTAATATTACAGTCTAATGATATATTGTTGCCATATAATATAGAGTAACATTTTAGTGATATAATCTAATTTCATTTCAGCGATATATTTTAGTGATGCATTCTATTAATTAATTATAGGGATTTATTATAGGAAATACATAGTATTGATACGTTATAATTATAGGTTATATCTACATATTCAAGTGATATATCAGAGTAAATGTTTAAAGTTATACATTATAGTGATAGACTAAAGACATATATTTTAATGATACTTTCTCGTGGCAGAATATAGAGATAAATTTTTGTGATATATTATAGTGATACATTCTAATGATTCATTATAGTATTACCTTCTATTCATACATTCTGTTGATAGATTTTAATGATACATTATTATCATAGAATATAGAGATACATTTCAGTGATATATTCTAATGATACATTTCAGTGATATGTTTTAGTGACACATTTTCGTAATACATCCTATGGATATATCCTAATGAAAGATTATAGTGATATATTTTATGATACATTCTATGATACAGACTATTGAGAGATTATAACTATAGATTATAAATACATATTCAAGTGATATATCAGAGTAAACGTTTGTACTTATACATTATATCGCTAGACTGTAGGCATACATGCAGAGTGCGATGGATAGATTGTCATAAAAATGAAAATATCATTAACATCACATTTTAATCAATATATTTAACAAAATTACACAAAAAATAACTTGAAGTACTACAAATTTGCTCAATAAAATCGCCATTGGCTTCAACCACATCCTCCAGACGACTTCGGAATATATTGAAACTCTTCTGGATGTTCTTTTTGTTTAAGTTGGTGAATGCTGCCATAATCCTTGCCTTCAGTTCATCTTTGGTGTTACAAAGAATTCTCTTTGCACAACTGCTCGTCACATATAATAATCAAGAGGGTTACAGTCTGGAGAGTTAGGTAGCCAGATGTTGTCGCAGAAATTGTCTGACAGCCATGACTGGGTTATCCTGCTTGTGTGGCATGGGGCAGAGTCCTGTTGTCACACATAGGGCCTTCCAGTAGCCACCCTCTTCACCTAGGGCAACACTACCTCCTCAAGGTACTTGATACAGACCTCCGTGTTGAGTAGTGAATGGTAGCATAATGTCGCCATCACATGAAGTTAACTGGATATATCATTCAACTCTTTCCGAATCTGCTGTACTGTCCTTAGATTGGTACCCAAACATTCTGAAATGTTCGTATTGGAGTTTTCGGTGCGAATACCAAGCTGTACTGTATGTCGTTTCGAAATTTATGGCGAGGCGAATTGTGTCACGGGGCTCCTTTTCTCACGGAATGTGCCCAACTGACCTTACTATACCGTGCAGTCGACAAAATCAAAAACAAACAATGCGCATGCGCGACTTTAAAAACTAAAACTAAAATGGCGACAATTTATTCATCGCACCAGTACATTTTAGTGATACTTTCTCGTGATAGATTATAGAGATACATTTTTGGATATATTATAGTGATGCACTCTATTGATGCATCATATACGATCCAATATAGTGATACGTCACAATTATCGATTATAGGGACAGATACAAGTACTAATTTCTAGTATTTCTTTCTGTAGACACATTCTATTGACACTTTATAGTGATACATTTATTGATAACTTCTCGTGATGAATTCGAACCGCAGAGGACAAAATGAAAAAAAAAAAAATACTACAATTGTGTTTTAACATCGACTTCATTTGTATCCTGTTGAAATTGGCCCGTTTCTGTCAGTTTCTTATCGCTAATTTACCCATTGCAGACTTTGCTGTAATCAGTTTTTACGCAAAGAAATTGAATATTTCTTGTGATCGAGGAAAGAAGTCCTAGCTAAACAACGAATTTCTTATCTGTATGTTCTTTCAGTGAAACAAACAGCAGGATCTTATGTAGGGCCATGATTGCCATCGTCCTGAAAGGACATAGCATATAAAAGAAATAACTTCTATATTCACTTCCGGTTCCAATTCTTCGGTCCTGTGCCACATTTAACTACTCTTGTATACACCGCTGAGCATCTCTCATTCTATTTTAATATTGCACCGGAATCAGTTAAGTTTTTCATATATTTATTTTTAAAAAAGTATTGGAGACAAATCCTCAAGAAACAAGCCAACATCAGCGCATCTACAATCAGAATCTTCAAAAACAACTCCGCCACCTTTGATTCTCTTGAGGTTTTTATTATATTAGACTTCTGTCGATTGGTCAAAGAACCAACCAATCGGTGAATAGTAAATGTTTTAAAAACATGACACATTAACATCTTTTTTCTCTCACATGGGACGCTGTCCTCTTACTACCAGTTATTTTTTATACTTGTTAATATCAAATTAACTGGTTTTTGAGAAGCAGTGTCTAAGATGAGATTGTGTATTCTAATCTCAACTTGAATGCCCATAACAAGGCGTAAAGATAGTAAATCACTATTGACATCTTTAATAGCATTCACTTGGCTACACCGAATTAGTGGCGCGAAACATTACAAGCGAACAGAGATTGCGTGACAGGAAAATATCAATTCCTAAGGAAGGAGTTAGTTGAATCTAATCTGGCGTGGAACCTACTATCATAATTTAGAGAATACGGAGAAAAAATACAAGGATTGTTAACTTCACATGCAAACAGCCATATACAATCATTCACATATGCACGCACACAAATGTTGGTATATTCATGCAAAAACACGTATATGTGGAAATATATATATGAGTGTGCGTATCTCCAAATATGTGTGCGTAAATGTTCGCATTCTTTTTTATAAATTAATTTTACACATACCCCCAAACCCCTCCACAGACATACGCATACTCACACCGAAAGGCACACACATACACACAAACATAAACACACACACACACAAACACACATACACACACACACACACACATATATATATGTATATGAATAAAGACAAAAGGAAAACTTATCTTAGACAACACTTTTCATCCTCTGAAGGACTTTATCAAGGCAAATGTAAAGATGTATTTTGCAACAAGTATTTATATAAATGAGCAAAAGTTACTTGTCACAAAATGAAATACTTACATTTAACTTGATAAAGTCTCTCAGTGGACGAAAAGCATCGGCTTAAGTAAGTTTTGTCTTGTTTCATATTGTCCTTTTACAGATATAGTCTGCCTGATATATATATATATATATATATATATATATATATATATATATATATATATATATATATATTTCTGCGGGCTTGTATGTGTAACTAATCGCAAAGACCTGTGCGTAATATATATATATATATATATATATATAGCCTACTTCGATGTTGTGTAATCGTTAGAAAGCTTTTCTGGCTAGATCAATTACGAATGAATAGTGATTTCTTGTTTACGGAGTGCCCCATAGGCATACGTACAAGATGTTACTAATACGACCAGGAGATTAATACATTGGTATTTGGTTGGTATTTTTGATATTTTACATTGATTGGTCAATGTTATTAACATCTTATATGAAGTATATTTATTCAACAGTTGCATTTAAATTTAACAAATAATTCTGTACGTTTAAATTATTTACTAGTTTCTGAAAGAAGCTATTTATCAATTATAAAAAAACAAATTAACTAGGAAATTCACAAAGAGTATAACTTGTCTAACGTTTTGTTAAATTACTTTTCGCTTTAGTTTATGTCTGACTGCCGTTAGTTGCCGATCTACGGGTTGTGACCTATTTATAAAAATATTTTTGCTTCTTCGTTGAATTTAAATTTAACGTAGGTCATATTTGATTGGTTGATCAGAGTAAAGTCAACAAATCTTATAACCCCAGTATCTTTCTTTCGCAAAAAGGGGTTGTATTTTGCTTTTAAATCTAAATAAATCGTTCACACGCCAGTAATTTTCAATCGCCTGATGAGCTGCATAGATACACATCGAAACAAGACTGCAATTGTGTAGTAATTTTGACATGTTTTCGGTGTAATATCCCAAAATAAAAAATATTGGTCTACTTTGCATTGAGCTCACTTTTAAATTAAATGTTACATATGTTGGAATTGTACTGTATTCATTCTCATCTTACCTATATATATATATATATATATATATATATATATATATATATATATATATATATATTTGTCTTATGTTGATAGTTGTATTTTTTTTATTCATAATATGCTGCACGATGTGAGCACATATTGCCTTGAATTTCGACAGATAACAGTTCAATCTACGAGAGAGCGTGGTGCATGTATGGAAAAAATATCATTTAATTATTAACAACAACGCCATATCTTGAAAATAATGTTTTCTATGAATTCTCATGCCTCACCCACACCAGGAGATTGCCTCGCCAACACCAATAATAATAAAAAAACAGCATTAAATGCTTAGATCGGCCACACATGCAACCCAGTCTTTCACAGATTGACCTGTCACCTAACATCGTCCACCACATCATAAACCACAAACTATCAAGACAAATATTAATAGATAATACCAATATATATATATATATTTGTTTTTGTTTTGTTTTACGGCATATCACCTTCAGTGGGTTATTTAAAGATTTTTATTGCTGGTAAGATTTAAAAAAAAAATGTATTGTTGGTAATATTTTTTCAAAAATGTATTGCTGATAATTTTTTTCCCAAAAATGTATTGGTGCTAATATTTTTCTTTTTGAAAATTGAACTGCTGGTAATAATTTTTCTCAAAAGTATTGCTGGTATTAAAACCTATTTTTATACTTTCACAGTGTTTTGACCCCATTTGGGGGATAACTATTTGCCCATAGCTGGGACCCTGACAGGTGCTACCACCCCGAGTCAGGGCGTACTTGGGAACACTAATAATTAATTAATTCCATACTCGTCAAAACCTCCTTATAAATTCCTTGCTGTCGGATGTAGTTTATCGTCTTACCCAGGACGCGGGGTGTAGTTTATCCTCATACCCAGAATGGCTACTTTGACATACACTTTATCCAATGCTGTTCTTGATATATAAAAATATATATCGTTATCTCTCTCACACACACATATATATATGTATAATGCTTCTCCCGTCGAACTCGACGTATGAGGGCCAGACAGATCAATTCCCAGAAACTGAAAGCCAGACAGCCACACAAGAATTGATTATAGTGGTGAAGGCTTTGTGCAGGGCCATCCACACTTTTTGGAGGGACGAATACAGGGACCTGGTGCAACGAATGCCACAAGGTCCCCAAACGACCCTCCGCAGGTTTTGAATTCAGACCAGTTGCCGTCCAAGGCTATAGAACCCAGTCTGTCCTGCTATTTACCCATAGTTGGAGGGAGAAGAAGAGGATTCACACCTTTCCCAAGGGTGTTAGCACGTAAGTGAATGTAATGGATTCGACTGGAATTCGGCTCTCCGATTCCTCAATCCAAGCCGTTATCCATTACTCCACCGTGCCTCCTCGATGTATATATATAATATAATATGTATATATATAATATAAAAGGCCCAAACACTAATATTTCATGGTTATAATTTATTCAATTGGAATCGGAATCGTAATTCAAAAGGAAACAGTAAACATCGTTGTGAATTTGCAGGTCTGATGAATTGGATCGTGATTACGATTCCAATGTAATATTAACCATGGAATATTAGTGTTTGAGATCAACCAGGATTCTATTCTCCTGGAAATATATATATATATATATATATATATATATATATATATATATATGTAGAGAGAGAGAGAGAGAGAGAGAGAAATAAAGAGAGAGAGTGAGAGAGAGAGAGAGAGAGGAAGAGCCCAGTTAAGTTGGTTAATAAAACAAGGGAAATCAAAAAGGTGATCAGTGCGAAAAGAATTTATTATATATTAATTGTTAATTACAAGACAGAAATGAAGCACGAACATTAATGTTATTAGTCCGGAATTTTCTGGCACGTCTGTGTCCTTCATCAGCGGTGCGAGAAATAAACAGAGAATATTCCACCACTTCCATTCCGTTCCATTCCGTTTCTGGACACAATGGTACGTCTAAAAAACAACCACATCTCCACTACACTTTACACCAAGCCTACTGATGGTCACTGCTACCTCAATTTCAAAAGTTCCGCCCCACAAACCTAAAGAAATCTATAGTCTACAGCCAATGCTTACACATTAAACGGATCTGTTCTCACAAGGAAGATTACGACTTACACATCAGACAACTCTGCAATCACTTTTTAAATAGGAATTACCCATCCAAAATAATCAAAGAATCCATTACCAAAGCTTCCAAACTCAACAGAAACACTTTCCTCAACTATGTAACTAAAAAGAATTCCAGAATCCCCATGGTCTTTTGTTTTAATCACAACATACATAAACTTTCCCATTCATTAACGAAAGATTCCCAACACATAAAATCAGACAAGAATATCATCAGTTTATTCAGTGATAACCCCCTACACACGAGGCGACAGCCCCACAACCTCTTCAGATTTTTAAATGTCTTCTGCAACAAACCCCGATTCCTGATCTGCAAACACATCAACACTCAAAACACCTAAACCACCCGGCACTCACGTAGTATTTAGATCACCTGCTCCAATATTGCATATCTACTCTTCTGCCACAATTGCGAGAAGGGGAATTACGTGGGAGAAACCGCAACTGAGTTCCGATTACGGTTCAATAACCACAAGAAGAGCATCAGGGACAAAAACAACATTTTCCCGGTATCCGTACACTTCAATACACCCGGCTCACAGCATCGACGACGTCAGGTGTGTGCTTTTGGCGTCTGGGTTCGACAACCAGGAAAGTAGATGCAGGTCAGAGTTGAAATACATACTGAAAATAAACTCCCACATAAAAGGTCTAAACAGAGATTTAGGTTTACTCAAAGAGTATACCTTCCACAAGGGAACCCATTACCAGCAACACCACACCACGAATGAGTAGCCCCCCAACATTTATAATCAAAATTTTAACAGACATTCCCCACCCCCTACTATATCTTTCTGCTCTGACACCTAGGATTTCGGAATTTTGAGATAGGGTATATTTACACTTATCAGACTTAAACACACAAAGCATATATTTTTGCAGACACCTTCCCCCTCTTTCCTTCCTGCACTGTTATTATTACTGTTAAGGGGTCTCCCCTTTTCACACAAATGGACTCAACCGAGGTATACATATACTACCACCAGTGAAGACAGTCGAGAAGTCTGTATCAGAGTAGTATTAGAGGAGAGTAACACAAGAGACATCGTCACGAGCAAAGTAAGGAGTCATACCGCGATACTGCAATACCAAGACTGTATATATATTATTGCTACTAACCCGAATTCCTATATCTACTAACCCGTATTACCAGTTTGTATTATTACGTGAATACATTTATTTTCCTTATCTATTCCTAGCTGTTTATTTTTTCTGGACTCCCTATTTTCTGACTATTGTTTTCCAAAAGAATTCTTATCAGAATATTTTATCCTTTTTTGCGGTTCCTATTGTGTTTTTTCCCCTTTCACTTTATTTTTATTACCTTCATGCGTCCTCAATCTCTACCCATCTAGTCAAATCCATCAACACTGACCAAATAAGGGACGTCTTCCCCACACCAAATCCTAAAAGGCTCGTCCCCCAGTTCAAAATCATTCTCCCCAACTTCCACACCGATAAAGACAAAACAGGCTAATGCGTTCACCCCGATCATTTCAAAAAAAGTTTCGCAGGCGAGGAATAAAGCAGGGATCAGATTTATAATAAAAGTGTCATCTACAACGTGTTCACACCAGCCCTCCCCTCCAAAAAAAAAAAAACAACGTTGGTGAGTCTTTTCCATTTATCTGTTTATTTGTCGCACCGCTGATGAAGGACACCGGCGTGCCAGAAAATTCCGGACTAATAACATTAATCTTCGTGCTTCATTTCTGGCTTTTGATTAACAATTAATATATAATAAATTGTGTTCGCACTGATCACATTGGTGTCTTTTCATTTTCCCTTGTTTTATTAACTAATCTATTATATATATATATATATATATATATATATATATATACTGACCATTAATATATATATATATTTATATATATATATATATATATATATATATATATATATATACTGACCACTAATATATATATATATATATATATATATATATATATATATATACTGACCACTAATATATATATATATATATATATATATATATATATATATATATATATATATATATATATATATATATATATATATATATATATATATATATATATAGGGGTGATCAGCGATGGTGTTATGGATTACGACTTGAAATGAGAAATCGGAAAGCCGAGTTCGAATTACATCTGCATTCTTTACAGTAGAAAGGTATGCATCCGTCTCTTCTTCATACCATCTATGGGTAAATAGCAGGACAGACTGGACCCTGCAGACACGGTTGGCAAACGGTCTAATAGAAGGAGAAATATGGCCAGCTGCAAATTTAAAAATAACATTTTCATGATTTATACAAAATTGATTTTTTATTGGTTTACGTCGATGTCAAAGGCAACATTTTACTCGGAGGAAGAAGTCAGGAAAATGAAATCACTCGCATTGGTCATCTCAAAAGAAAATAATAATTAACATTTTGTGCAAAAGAATCACATAGCAGTATAACGGAACGGTTTTTCTTTTTGTAAATTCCTTACAAATTTTCTAAACACTGGAATGATCAACAAAAATACATTTTTTCCCTGTTGCCCATAACAATAAGTGCATTATTCTTCTCCTTGCAGCAACCTTCAGCGAACATTGTTCAACGATTAAGTTAAGAAAAATAATGAATCAATAACGATCAAAGAAAATCACGTGATCAAAGAAATGTATACTGTTGCGTTTACTACGTAAGTTAAAGCGAAATCTGTTGCTGCTTTCGGGAGCATCGAACAATGGCCTATTCTCAGGGGTGGACCTTGTTGCGAAGTTGTATTCTTATTCGGTCGTCTGGCGATACGTACGGAGTATCTCTGGTTGAGGAGTTTTTATGATATATCTTCTGCTAGAGATACGTCGTGTTGTTGTTTATTTGTTTCTGAAAAAGCCAGCAAATGTTAACTTCTTGCTGGTGTATCTGCGACCAAGAAAATGACTGGACAAATGTCTTTTTAAAATACAGGGTACTGCAGAAATATCTCGCATATATAACTCTCAGAAATACTTGCCACATAATAGTATAACATCAGTGGTAGCTAATATTTTACTATTATGTAGGGGTATATATGGATGACATACATGGTAGGTATTTCCGGCGCAACCTGTATTTGTTTTGGTGTACCTTTGACTTGATCTTTGTAGATGCATAAATAATTGATGTTATTGGTAGCTGCAATATTATAGTCGTAATTTATTATGTGGATTCAGAGTTGTCCTTCTCCTAGAGCAGTTACCACTCCAAACTATAGAACCCAGTCTGTCCTGCTATTTACCCATTGCTAGAGGTAGAAGAAGAGGATTAATACCTTTCCCAATGTAAGTGAATGCAATGGATTCGACTGGAATTCGAACTCGGCTCTTCGATTCCTCAATGCGAGCGGCTATTCACTACTCCTGC
Organism: Acanthosepion esculentum; assembly: GCA_964036315.1. Taxonomy (NCBI): domain Eukaryota; kingdom Metazoa; phylum Mollusca; class Cephalopoda; order Sepiida; family Sepiidae; genus Acanthosepion; species Acanthosepion esculentum. The sequence continues at coordinate 52,725,508 of OZ038481.1, forward strand.
AGAGGGTCGTTAGGGGACCTTATAGCACGTAGTGCACCAAATCACTGTATTTGGCCCTTCAAAAAGTGTGGTTGGTTCTGCCTTCACCTCTATAATCAAATCATATGCTGGTGTCTGGCTTTCGGTTCCTAGGAACTGAGCTGCTTGACCGTCATACGTTGATTGCGACGGGAATGTCCACCAATTTATTATGTAAGCTATTTTCCCTCCTACTGCCGATTTCCCCCAGGCGAATCGTCACAAGCCTGTCACTGTTCCATCGTTATTTTTATTCCAAATGTTCAAACGAGCTACATTCTTTATTTCCACCAGTTCCGGCCATTATAGCTGCGATCCCGCATGACGTATGCAGAAGGTCAAATCATTCCCATTTCCTTTCTATTCTATTCGTAAGGGAGAAGTTACACCCAGGCAGCTTTGTTTCGTTACTTTGGGAAATAGACCTCCGAGAGAATGCATCCCCAATTAATACGATGTTAACCTCTTCAAGTCTCGGATCAACCGTTGTCTATTTTACATATCTTCATAATCAGCAATTGCTTCCTTACAACAACCTCATTCAGTATAATTCTATTTTGAGTTACACTTGAGCCTTGTATATTGGGTGAACATTTATTAAAAAAAATCAAATAGTAATAAAATCTGGAAAATTTAGATGTTTCTAGACTACCCATAAGACCGATGTGTTCCTTTTAAAATCAGTTCATGATACTAAATGATGAAGAAACAATATTATCAATTTTATTATTTTTTACACATATTTTAATTTTTATTTGAAATACAAGTCATTTAATAATTATCATTACTCACATTATATAATATTATCAATTTTATTATACAATATTACTATGATCAAACGCATAAGAAATTAGTAAATGGAAAGTTTTTTAGAATCTGTGAAAAAATGAAATCTCTGATAGAAAGAACAGGAAAAACGACAAAATTTTCAACACATTAAAATAAATATTGATAGTTTTAACAATTCACATATTTTCTTAATGAAATTCAGCTCGAAATTCAATGATAGAAGTTAAATTACCAAACAACAGACTTTAAGAACGAACAGTAAATTAACAATACCAGAATGACTTGGGAGGCCTATCATTTTTCCAGGACTATAGCCTAACTTTTATTTGAAATATTACTTTAATAAAACCTTACCTTGCAGGAAAAAGGTTTGTTTTGTGCTATGACGGTGAAGGCCTTTCGATTTAAGTAAAAGTACCCACTTGGTGACAATTTATACTAATTTTAGTATTTACCTTATAATTTTCAAAGGTGAAAATCATTCAAAAACACAAAACAAACAACAATCGTCTGCTTAAGGAGATTTCTATTTATTTAGAATAACATAAATTATGGATACCTCCTTTTTGTTCACTTCAGTTCCATTTTTTTCTAGGAATTATTTCAAAATTATAATTATATTTTTATTATACATACTTGTTTCTTCCTGACATTTATTTAAAAATACGTAACGGATGCAAACCAGCATTTATTTATTTACCATCAAGTCATGTGACAAAATTGTTTCACCGTACAGATTATATTTTACAATGTCATTACGTTTTACTATGACACATCTACATAGCCTTTTCACATATTAAGTAGTTGCCAAACATCCGGGCTATTTTTTCATAAAAAATTTCAAATGTAGTGTAATGAATTGTATAAATATATGTTGTGTTATGCATATTTAAATTTATTTAATAATTTTATAATGTATTATGAACAGTTATTGTTTTTCACACACATGATAGTTGGAATATATTATGCATGTGTTTATTTATATACACGGATTGATATACGAATATCTATCGAAAACAATGTTGAATTCTCTATTAAAATGTCTCCAAAAGAGAAAATGACACTAGCTCAAGAATGTCTAATTATAATGAAATTTGGCATTGCACTCGGCACGGGTTCAAGTTATAATATGCTCGTATCATTTGTACTTTTTCATTGGCTCTGAGTCTGGTACTACCCGGTTCATGGATTGAACAATTACTATGCAGGATTAGCAATAGCTGCGCAGATATCCCGAGACATGGACAGCAGAATGAGATTAATCTACCCTGAAGGTTACCCGGATCGACTGACACCTGACGAAAGCCGAAGAGTACAACGGCCGAAATCCTGTCTTAACAACAACAAAGATGACGAAATTAATCCGACTGCACACAATAAGTCTTCACTCCAGAAATTCAGACACATTACTTTCATTACTTCTTTTATATGATGTGTTCCTTTAGAACGCGGGCGATCATGGCTCTCCACAATTTCCTGTCCTTTGTAGTGCTTATTAAATGTAGTATTTTTGCTATCTCTCCTGAACCCTGTTCTGCCACCCATTAAGACGATTTTGTTAGGTAGGTTATGTGCAGCTTTCTTTTGTCTAGCTTGCCTTCAATATATCCTGTGAGTGTCAAATTTTCCAAGTCCGCTTTCCTCATTATGCACCCTGGAAATTTCAACTGTCGCTTTCTGATGTTAAGTATAAGTATCCTTTTTGTTTTCATTTTCTTTAAAATTTTGACATTGATCACACGTTCAGTTCATGGCATTCTCAGCATCCTTCTGTAGAACCACATTTTATTGCTTCAAGTCTCTTCTTCCTCTGTGAGTAGATTGTCTGGTATTCGCTGTGGTCTATGAGGACTGACATTACGTAACATTTGTTTCTAACGACATTATCCTGTTTCTTAATACTTTTGGAAGGCATCTTTTGCTATTCCAGTGCACCTTCTGGATTTGGGGTCGCACGTTCCGTCCCCTGTCAAAACACTTCCCAGATATTCAAATTGTTGTTCTTGTTCAATTTTGGTGTCTCCAATCTGCAATCTGCAAGTTGAGTTTTTTCTTTTGGTGATCACCATGCATCCTTTCTGCTTGCAAATGATATTTAATCCTTTCTTCTCGCTTTCCCTCACTATCTTCTGAAGGAGTTATCGTAGTTTCCTTTTTGCGTCTGCTATCAACTATATCATCTGAATATCTTATATCGTTGATATTGTGGTCGCCAATAATGAATCCTAATAGGACTTCTAATTTTCTCAGAATCGCCTTACTGTATAGGTTGAATAAGTCCGGCGAGAAGACATAACCTTGTTTTTTTAATCATTTCGGTGACATTTTGGCTAATAGGAGAGAAAGAGAAGGAGAAGACTTTAGGATGCACCGGAAACCCAAACCTGAGCAGGAAATCCACCATAAACCTCTGCTCCTGTTTAAAAGACAGAGAGAAGTGTGAACCGGACGAGAGGCGAATATATCTACTCCTATTAATTTTAAACACCATTCTATTTTTGTTTATTCTTTTTCTATTTGTATGCAGACCGTTTGCTCTCTGTATATGTTGTGGTAGGATCCACCTAATCTGCATAAGTGACTACCAACTATATAAATAATGGTTGGTACCGGAAGACGAGGGGAAGGAATCACGAGATCCAACTAGAGACTCTGATCGACTGCGACTAGTCAACACATTCTCCAGGAACGTCTTCCCAGAAATATACAGAAATACTATATGTACTTATTGTGTACACTTTCTTGTTATAATACATTCTTGTTCTAAGTACATTTTGTGTTGCATTATTATTCCATGCAATAGGCGAGATTCAACATTGAGTCAAGACTCAACAGTATATGTTCTAGATTATTCTAATATTCTTCCCAGATTTGTCAAGGTTACCTAGCAAGTTCAATAGGTCTTCGTGATGTACTTTATCAAACGTTTTTATCTCTATTTCTTCCCGCTTTCCAATTTATTCCCTGAAACTCATTAATACGTTATATGCTGTTTCCTCCTCGGCCTCCTTCCTTCCTTCCTTCCTTCCTTCCTTCCTTCCTTCCTTCCTTCCTTCCTTCCTTCCTTCCTTCCTTCAACCTGTTCAGTGAATGTTAAATAATTTCCAAGCCGGTTTGCCTCATTATGTGTGCCAGAAACTTCAACTGTCTCATTCTGATTGTAATCCGTCGTTTTAAATATTTTCTTCCTTTGCAAGGACATTGTATAATACATTGTACAATACATTGTGATAAAGGAGAATATTTTTTTTCTTTATTTCTAATGATGGTTTTCCTGTCTTAAGAATGTTACTGGAAGAAATATTTCGCAATTCCGATGCGCCATCGGATTCCTTTCTCACATTTCCTGCCATCTTTTCCGACACTATCCGAGTTGTTGGATATCGTTCAAGAGAAAATAAAGGATAACATATATTTATTAATAAGTTTCGAAAACATAGAGTTTCAAAATAATTTCAGAAATAGAAGAGAAAAAGCAAAGAAAAAACAACGAAAAAGCAACAAAAAACAAAACAAAAACAAAAATCCCCCCAAAAACAAGAACCAAACCAAACCCCAAAAGCACATGAAAAAATCTTCAATGAACTGAGACGGCTGACTATGAAGGAGTGATTCTAGAGATGGGAAATCTTGCATGCATTAATTTCCCCTTATTAATAACTGCATTCTTCGCAGGCAAACTCACAAGAGGCTGTTCAGATAAAACTGTTCTTCGTGTTGGTAAAAATCCAACAGTAGATATGGCGTCATCATCACTGTAATACTGGTTCTAATCCAAGTGTTTGTTCATTTTGGGGAACAGATGATGGTCAAATCAAGAGAATATTGTGGGTGATCAACAAGTTCAAAGCCACAGTCACGCAGAGAAGTCATTGAATACAAGCCGGAGAGTCATCCTCTATATAGCAACCACGTCAGCATAAATGTGCTTGAAGGCTAAACCATTTTTCTGCAGGTACATGATAACACCCCAATGACAAATTTTGTTCATTTTCAAGAGAAGTTATTACTAGTTACTTCTGAAGTCTTCCTTTACCTGGAAATAAACAATGCACTTATTTATAAAGATTTCAGAGTTCTATCATAGCTCGTTCATAGTCAGCCTACCCTCGTATCTGGAAAGAAACAATGCAGATTATTCTTTGGATCTTATTAAGGGGCATCGGACCATATGTGACAGCAATAATCTAAGCATGTACGAATGCTATACTTATAGATATGTAAGATAAATTCTGGAGAGAACAATTTTCTCGACCGACACAGTGAACAGACTTTCTTAGCAGCTGACCTAGCAAATTATTTAATATAGTCTTTCCACTTCACATCAGCAGGGAACATCAAACCCGAGAAGGCGCAACGAGTCACTTTCCTGGAGGATAGTATCAGCCAAGCTAATGGAAGGCAGCAGGAGGTCTCTTAGATAATTAATAGAGAAAAGTTTAGTTTATGAGGCGTTAAAATCAACAAGCCATCTTTTACCACACTTAACGACGGACTCGCTTTGGACATTGACTACCATTTTGGCCTTGTCAAACTGATAAGCCTTACAGTTAGTGGAGCTGAGAAACCTATTTTAATGGAAAATTGTTTTAAGAGAAAGATTTCATAAATTAAACTAGCAGTGACGTTAGCTGTTCGGTCAATGAATGCTGAACATTTCCTTAGAAGAGAACTATTACCATTAGCCTTTATAAAAGTCAATTAACCTTTCCACTGCATTTTAAAATATTTTTCATAGCATCATTGCTTTATTATCATCTGACAGTGTTCTATGACTGTTTTCAGTATGATTAATTATCACAGTATTTTTTATATTTTCTTAAATATTAGGTCATCCCATAAGTTCTGTCCGAATTTTAACTTTTTGTTAAAATGAACGAAATTTAAAGAGTATTTTATAATGTCTAATGGAGCTGAATATTATTTTTATGTTTATATGCATTTAAACTGATCAAATTTTATTTCAGAGAACAATAAAATTAAATTTTGTTTGATTAAAACCCTGCTAACATGGAAGTACCCAAGAATCATTTGAGGCACATATTGCTTTATGAGTTCAAGAAAGGAAACTCAGCAGCCGAAGCGGCTAGAAACATTCACTCAGTTTATGGAGAGGAATGTGTGAATGAAAGAACTTGCAGAAGATGGTTTGCAAAATTCAGAGGTGGAGATTTCACCCTTGAAGATGAAGATCGAACCGGACGTCCAGTTGAGTTTGATGAAAAGTTTCTTGAAGCAGCCCTTGAAGAAAATCCTGCTTTATCAGTTGAGGAATTGGCAGTGGTTCTCAGTTCAAACCATACAACTGTTCATTGCCATCTTCAACAACTTGGAAAAGTTCCTAAACTTGGAAAATGGGTGCCTCATGAATTGTCTGAAAACAACTTCAAATCCCGAGTTGACATCTGCTCTTCTCTCCATTATCGCCAACTTGTTTCACCTTTTTTGAATACACTTGTGACTGGCGACGAAAAATGGATCTTTTATCGAAATGTTAAGCGTCGTAGACAGTGGCTTGGTAAAGAAGAAGGACCACAGCCACAGCCTAGAAGGGAACTTCATGGGCAAAAGGTTCTTCTTTCAATCTGGTGGGATTGCCAAGGAATAATCCACTTTGAATTCTTACCACCTAATGCAACAATTAATGCTCAAATATACTGTCAGCAATTAGAGCGTTTGAACCAAGCTTTGAGGAAAAAAAGACCTGCTCTAGTCAATCGAAAACGGGTGATGTTTCATCAGGTCAATGCGCGACCACACACAGCAAGAATCACGTCACAAAAGATCGAAGAACTTGGTTGGGAGAAAATTCCTCATCCACCTTATTCTCCCGACCTTGCTCCTTCAGACTACTATTTGTTTCGTAGCTTAAAGAATCATTTGGAAGAAACAGCTTGTGTAACACAGGAAGAGGTTAAAACTGACATTTGTGAATTTTACAGTAATGGAATTAGTAAGCTTGTTAATAGATGGAAGGAAGTCATAGATAATCAGGGAAAATACATTGTTGAATGAATCTGTAATTAAAAGTAACATTTGGTCACTTGTTTTCTTTATTCAAAACTTATGGGATGACCTGATAGAAATTTAAAATTTTTTGTTTACAATGATGTTCAACCTGTACATGGCGGAAGAGTCACTCGAGATAGAGGGTTACAGAGTGAGAGGCACAGATTATGCTGATATGTGAACAGGTTAAGATTGTAGTGATCAGGAAAGCATCCACTTGCGAGTCAGTTACTCAAAGCAGCGGTTTATGGAAAGAAGCTGCTCAACTTATATTTCACTAATGGAATCCTAAGGGAATGAAAGTGGTTCGCTACAATGTGCATATCATGGCGGGTCCTTGCCGTAAGGTTAGAACTTAGGAATGGAAAATAATTTGTCACCCGGAGCTACTGAATTCTATCGTGACTGGAAAGTAAATATTGTACAGTTTCTCTTCATATATCGTAACAGTACTCCATTTTCGGCCTGAACTGGCAGTTGTAACGGTAGGGGGTTGCAGGTGGAGTCCGGTAGTTACCGGAGCGCTAAAGGGAACCGACCATTTTTCCAGCATCTTTAGCGATGGATCTTACGTACGAGTCACAATAGGTCCTCAGGGCACGGGACCTCTTTGAGGGAACACCCGTTCATCGTCACTGGTGACAGTTCTGTGTCTGATCGGCGATGATGAAATGTCACTAGTTTGGTTTTCGAGGAACTGAATATGACCAGCCAGTCCACCCACCCACTGAGTTGTTAGAGCAAGGTCAGAGGGAAGATCAGCTGTCAATCTCTGGTCCTCTAGAGTTTAATGTTTTTGTATTTATTATTTATTGTCTATAGGGTTGGTTAAAAGTTATCGGCTCGACTAAGAACTATGACCTAAACATATATACGATTTCACATATACAACCTAAGCTTCTCAAGTTTAAAAATCCTTTCAACTTATTTTCGAGTGGGAATTACGTTAGCACTCTGTAAGTGACTATTTTTGCCAAGCAAAATGTTAGTCCTGCCAATGCAATTTCGATTTAAATTTCTTGGTTGTGTAGTTGTTGTGGATTCCGGGATGAATCCGATATAAATGAATAACAAACGCCAGGAATTGATAAGGAAAATAAATGTATTAACGTGATAATACAAACTGGTAATACGGGTTAGTAGATCCGGGAATGCGGGTTAGTAGCACTAATATATATATACAGTCTTGGTATTTAAGTATCGCGGTATGACTCCTTACTGAGTCTACGTGCTCGCTAACTGTGATGCTTGCCACCGTCTCTGTGTGTGACTTACTCTACTACTACTGAACTCTACTACTCTTCTGTCGTTCCGTCTCGACTCCTTCACTCTATTATTGACTGACCGGTATTCACTTGTAGTAGCATATATATACCTTGGGTGATTCCATTTGTGTGAAAAGGGGAGATCCCTCAATAGTAGTCATATACTTCTATGGCAATACCTAAAATAATTTTGATTGAACTTGAGAATAAAAGCCACTGCAATTTTAAATTATATAAAAGACTATATTTTGAGGGGATTCCATGTACAGTAAAAGGGGAAGTAATATTTATAAATGATGTATAGTGCTAAATGTTAAGTCTTTGGTTACGTAGCTAAACTGCGCATTCTATAGCTTCGAATTGACTACATATCATATTTTGAACGGCGTACACGTATTGATTTAATTGACTTCGGAGATAATGGAAAATCTGAAAAAAAAGTCAAAACACGCAAAGAAAAAAAAACAGACTCTTGATCATTGATAATTCAACGCCATGAAGGAAAAGAATCCGGTTGGACAATCTTTATATTTGTATGTCTTTATTTGCAATTGTTTAGCGTGTTTCATTGTTAATCCACCAGGATATATTGATTTCATTTGCACAAATATGTACAAGAATTTAAAGCGAAATGATGTTTATTGAAACTAAGAACTAAGGAATATTGGCCCGCGAAAAGACAGGCTAAAAGCAAACCATATAGACAGATTAGCGCTTGTGCGAACTCGTAGATATTAAGGTTAATCTGGTATCAGAAGACAGTGATTCATTTTCTATATTTCCGTGGCGCTTCGGGACGTTGGTGATCATAATTATTACCTGTCCTTTGTAATCCATAGTCATTTTTAAAATCTTTTTGTTATCTCTTCTAAATCCTCTCTGCTGTCCGTTAACACAAGCTCGCTAGGTAGGTTGTGGATTGTCCTGAGAGTATCAAATTTTCAAAGCCCTCTTTCCTCATTATGTGCTCTAGAAATTTCAATTATCTTTTTCTGTGATTTTCCTTTTTGTATATGTATTTTTTATTTTGAGGAGAGGAAAAAGTTGTGAACCAAATTGTGAATAATGAACCAACTTCGCTAGCAGTAGACCTAGCAATTGATTCAATATAATAACCAGAGAGAATCATGTTTGCATTCCAACATGGCCGACGCTAACGTCTAGGGGAGCAAATCTTTACGATTTCTAGGTCTCAATTTTTTCCACTGGCATGAAGTAGAAAATATGAGACCATGAAAGTGTAAAGAGTTTTTCTCCTGGCGGTTAGCATCGGCCTTGATGATGGAAGGCAAACATGATTCTCTACGACGATTGAAATATATCAGTTTCGTTTTAGAGGCGTTAGAACTTACAAGCCATTCCTTGTTCCAGTTAACAACTGATGCAGGTCATTTTTAAGAGCAGCTGCCAGTTTTACTTCGCAGGACCTATTTTTCATTGTATGACATTGATATTTACCACCATATTAATTAATTCATAATTTAATCTTGTTTTATATAACAGAATAAGCGCTTATTAATATGTATTTGTGAATGTGCGTGTGTGTGTGTGCGCAATTAGTCTAACGTTTATCGGCTCGAAAGAGTGTAATCATTGTTCGAATTATGGTTGACATCTTTATACTCATTTTCGCAGATATTCCATTTGTAAAACTCATGCATCCATCTCTCTCCATCCAATTACGGATTAAATAGTTGCCTCGACTGGTTTCTTTAGCCTTCGTTAGCAAACAGCCTGGAAGAAGGGAAACACTGAATTCAGTACTTGTGATGAAGGCTATTTGGTTCTCTGTGTACCATTTCTCTTCTATGAGTTCTCCTGAAAAGTGTGCTTGGTTCTATATAAGCCTTCGCCAATTCAAATAACACAGCATACTTACCAATTGGTTCAACGTAATCATTCCACTTCATGTCAAAGGAAAACGTTAAGCCGAGGTGGTGCCATTTTATTTATTCTTTTATTCCTCTTGGGTGTTGCGCAGAAAACCCGAATTCAAAGACCCCATCCGCCAGAGATGAAACTTGAAACGCTTGAGATCAAGATAAAATATTACACCCTCCACCTCTATGTGGGAGTTCCAATCACATCGCCACAATTGCTCCATATGACAAGATTCATATAGACACAGGAAAAAGATGTCACGGCGATAAGAATGTGACTGAAACTGAGATGCCTGGTCAGGACCAATTACATTACAGACCCTTCTTTGGATTTTATCACAAATCTCGAGTAATATAGCATTCAGATGTGGCAGCACTATTCGATGCACGGACGAATGGTAGATTTATAAACGTGCAAGGTGGCTTCTGACGAGACAAAAGATTTCTGTCATGTGAAGAAACTTTCCTCGTAGCAGACCTAGCATTTTATTCAGTATAATCACTTCACTTCATGTCAGTGAAAAAGTTAGTAGCTTTCTTGGAGATTCGCATTGGCAATGCTGATGGCAAGCAGAATAGTTTCTCTATGATGATTAAACATAGCAATTTTGTTTCGGTCGTATTACAAACCATTTCTTACTCCAACTGACGCTGACAGAAGCAAAGCTCTCTGGTTAGTTGTATCAAAGGCTTTGTCAGGACCGAAACACTATTTTGATTTTTCTTTTACTAAGGGTTCACGCAATACGGGGCTCAAGAGCTCCTCAAGATAGAGGGTTACTGAATAAGGTGTGTGCTATAAACGAAGAGGAGTAACCAAGAAGTGAAGATTATGAGGATATGGTTCACATAGAATAATTTGCTATCTGTATGTTTGCGAATATTCCCCGCCGTATTCGCCTTTACTCTGTCTGTAACATCTTTCAACATCATAGTTCTTTATGTTCTGTGTCCCCTGAGCACGTAGGCGATTATGGCTCTCCACAATTTTCAATCTTTTGTAGCTCCTAAACAATTTTGTCTCTTTGTTATTTTCCCCAAGCCCTGCTCCACCATCCGATCAGTCGTGTTCACTAAGTATGGTATGCGTCGTTTTGCTGTGTCCCCCTTGCTTTCAATCTGTTCTGTGAGTATCATATTTACCAAGCCCTCTTTCCTCATTGCGTGTCGTAAAATTTCAACTCTCTCTTTCTGATGTTAAGTTCAAGTTTCATTTTTGCTTACATTTTCTCTAAAACTTCGTCTTTGCTGATATATTTGGTCCATGGTATCCCCAGCGTCCTTCTGTAGAACATTTCTGTTGCTTCTTGTCTCTCATGTTCGAGGGGATTATCCAACATTCACTGCCATATATGAAGAGAGATACCACGTAACAGTTCAGTACTCCTTGTTTCTAACTAAATTTTTCTTGTTTCTTAATACTTTGCTTAGCTTTTGGAAGACATTTTATTACGTAACAGTTCAGTACTCTTTCCTTTGTTTCTAACTAGGTTTTCTAGTATCTTAATACTTTGCTTAGCCTTTGGAAGACATCTTATTACATAACAGTTCAGTACTCTTTTCTTTGTTTGCAACGAGATTTACTTTTTTCTTCATACATTCCTTAGCTTCTGGAAGGCGTCTTATTACATAACAGGTCAGTACCCTTTTTTTTTTGTTTCTAACGAAGTTTTTTCTTTTTCCTCATACTTTGCTTAGCTTTTCGAATTCATTTTTGGCCCTCCCAATAACCCTTCGGATGTTTGCACTTTCAGACTTCTGTCAAAACACTTCCTAAATTTTTAATTTTTTGTAATTGTTTGATGTTGGTTCCTCCGATAAATATATTGAAAACAGTGAGCGATGGAGAGTACAAGATTGCTTCAGTAATTTGTTTCTGAAGATATTGTGAATAAGCGGGATTAGAACTCGCAGCTCATCTTACATCTGAAAAAAATATAAGATGTACGATGGAGGGGCATCTTGGATTATGCTTTATATTAGACGACATCTGCCGAGACCGAGATATTTATACTTTTTGTCATACATTTGATCCATTAAGCATGCACGGACATGCGTGATGCAACAGTGTACATTCGCTCATTTATCGTTAATTATATTAGAAAAAAACTGGGACGTGAGACAACAGAGAGTAGTATCTCTATCCATTTTGAAATCAAAACTGATAATGTTGCTTCTAGGGAAAAAAGTTATCACTAAAATGTGCTAGCCAAGGAATATTGCATGATATCTTGCTCTTTTTTATAGGTAAAAAATAAAGATTATATCTAATTATTCACTATCTTATTTATTTTTTGACTGCTTCTTCAATGACAATGTAAAAGGCTGTTAGCACCATCGGTAATTAAGGTAGAATTGTCATCTCTTATTTAGGAGACAATCGTTATCTTTCTCCGTGATAAGAACAGCAGCGTGGTACTTTCTTTTCAAAGATTAAATGGGATAGCAAATATATGTCTGTTGTAAACAATACTATAATATATACATAATATATACATACATACATACATACATACATACACACAAACACACACACACACACACACACACACACACACACACATATATATATATATATATATATATATATATATATGTCATTCACAGATGTTTCATTAAAAACGACAGACAAGGTACTACGATTAAGTTTTTTATTTAATTTTTCTTGTGTTCGAAAAATTGTTTTCTTTTTTGGACACAGAGTGTAGAAACTATCCAAATGTTTGATAATATACTATACTGCTATACTTTTAGCCATTAACAAGAATAATTTTATTTTTTTCAATTTAATTGGGTGTGTGCGTTGTGTGTATGTTTCTAATGTTATAGAGATGTTTTATTTTCCGAACATAGTTATTACATTGTGGCCGTGTTTGCAGTTAATATTATTAAGTGCTGGCTTTTTCTTTTTATTATTAAGGCTTCCATTGTTTTAAATCTTTTTTTACATGTGGATGAGGTTATTATGATTGTATTTTCTACTAGTATGTTTCGGATGGAATCTTGTAAGTTTGTGTTTAAATAGATTCGAATGGAACTCTGGTCAGATAGGTGTAACGTAAAGCGTCTGGATAGGCCTGTAGTCGTATGATCGATGCAATTATTTATGAATTCGGTTTGATCAGTTCCTTAAGGGGCATTTGAACTCATAGATAATATTGGTTTGTTGTAATTTTGACTTTGCTGGTGTTGTTACTTTTGAGGATAAGGTTAGCTATTTTAAATTTTTTGTAGTAGATAATTAATTTGATTTTTTATCGGGTCAATTGAAGTAGTGTATTTATTTATATATATATATATATATATATATATATATATATATATATATATATATATATATATATATATATATATATATATAGATGTTGTATCAAAAATAGTTATACAAATTTGGGGTGCGGGTTCCTCGCACCAAAACGAGGACAAAAGTCCATATAAACATGTCTGCAAACCTTTCGTTTTTGATTTATTTATTAAGAAAGTTTAGGATATATGGCACTGTGTTGCCATGAAGACTAGGTTACATTTGCTTTTCGTGTACATTTGTGGCTAGTTTGTCTTCAACTGAGAAGTACTCAGATTGACAATGGCGGGATATTCATATCGTGAGTAGGCAGATATGATTTTTACATACGACCGCGCAAATGGTAATGGCCACAAGGCTGCACGGCTGTATCAGATTGCGTTTCGAGACCGAAGGCAGCCGAGTCATGCAACTTTTGCTGTTTGCGGGCTGTTAATCATCGCGTTGCTGAAATAGAATCCGCGGCACACTGATCCCCTCGGACGCCTAACCACGAAGAACAAATTCTACAGATTGTCGGTGACGATCCAGGTATCACCACACTTCAAGCGGGCCTAGCATGTCGTACATCTCATAGTATTTAATAGAGAGTATTTCAAGAGCATCTGTGTCCGCATCCTTTGCGACGTGTGCATGGCCTTCGTCCTTTCATCACTCACCACGGGATGACTTTTGCCAATGGTTTATTACACAAAATACCTATCCGTTGTATGCTTCTTGAGTGTTGTCTACGTATAAGGCAACATTTGGAAGAGATGGAAGAAAAATTTACACAACCAACATTTGTGGGCGGATCGGAATCCCCATGGTACAATACAGGTCCATATGTTTTCCTAACACGTATTACAGGAGCTGTCTACTGGGACTTTATTTCGAACACATGTCCAGATCTGCTAGAGGATGTGCCACTGCTAGTACGAAGACGCGTGTAGGTCATGAATAATGGCGCCCCAGCACAATTTAGTCACATTGTTCACGATGCCCTGGATGATATCTACCATGAAAGATGGATAGGTAGGGGATAACTGGTTCCATGATGTGCACTTTTCTCCGACCTCAATCCTTTGAATTTTTAGCTGTGGGGACACCTAAAACAATTGGTTTATGTAGCAGACACTAATAATGAAAAGGCGCTTCACCAACGTGTCATGGGGGGCTTGCGAAACCATTCGACAGCATGTGGGAGTATTTGAAAGGTTCCGCCAGTCAATCATCCGAGTGTGCTGAAGCAAGCGACATTTTAAACATTTATTTTGAGTTGCTGTGTTAAGGTACAACGATGGCCTTTTGGACATATGTTTATATGGACATTTTACCTTGTTTTTGGTGTCAGGAACCCGGCCCCAATGTTTGTAAAAATAATTTTTGAGTGTATCTTGTATTGTGCATTTAACAGCGTCTATGATAAACTTTAAACTTAATAACTCAAAAAACGAAGATTTTGCTGATATACGTCTCTGTGTATTTTCGTCTGTTTTAATCTGAGGAACCCTCCCCCAGAATTTGCAAATGTATTTTTCAGACGCCAAGATCTGACTGTATATAGCTACTGCCCAACGAGTGATACTTAGATGAAAACCAGTAAAATTCTGCAGAATTGAAAACGTTTTCCGTAGATGTTACCAGAGGTACATACTGCCCATCTACCAGAGCTTAAATTCGTAAAACCTTGGTAACAAAGTAAAAAACTCATCAGAAGAATTATCATGAAAATGTTTATAGAAAAGACACAGGGAAACTACGTTACGGCGGAGGGAAACTAACTGTTTACCACTCTTCCGATTACCTATTGTGGGCTAATATATCAGTAAAATGTGTAGTGTGCACAGGACATACCAGAGACTGTCTGTCTATCAGTCTGACTGTCTTCGGGAAGTGTTAGTCGACTCCGTGTCTTCAGTAGTGTATTCTCTTTTATAATAGGCCTCTTTTCCCTCCATCTACGCCCGTGTTGCTGTTCCTTCCACTCGAGTACTACCTTTGTCTGTTTGTAAACTTTTTAAGGATACAACAGTAACTGAAGCCGAGATGCCAGGTCAAGACATAACGTTGCAGATTCTTCTTTGATTTTATCAAGAATTTTTAAACTACATAGCAGAAGCACCAGACCAGATGTGTAAGCAACATTCAATGCATGGACAAATAGAAGACTTATAAATTTTTAAGATAGATTCTAGTGAGAAAAATGTTATAGCTCAACACAGTGAATCAACTTTCCTAACAGCAGATCTAAAAATTGATTCGATATAATATTTCCACTTCATGTCAGCGAAAAATATTAGCCCGAGCAGGTGCAATGGGTCACTCATTAACCCGAGAGTGGATACAATAAAAGAATATGCATGAAAAAGGCAGAAGGTGACGATTGACGCTGGATGTAGATTTTTGAAAATCGTAGTTGCCAGGAAAGCAAATAATCGGAAGGGAGTTCCACAGACGAGGAATGCAGGAGAAGAAACTATCAGAATAGAACTTACGGTTGCGTTTAGCAGTTTCTGGGTACATTGTATGTAAGATGCAAAATAGGAATACTTTCTGTTTTGTAATATGATGGGAATACTCTCAGCAATTTATGATGAATACTCACTGTAATGTAAGAGTTTAATACTCCCAGTAATATAAGAGGTGAATGATCGCTGTAATATAACGGGTTAATATCCCTTGTAATATAAGGGGTGAATACTCCCTGTAACATAAGAGGTGAATACTCCAGGTTAATATGAGAGGTGAATAACTCTAGTAATATCAGAGGTGAATACTCCGTGTAACATGAGGTGAATACTCCAAGAAATATGAGAGGTGAATAATCCCAGTAATATATGGGGTGATAGGCACGTGACTGAGTGGTTATAACGTTCGCATATCACCATGGTCGATTAGTCAGGAAGGAGACTACCTGATGTTATCGGACTGGAGGGGTCGATCCCAGAGTGCGGCACCTTTGGCAAGTGCGTGAAAACCATACCACGGGTTGATCCAAGTTTTTTGAGTGAAATTGCATTGGCGGAACACTTGGGGGCCGTCCATAGCTGTGCTAGCACGAAGTCAGAAATCATCGTCGCCGAGGGCTTGAGCGTGCTGGCCTTGTTCGTATTGTTGATCACGCTCTTTCCCAGAAACTGTGACTAATCTCTGCTCAGCATAGTTGCAGTGTAAACCACAGGTGGGCTCTGAGGGTGTTGAATAATTACAAATGTGCCTGAGCAAACGTCTGCAATAGGTATTGGCTAGCCGACCTAGTAGATGGGTATCCTCGAATACGAGTGGCCAGCTATACACATAAGGGGTGAATACTCCCTGTTATATACGAGGTTAATATTCCTTGTAATATAAGGTGTGAATTCTCCCTGTAACATAAGAGGTGAATACTCCCGCTAATATGAGAGGTGAATAATCCTAGTAATATAAGAGGTGAATACTTCCTGTTATGTAAAGGTTATATTCTTCCAGTAATATGGCAGGTGAATACTCCATGTAATATAAGGGGTGAATACTCCCTGTAATATAAAGGATGAATACTGCCTGTATCATTGCAATGCAACAGTCAGCCGAAGAAGTCATAGTAACTAGTCGAAACGTAGTCTTAAAAAAAAATGATGTGCTACGGAACCAAAACATTAACCTAGAAACTCATGACGTGCGATGCTACCAAACGCGTTAAGGAATATCTAGAGTCAACGGAATACAACCATTTGCTCAGATCAGTGTTCAAAGATGTTCTTACGTGAATGAGGTCTGTAGGTCTTAGTCAGGACAGTAATATGAGATGTGAATAATCCTAGCAATATAAGAGGTGAATATTCTGAATATTTGTTGTAATATAAAAGGTGAATACTACCTGTAATATATGACCTTATTACACGTAAAAGAATAAATTAAATATTTTTTTCAGAAGGAACAAACATTGTCCTTGCTTATGGAGGAGAAAAATACAAAAAAATACACCAGACGCAAATTCATTGCATTAGGAAAAGACCTTTGTCTTACATTATCAAGGATAGTGTTCTGTGTTCGTAAAAAAACTTTTTGTCGTTTATTCGTTTACGTTGCTATATATACACAGTCGAACATGAAGAGAAATTAACAACAGTAAAAAACAACTCCCCTTGTAAATGGCTAAAGAAGTGGCCAAAAGCTTTGAGGACAATGGACAATGCAAACAATTTTTGCCCTACCACAAAACGGAGAATGTAAGAATGCTGAAAAAAAAACAAATAAAAAAAATAATTAAACATCCGTTGTCTGTGTAGAAGCAAGCGGAGGACATTTTCATATTCAGCCAAACATCTTTAAAAGAAAGATTGCTGCCCATATATATATATATATATATATATATATATATATATATATATATATATATATATATATATATACCAGTTTACTAAGGCTACTAGTTAGTCACAATTGTAGACGCCTGCTCAGGCACATATGTGATTGTCCAACATCCACAGAGCCCCACTCCGTGGTTTATACTGTACATATGCTGACTTACAGTTTCTAGCGCGTTATCTAGCGTAATCAACAGTCTGAACAAGGCTAGCACGCTCAAACTTTCGGCCACGATGACTTATGATTTAGTACTAGCACCGACGGCTTCCAAGGGTTCCAACAACCCAATTTCACTCAGAAGATAGATAGATGCATGCAGTAGCGTCGCGTTTGGCAGGCTAAAGTCTTAGAATATGTTACTTGCGTCTTAGTGGCTTTACTGTGTTGATTAAGGTGAATTGATTACAATATATATTTTATACAGACTGATAACAAGAACCTTGAAAGCAAGTAACAGTTTTCGTGTTTGCACGGAAAAATGAAAGATCAGAACACGGTTTTAAATTTCAGCATTAAGTAAACTTATAAATATTTGATAGCCGCATTCAGTGAAAATCTTTACATTGCAGCGAAAGAGTTTTCGAATCAATCTGTTGTTCGTGCCAGTTTTCTAAAAACTCTTGTCATGTGCTTAAATAGCATCCTCAGTTCAAGACTTTCATATGGATGACGTGCGATGCTACCAAACGCGTCCAGGAATATCTAAAGAGTCAACTGAATACAACCATTTTCTCAGATCAGTGCTCAAAGATGTTCTTACGTCAATGAAATCTGTAGGTCTTAGTCAGGACCATTCTTCAAAACTTGTGGACAAGCGCTAAAGAATCACGAACAATGTACCAAATTACAGAAATCACATCGCTTGAGGACTTTCAACAGCAGCGATATCTAACATTGATAGCACATGTAAGTTGAAGGGAAATATATATTGAAATTCCATACTACGTCAAACAAAAGATTAGGAAGGAAGTCGCTCCCCACATTGTTAGTGAAAAGAGTGATAACTGTTAATAGAGTTTAAAAATCTTCATGATTTTAATAGAATAATTTTATCATTTTTTTGCTGTTCGGTCAACGAAAGCCGAATGTTTCCTTATAAGGGAACGACCAATATTACCATCACAATAACAATCACGAGGAGAACAAGTATTAGAATATATAAATGTATGATAATAATATATATATATATATATATATATATATATATATATATATATATATATATATATATATATATATATATATACGTGTGTATGTATAAAGCAATTTGCGATATCAGAACATCCATCGATTTTACGACAGAGATTTTTAATGTTTAACTACTAACAGCTTATTTAAGAAATATTGCGTCGCAACATCATTTCTAAATTAGACACATTCGTCTCTACCTACCCAAATGATAGCGGCAGTATAAACCATAGGTGGGCTTTTTGAGTTGAGCTGGCGTCAGTAGTAGCCGTCCATTTATATCTCTAAATACTTTTAGCCATTTTTATGGAGTTAAGTTGTTGCTGTAATGAATAGCGGCTCGGAATAAAAAAATCGAAGTGCGGAGTTCGCATTCTAGCCGAATTCGTTAAATTCACTTACGCGTCAATACCCTTGGTATAAATCCATCAACACCCACTCAGTCATGGGTACATAGACTGGGAACTATAGAAGGAGAAGGAAAATTCTAAAAGCATGTAGTGGGTTTGGATCCGTTATGTTCTCTTGTGAAAGACACTCCACTGCTGCCATGATCGTAGTTCATGTGATTCTCTTACGACCCTAAAGGGTTACAGTACCCGTGATATTGAAAATTCTTATCAAAAACGTTAGATACTTATTTTTTCATGTGTATTATGTTGACAATTTTAGCATTATACTATGAAAATACTTTTTTTTACATGTGATATAAAATAAATAAGAAAATACTAGACCACAAATAAACCCATTCCGTTTCTTTTAAAAGCAGATCATGATACAAAATGAAGTAGCAATATTATCAATTTTATTATTAATAACAAATATTTTAATTTGTATTTATTAAATACTAATATATTAATAATTATTATTATTCACCCTCTACAATATTTAGGTCAAACCCAATATGAAATAAATGAAATTAACGTTACATTTTTGAGAAAGGAATTACAAACTGATATCACCCTAAAGGCCTTTCCATTCAAGTAATAGTAACCCCAAGATGACAATTTATACCAATTTTGGTATTTACCATATTATAATTTTCAAAAGAGAAGGTCAATGAAAAATAAGCAGAGACAAACAGCAATAGTCTACTTAGGGAGATTCATGTTTATAGAAATGACAAAGTATGGATGCCTCTTTGTGTAATTATTTTCGTTTTTTTGTGTAGGTTACATTTTGAAAATATTAATGATATTTTTTATTATACATTCTTGTTTTTTCCTCACGTTTATTTCAAAATACCTAACGGTGGCAAACCAGCATGCATTTATTTATTTACCATTAAGACAAGTGATACAATTTTCCAGTCAAAAGTTTTATACGCCTCTAGCTCAAGAACCGCTTGTCTAAATTTAACTAAATTTGGCTCTGCGTTCGGCAGGGGTTCAAGGTTGAATATTGCCTTAAATTTGTTGGGGTATTATGTATCGTTAAAGATCTATGTCGGGAAAAAGCATACATAGTTACAAGATTGGAATTTTAGCATTATATAAATCAAATATAGTCAAAGCAAGTAAAAAAAAAATAAGGTAACTCTTTCAATATTGTTGTAGATGATATTTATTATTCATTCTATGCATGTCAAAATGAATTTATTTTCCATCAACAATCATTCGATTTCCTGGAATCAAAAACTGATCTCAAATTTCAATTCAATAAAATAAATCATGTTTCTGTCCGTTTTGTCCCGAGAAATCCAAATCTTTTTTAAAGCGATAATATTATTGTATATTTTATAATCTAGCAGATGTATAAATTGCCATCTATTACCTGTAAGTATAATTTATTATTGGCATCAATTCGCATCTATTATCAGTGTTTAAATAAAAAAGATATGAAACGAGACATTTAAAAAAAAACAACACGTTAAACGCATATGTTGCTCACCGTAACGAAACTGGACACAATTTTGACATAACAAATACTACTCTAATTAAAAGAAGAAGAAAAAAACATTTTACTTAGACGAAAATGTTTAGAAAGTACTTTCATTGCTAGTTCATCCACAGTAAATGTGCGTCCAGGTTCTTACAACGTTTCACTATTCTTAGCAGATCATCTGTTATGATAATGTAGGATATTTAATAACAAAGACGATGGAAACAAAAAGAAAAACAAATAATCTAAATGAAATTGTCAATATTATATACCCAAAACACATGTAAATGTTTTCTTTCTAAATTTAAAATTCCCAGTGTCTCTTGTTCGTGCGCATGCGTAGTCGCATCAAAGTAAACAAACTTAGGCCGAAACAGTCCTACAGGTCGAAACACGTCACACGAAAACTTTTTCCATGTTGTTAACATTTTCGTCCTTAAATTATTGTTTTAACTTTATGTATTATTATGATTTATGCGTATAAATTATTATCTTTTGTTTCTATAGATAATCATCTGTTATATGTAGAAATTATAAATTTTGTTTGCCAAACGCATTCGATAACCATTTTCCATAGAAAAATATATTTTAGCGAAAGTTAAATTTTACCTATACATGTTGCATCTAAATGCTTTAATAAAGGTCTATCGTAATAGGAAACATATGCCTAAGCTTGATTTTGATATATATGTTATTTTACAGAATTCCATGTATTCTATAATATCTTTATTTCTAAAATTTAATAAAAATTCTCAGAAAACCGTTTTGTTTTACTAAATGTCTTCTCGTATGCAGAAAGCGTAATTCTCAAAATTTAAAAAAAATCTATATCTCATGAATAAAGTTTCCTTTTAAAAGTTTCGAAATGGCCATAAATTCAGTTAAATTATTGGAACTGAGGAACTCCATAAGGTTAAATGATTTTCACTAAAATACTACGCAGAGTGTATGTTATTAATGATTTAAAGAGTATACAATACATTCAGACGACCTTTCTTCTAATGATTTGGTTTGAAAAAAAAACAGGTCGAAACATAATCCTGCTTTTAAGGCAAGCAGTCTTTGTAATTACAGCGCTCAATATCATTAATATTAACAAATATATAATTAACACCAGTTGTACTATCAAACCCCTCGATGAATACCACCAGCTGTAACCTTCACGTAAGAGAGCCGCCATGTCACGCACATTTCCCTTCTTATCCCATTGGTGAGATGTTAGTTGTACTGAAGCAGCTTCTTTCCACGAACGATCAAAAATGCATACACATTTCAGGAAAGGAAAAACTTGTATAGATATTATAATACTAAATTTATTCAGACATCACGAGATTAATACAAGTTACCCTTGGAATCTACAATTACAAGAAATGCTGAAAATGGTGGCCTTAAACTTTTATTAGTACTATATATGTATAGCTATAAGTATATATATATATGTATATATGTATATATGTATGTATATATATGTATGCATATATATGTATATATGTATATATATATATATATATACATATATATACATACATATATGTATATATACATACATATATACATTCATACACACACGCACACGCACGCACGCACACACACACACACACACACACACACATATATATATATATATATATATATATATATATATATACAGACAGATAAATGTATACATACATTCATATACAGGATTGTTTCAAAAATACTTTTATAAACTTTGAACCCGAGTTCCTCACGCGAAAACAAGTACAAATTTCCATATAAAAATATGTCTGCAAATCCTTCGTTTTTGAGTTATTAATTTTAAAGTTTATCGTAGACGCTGTTAAATGTACAATCCAAGATAAAATCCAAAAATAATTTTACAAACTTTGGGGAAGGTTCTTGACGCCAAAATAAGGAAAATTTTCATATAAACCTATGTCCAAAAGGTCATCGTTTTACCTTAGCACAGAAACCCATAAAAAATGTCCGAAATGTCCTCCGCTTGCTTTTACACGCGCATCCACACGTCGGATCATTGATTAACGGATCCTTTCAAATATTCCCAAACGGCGTCGAATGGTTTCGAAGGTCCCCATAACACGTTGATGAAGTACCTCTACATTATTAATGTCTGCTGCATATATCAATTGTTGTAATTGGTCCCACAGATAAAAATCCAAAGGACTGATGTCGGGGAAACGTGCAAGCCATGGCCAAACCGGTCCTTCCCTACCTATTCATTTTTCATGGTAGATGTCAGCCAGTGAATCGTGAAAAATGTGACTAAAATGTGCTGGAACCCCATCATTCACGAGCCACATCCATCTTCGTATTAGCAGGGGTACATCCTCTAGCAGGTCTGGAAGTGTGTTCGAAATAAAGTCACTGTAGACGTCACCTATAAGACGTGCTTGGGGAAGATATGGACCTACCAGAGAGTCACCTACAATTCCAGCCCACACATTAATCGTAAACTGATGCTGGTGTCTAGCTTGTATTGTACCATGGGGATTCCGATCCGTGCATAAATGATAGTTGTGTAAATTTTTTTATTCCATCTCGTAAACAAGACCGGAAAGACAAACAACAGATCGGCAGGTTTGTTGCAATAAATCACCAGCAAAAGTTTTGTCGTGCTGATTGATGAGAGGACGAAAGACCCTGAACACCTTACAAATGGTACGGATAAAGAAGCTGCTCTTGAAGTAGCCTCCATGTGCTACTATGCGATGCACGATATGCTAGGCTCACTTGAAGTGTGCTGATACTTCGTGGTCAGGCATACGACGTATCTCGGTCTTCTTCGATCCATAGTATGCGGTGCCACGGATTCTGCCTCAGCCAAGCGACGATAAATAGCAGCAAAGGCTCAATGACTCGTCTGCCTTCGGTCTGAAAAAGCCATCTGATACAGCGGTGCAGCCTCGAGTCTATTATCATTCGCGCTGCCGTATCTAAAAATTACATCTGCCTCCTCGTGGTATGAATACCCTGCCATTGTTAACCGGAACACTTCTGAGTTAACTCACGACTACACACGTTAAACGTTGAAGACAGACTAACCACAAATGGACACGAATAACTAATATAACATAGTCTACATAGCAACACAGTGATATTTAGCGTAAAGTTTCTTTATACTTAACTAAAAAATGAGGGATTTGCTGCCATATGTTTATATGGATTTTCACCTTGTTTGTGAGGAACCCAACCCAAAGTTTTAAAAGTATTTTTGATACACCTCTTACACACACACACACACACACACACACATATATATATATATATATATATATATATATATATATATATATATATATATATATATATATATATATATATATATATATATATATATATATAGAGAGAGAGAGAGAGAGAGAGAGAGAGAGAGAGAGGGAGGGGAGGCACGGTGGAGTAATGGATAACGGCTTGGATTGAGGAATCGGAGAGTCGAGTTCGAATTCCAGTCGAATCCATTACATTCACTTACGTGCTAATACCCTTGGGAAAGGTGTGAATCCTCTTCTTCTCCCTCCAACTATGGGTAAATAGCAGGACAGACTCGGTTCTTAAGCCTTGGATGGCAACTGGTCTAGGAGAAGGACAACTCTGAATTCAAGTCGTTTGGGGACCTTGTGGCACTTAGTGCACCAGGTCTCTGGATTCGTCCCTTCAAAAAGTGTGGATGGTCCTGCACGAAACCTTCACCACTATAATTAAATCTCATGTGCCGGCGTTGGACTCTCAGTTTCTAGGAACTGATCTGCTTGACGCTCATACGTCGAATTCGACGGGAGAGTCGATGATATATATATTTATGTATATATGTATGTATGCGTGTGTGTTTGTGTGTGTATAAGGGCATGGAAAATAAAATTCTTTTTCCAACCAAAATTCGCAAACAATTTTTTAAAAAATTCTCACTTGGGTAAATTTTGATAAGTTGGTCAGGCTGAGAATTCTTCAGCATACCTCATACATATAAGATGCCCCGCTGTAAATATTAACTAACTTCAGCCTTGTCTGGCACAAAGCCTCTGTAGTGAGAATGTAACATTGTCATATGCAATTGAATTGAACCTCTCGCTTGACATTAGCTACTCAAGACTCGAGATTTTGTATGTAGTTACGCGTACAACCTCTAGTTCTTTCATCACAAAAATCTAAAACATTAACAACGACAACAACAACAGCAACAAAGATCTACAATCCCTCTTTGTTTGGTACGGCTTAAGAATTAAAATCCAGCCAATACCTTGTTTTCTTTTACTTGCAGCTGAATTCTTTCCGCATCAAGGGCTTATCCTATTTGACAGAGAATCTATTCTGGACACTGAGTTAACACCATTTTCAAACCTTGAGGATATTGAAGTCAGCTTAGAGTTTGTATGTAAATGAATAAATATTATACGACACTCGAACACTTGTTTGCATCTAAGACAGCAAAATGTAACTTTCTTGTAAATAAGTTGATATAGATATTCTCGATTGATCATTACATTGCTAAGCGGATAAATTTTACGCTGTCCTTTCAGGCAAATAACAATTCCAAGTTTTATTTGTTCTAACAAATATACATCCATACTACTAGAGAGCGGACTGGCGGGCTCTAGCCCAGTTGCTTTTGTTGGAACTAAAAACTAAACAGTAGACTATATTTGTCTTCTTCACCGCCATCTTGAGTTGAGCTTTATCAATGGTTTAATGTCATTACAATCATTAATTTAATAACAAATAAATCATAAACCTTCATCTCCCCTTTTTCCAAATATTTACATATATATATATATATATATATATATATATATATATATATATATATATATATATATATATATATATGCCCCAGAAAAAATATAATTCGGTCGAGCACTTTAGAAGGAAAGCGCGAATACTAAACAGTAACTGATAATGCAAAGCTCTTCTATGAATCGAGCACTCTGAGTAACTGGCGTGCTTATTCAAAAATAAATACGTAAGAATTCATCTTCCCCTCTGCCGGGAGCTGATAGCTCAGGGGAAAAATCTTTGCCTGCCAAATCAGTCGGGTTTTGATCATAGCTTGAGGCAATCGGATATATATATATATATATATATATATATATATATATATATATATATATATATATATATATACTACAGTTCAAAACTTTGAGGGAACTCAGATTTTAAATTGACACCAAAAGTAGTTGTTCTGTACTTTAAATAGGAGAAAATTATTATACATTGTTAAAATAAATGAGACATGCATTTTATTAGAAATTTTATTAAGACAAATAGAAACTATTTCATGATTACATTTCTTTCCCCTCAAAATATTCTCCGTTAGCTTTGATTACTGTAGCAATAATCTTTGGCATTCGTTACAAAAGTTTATTAAAGTATAAGTTTGATAATTGTTTCCTGTTGTTTTTCAATGACTCTCAGAGCTCTTTTTCATTTTTTTTAACTCTTCTGTCAAGTTCATCTCATGCTAACTCTGAGAGGTGGCTTCAAACTTTTGATCTGTCTCTTCGTAAGAATTGAGCGCTATGGTGTCCGGTATGGCGTTTATATAGCATGTAAATAAGGTGTTAAAAATTACCTTTCTCTGCGCCAATAGCCTAGCGGAAAGAGTCGCTGACTGATGCCAAATAGGTCTAGTTTCGATCCTGACTTGAAGCAGTCAGATGTCTAGTCACACTGATGAGCTGTGATACAGCGAAACAGGCTGTCTGTGGATAACTATAACCATATATATATATATATATATATATATATATATATATATATATATATATATATATATATATATATATATATATATATATATGTTTCGCTTCAGAAACCAAGGAAATGTGTACGAGGGTGGGCTGAAAAGTACATAGGCTGATTGTGAAAGAGTTAGGACTGTGAAATCTTACATGCTTTAATTTTACCTATTTATATCAATAAAAGCATTTTTATTTTCCTGGTAAACTGACATCTGACTGTTCAAAGAAGACTATTCATCCTACTGGTAAAAAAGGTCAGAAGGAGCAGATATGACGTCATCATCAGTACGATTCTAGTTCCCATCCGCATGTTTTTACAAGTTAAGGAACAGATGATAGTCAAATCAGGAGAATAGGGAGGTTTAGTAACCATTTCAAAGAAACAGTCATGACAGCAGCTGAGTCATTGTCCTGATTAAGAAAGACTCGTCATAAGTTTTTATGGCCGATTGTTCTTGACAACCTTTCGTAACTGCTTCAGCAAGTTGGCATAATACTCTCCACTGATGGTATGGCCCTTTTGAAGATAGTTTTCCCAAAATCCTGAGGCCATTAACATCTCTGTAGATGAAACGATCTTGGCATTCTTTGGAGCATGTTAACAGGGGCGTTTGTCTCTGGCTCAAAGTTATGAATCCAACATTAATCCTGGTTTAGGAAAATTTTCAAGGGAACCATTTGGATCTGCCTCAGTATCAAATTTTTCCATGATGTGCACAGCCTGTTGCGCTTTTGATCAGTTGTGAGAAAAGGTGGACCCACCGAGCAGAAACCTTCGTCATGCCAAGTTCATTGTACAGAATATTCTCAACTCTCATACGGGATAAGCTAATAATAGTGGCTATTTGATTTAAAGTCAATCGCCTTCCATCGATTGCCGTGTAGTGAACATAGTGTTTTTCTCAGTGGTGGCAGGACGTCCTGACCTTGGGGCATCTTCAAGCCTCATCCTTCCTTTCCTAAATTTAGCTGCCTACATTTTACACTGTTGATAAAGATGGAGCGTCATCCCCTAATATAACAACCATTTACGAAGTAAGGGCCTTGCCGGTTAAACCCTTGTTCTGCAGGTACATGGTAAAACCACGATGCCAAATTCTGTCCATTATCAAGAGAATTCGCTACTCTTTCCTTTTGAAGTCTTCTTAAACAGTCAGGTGTATCTGTCTATATTTCTCAGATGAGGTATTTTAATAATTTACACCATTTATATTGCTCAAACTGTTGTCCTCATCTTCGCTGTCATATTCACGACGTTTCGGCCATTGTACGCTCCGGCCTTCTTCAGGTCCTCAAGGACACACGACGCAGTGGATAAAACCGTTGGTTGAATCCAGTGACTTGACCCAACGAGTTGTGAGTTCAATACCTGGCTACAGCAGAAGTGAAAAAAAAAAAACTCCAGAAGAGGCATGACACGTGGAACTAGAACAATCTACCCCGGTGAACGAAATAAATAGTTCAGTTGCGAATTCCAATCACCTAAAGAAGACCAGCGCGCACAACAGTCGTGAATATGGCAACGGAAATGAAGACAACAGTTCGAACAATGTAAATCATGTAAACAGTCAGATATATGTATACCCGGAAAGAAACAATGCGGTTATTAATAAGAAAAGGTGAAATTAATTCATGTAAGATTTCACAGCTCCAGCATCACTGCTTCATATTCAGGCTATGCACATTTCAGCACCCGCGTATCTCAACAGAAAATGCTTACAGTAGGATAATAGACCTAAAATATTTATGAGAGATACAGATATGGAAAATATAGAATCAGTATAAAAAACGTAATATCTGATTTAGCCGCTACACCTTCTTAACATCTGATTTGATTCCCTATTACAAACGTTTGATTTTATGATGCCGTGCCTAATAGCACCGATTGAGTATCTAATCCCTGCCAGAGATAGATGTATATGTCCTACTATAGACCAATATAGTCCTAGTATATTTTCTGTTTATACGCTATTTTTATACATACTATTATTTAAGTAAATACTCTGTTTATAATAAACAGTATTAATTACATTTACATGCCTGGATGTCCGATAAACTTCGCAGAAAATGCGTCCTCCGACAGGAATCGAACCCCTGTTCTACACGGAACCGTCATTTGGCCTGACGTGCTATACCATTTAGCTTCAGAGGAAGCGTCTAGTTAGCAAAGTCAAATTACTGTTTTTAAACAAACAAATTTCCCTCGATCCTTCTCGAACGATCATAGCTGCTCGGTGCCTATCATAACGTAAATAAATGACAAGATGTATTATGAAATGGACTAAGTAGTGACAATTATTTTCTGTTTATACGTTATTATTATCGATAAAATTATTTAAGCAAATGCTCTGTTTATAATAAATAGTATTAATTACATTTACCGGCCCGAATGTCAGAGAAATTTCGCAGAAAATACGTGTCTTATATATCATTTTGCAAGAGAGGAAGCATCTGGTTAGCAAAGTCAAATTACTGTTTTTAAACAACAAGTTTCCCACGATGCTTCTCGACTAGACGTTTCTTCTCTAGCTAAATGGTATAGCACGTCTGGCGAAATAACGGTTCCGTGTAGGATACAGGTTCGATTCCTGTCAAATGTCACATATTTTCTACGTAATTTCTCGAACATTCTGGCTGGTAAATGTAATTAATACAGTTTTATTATAAACAGAGCATTTACTTAAATAGTTGTATTTATAAAAATAACGTATAAATAGAAAATACACTCAATTATCTGTTTTGCACGTATTCTCGGCCCAACAAGAACCGATTAATTTTTTGTATTTTTTTTTCTTTAACACAGTTTAAACATCTGTCCTAGTGTGACCACCGAATTTATTAGACGTGATAATTAAACGATTAAGTAACATCAATCAATTATAATTTACAAAATGCCAAAATTCTATGTAACATGATTAAGTAACAATTTAGCAAAGTAAAATAGAATCCAATCTATTTTTCCATATAGTGACCCTCACTTTCCGGTGTGAACGGGACCTATGCACTGTACATACATAGTATTTCAGAGAATGTATATGATTCTACGTTAGTTTATGGTAGTGATGAAGAAGTCGTTCCACTATTTGCAAATACAATTCTAAAATGCCTCCAAAACGGCCAATAAACTTGGAAATCATTTTCTTACAAATGATAACAATGTTGAATGAACTGTGCAATTCCAATGTGATGCGAAAATGAATATGGCACGTTATGAAGAATCATATAAAGAACTAATAGAAGCAAAATCACAGCGTCTGATAACCAAATCCATATTCGAAACAAAATAAATCAAGATGTTAATTTTATTCAAGATACACATGAAGATATATCACCATTAAATATTTCCAGTGACGAGAGTGATTTTGCGCCACCGAAAAACAACAGAAAGCGGGTACGTTTACTGTCTAGTAGCGACACTGAATGACTGAATAATTATGCTATATTTATATATATATATATATATATATATATATATATATATATATATATATATATATATGTGTGTGTGTGTGTGTGTGTGTGTGTGTGTATAAATAAAAAATTCAATTTATTTGCATATGAAAATTAACCTTTTTTATTAAATATATTTGGATGAAACCTATCTCTAATCTTCACATGTCCACTGTATATTTTTTACGCGGTTTTATTTTGCACGGTAGAATCTGGAACGTATCTCCCATGCAAACAGAAAATTTGAGTGTATATTAAAATAATTGTCGGACTTAGTGCATTTCATTATATAGGGTCTTAGTAAAAAAAAATCTTTAAACAGGTATGATCATTATACTTGGAATATTGGTGGCATTTTGTTTTCTTTAACATCTTCTCCACCCCCGTTTGGTTTCGTGATGCAACAAAATAAGTGCTTATTTAAATCATTTAAATGGGCTGTTTGCACCTGTTGTCTCAGAGACAACAAGTGGACTATGATAGCAACAGAATGGACACCAAGGGAGTGGAAAATACCTGGATGGCGGCCAAAGGCAGATTAATGTTTATATTATTATTGTCTTTGATTCAAAGCAGGTTCATTTACTGTCTTGCTATTTATTCCGCATTTCTATTGTGTTCCTGTAACTTCATAATTTGGTCCATAAATATTTGGTTTCAATTGCAAACAGGTTATTGCTATCTTTGTTTTATTTACCTGACAGTGGAATTACATTTGTCATCCTTGAACATTCTATCTAATCTTAAGTTTGAAGCCATATCTTTTAGCATCACTTCCTTGACGAATCTCTTCTCTTTATTTTTTATTCACTATTATGTTGTACATGAGGCAGTTTCCTGTGTTTTGTACATATTTATAAGTCAACAATTGAGCTGAGTTTAATGAATATGTATTCCCGGTGATGACTTACGGAAGTGAGGCATGGGCACTCAACGCCACCACTGCAGAGACCCTTGCAGTGGCATAACGTAAAAAGCAGATAATTATACACCTTACATGACAGGAAGAGCAATACTGGATTCGAGAGCAAACTAGAGTGAAGGACATAATCAAACCATCAAGAAAGCTAAATATAAATGGGCTGACCACGTTTCTCGTCTCAGAGACACCCTTAGAGCGACAGAGAGGACACCAAGATAGTAGAAAATAACTATAGGCGGTCAAAGGCAAGATGGCGCGAAGACTTGACCCGATACCTCGGCCTCACATGACCGTGTATGGTGACTTTCTATGCATAGCTTATATGTAAGCATAGCTTATCTGTGGCACAAGGTCGAAAGTTTGGTGCGGCCAGTGAGGATCGAACTCACTACTCAATTGCAATTGTTCTAGCGAGAGAAATATGCTATGTCGAAGTGTCCCATAGGCTAGTATTTCAAGGGATTGAAAGTGTTGGAAATAAATATGGAGGGGTATTTACATTATTCGGACTATTGTCCTCATCTTTGTCGCCATATTTGTCACAACATTTCGGCCGTTGTACGCTCCGGCCTTCTTCAGGTGGTTGGAATTTCGAACCGAACCCTTTATTTCGATCACTGGGGTAGACTGTTCTAGTTCCACGAGCCATGTTTGATGGATGTCAGTTATCAGTTATCTCCTGCTAATTTTCCCTCTGAAAGTTCTCCACTGCCTGAACCGGGTATTGAACTCACACTCTTTGGGTCTGTTACTGGATCTAACCAACGCCTTTATCCACCGTACCATGTGTCCTTGAGGAAATTCCAACCACCTGAAGAAGGCCGGAGCGTACAACGGCCGAAACGTTGTGACAAATATGGCGACAAAGATGAGGACAATAGTCCGAATAATGTAAATACTGTACATAATACCTCATCTCAGAAATATAGACAGACTCCAAATATGGAGGGGTTCCTCCAACAGAAATGAGAAGGTTCTTGAATTTGATTTTGATTTGGAAAACAAGTATGATATCAGAAAGTAAGAAGGAAATGAAGAGAAAAACAGTTAACTACTTATTTATTAAGGTTTCTTTATTTTGATATATTAGTCTGATGTATTAGTCTGCGAATGTAACTTGTCTAAACTTGGTTCTTAGGCGACACTTCGAGAAAAAGCTGGGCAGGAAGAGATGGCCGAATACCTTTATTCTTCTTATTGCTTCTGCATAACCGTTGAAAATGAATTTAGTTTTGTAGCTTTTTCCGAGCCTGGTTCTTTCTGGAGCCAATATTCCTTTCTTGGGGACGAATAAAATGAACGTTCCATCGGTGGCGGGCTAAAGCATCTGAACGTGTGTACCTTTGCTTGCATCCAGAGACCAGGCAGATATGAACCTTTTTGTCTGACGCACTGCGATGAGTTACTTCATGCTATTGGAAAAGAAAGAAAGAAAAAAATATGATTGTAGTGACAATGCCAAAAAAAAAAAAAAAAATCAGCATCAGAAAAACATTTGCATAATTGGCAATTACGGTCTAGTCGTGAAAAAGTTAGGGACAAAATCCACCAATGTAGCCAGCTTATTCAGCTACCTGTTATACTATTGAGATAAATGAACCGCTGTAATTATTCCTGTATTATATACACTCGTGTATAATACGCTCTCTAGTTTTGCGTTACGTATGTCTACATAAAAAAAAACAAAGCTCATAGTTATGTACAAATCTAAACTAAAAACGAATTAATGGTGGATTTAATGGTTATGAATTATTATTCCGCTATGATAGGCACTCTGTAGTTTTTCTGACAGTCCTAGTAATGAGCATTGCCTTTGCTTACCAGGCTTTATGCAACCCAAAATTTGGGGACATATTATAACTCATTCATCATAACTATTTTAACAGGGGCACTTCGATGTATTATAATAGTTAGCTGGCTTGCCTTGCTAAATCAAATACGACTGAGTAGTGAGTTCGATCATCACTGAGTGCTCCACAGACGTATATGTCTTCGCTTAGAAAAATCATTTATTGATGTGCAATGGTTAGCAAGCTTGTATCTCTAGATAATTATGCATGAAAAGTGAGTTCGTTCCTGACTGGGTCCCCCACCATACCTTGCCCTTGTGTCACATCTAACCTACGCTTAGAAAATCGACATGACAAATTTAACAGTAGTCCTCTACCTTGGTTGGTCCTCGATGCTTGTATTTCGCAAACATAAAAACATTTTTATTTAAACAAGCAGGGATATTTTCAAAAAGATGACGACCATAGATAATCTAAACTTCTCAGATCAAACATGACGACCGTAGGTAATGCAAGCTTCTCAGATCAAAGATGACGACCATAGATCATGTAAGCTACTCAGATCAAAGGTGACGACAGTAGATAATGTAAGCTTCTCAGATCAAAGATGACGACCATAGATCATGTAAGCTTCCCAGATCAAAGATGACGACTATAGATAATGTCAGCTTCTCAGATCAAAGATGACGACCGTAGATAATGTAAGCTTCTCAGATCAAAGATGACGACCGTAGATAATGTAAGCTTCTCAGATCAAAGATGTCTACCGTAGATAATGTAAGCTTCTCAGATCAAAGATGACGACTATAGATAATGTAAGCTTCTCAGATCAAAGATGACGACCATAGATCATGTAAGCTTCTCATCAAATATGACGACTATAGATAATGTCAGTTTCTCAGATCAAAGATGACGACCGTAGATAATGTAAGCTTCTCAGATCAAAGATGTCTACCGTAGATAATGTAAGCTTCTCAGATCAAAGATGACGACTATAGATAATGTAAGCATCTCAGATCAAAGATGACGACCATAGATCATGTAAGCTTCTCAGATCAAAGATGACGACTATAGATAATGTAAGCTTCTCAGATCAAAGATGACGACCGTAGATAATGTAAGCTTCTCAGATCAAAGATGTCTACCGTAGATAATGTAAGCTTCTCAGATCAAAGATGACGACTATAGATAATGTCAGCTTCTCAGATCAAAGATGACGACCATAGATCATGTAAGCTTCTCAGATCAAAGATGACGACTATAGATAATGTAAGCTTCTCAGATCAAAGATGACGACCGTAGATAATGTAAGCTTCTCAGATCAAAGATGTCTACCGTAGATAATGTAAGCTTCTCAGATCAAAGATGACGACTATAGATAATGTAAGCTTCTCAGATCAAAGATGACGACCGTAGATAATGTAAGCTTCTCAGATGAAAAATGACGACTATAGATAATGTAAGCTTCTCAGATAAAAGATGACGAACGTAGATAATGTAAGCTTCTCAGATCAAAGATCACGGCCGTAGATAATGTAAGCTTCTCAGATCAAAGATGACGACCATAGATCATGTAAGCTTCTCAGATCAAAGATGACGACTATAGATAATGTAAGCTTCTCAGATCAAGGATGACAACCGTAGATAATGTAAGCTTCTCAGATCAAAGATCACGGCCGTAGATAATGTAAGCTTCTCAGATCAAAAATGACGACCATAGATAATGTAAGTTTCTCAGATCAATTGTTAAAAAAGCTTCGAACGAATGAAGTCTGTAGCTCTTAGCGAGGGCAATCCTTCGAACCTTGTGGACAGGCGCTGCATAACCACAAACAAAGAACTGCACTTAAATAATAAAACCATGTCAATTGAGGACCTTCAACTGCAGCAACAATAAAATCGGACAGCACATATAACCCGAAGAGAAAAAATGACGCAAAATGTTTACGGTTGGTTGTTTTGTTTAGCGCCATATCAACACCTCTATGGGTTATTTAATGTTGAAATCTAAATATTTTCCACGCAACTTTATTTTCTTTCTTTATTTATTTACATAATAATAGTTTCACTGATACAAGTCTTGCTAATTAACCCATAGCGGGGGGAAACAGGTGGATTCATACCTTTCCTAAGAGTATTTGCGCCAAAGCGAATAGAGCGAGCCCAACTGGAATTGGAACTCGGATTTCCGATTTCCAATTCCGAGCTGTTATCCATTACATCACACTTCTATCCAGTCATTACAGAAGCTGGTATTCCTAAGCAGTTACCAATTTAGACATTCGACGTTGCTTAACTGCAGTGATCGTATGGGAACCAAATGTTTACGTTCAGCAGTATCTTGAATAAAAAGGTTGAGAGGGAAGTTTCCATCAGTACTAGAAATAACAGTAACAGCGGACTTAGTAAACTTACTAATTTTATTGTAAAATGGGTTAAGAGAAACATTTCTATAAATTTCAACCAAGAATGGCACTCGTTGCTCGCTCTATGAATAATGAATGTTTCCAAAATAGTTCCGGGTAATGGCAACATCACCAGTATCATGAATACATTAAGACTTTTTTATGCTGATGACTCGCTTTTTGAATCGTAAAGCTAATCGGGTCGATAAGGTTTAATTAGCAATTGATCTTACAAACTGTTATTAATTGGAGCAAGGAGTGGCTCATTAATTCCAACGCCTCGAAAATAAAGCTGTTCTCTTTTAATGCCTCAGAGAACTCTTTTTGCCTTTCACCAGAATGGCTGATGGCAACCTCCTGGAGTGTGACTCATTGCATCTCCTCGGGCTCATGTTTACTGCTGACATGAAGTGGAAAAGATTATATTGAATCAATTGCTTGGTATGCTTCTAGGAAAGTTGGGTCACATTGTCGTGCTTGGCAGTTTTCCTCGCCAGAATCTAACTCAGAAATTTACAAGTCTACCATTCGTCCATACTTTGAATATTGCTGCCACATATGGTTTGAGCCTTCTGCTATATTTTTTACAGATTCTTGATAAAATCCAAAGATGCATCTACAATGTTAACGGCCCTGACCTGGCATCTCGGCTTAAGTCATTTTCCCACCTCCTTGTACCTCCTTTTGATTAACAGAAAGTTAATAAAAAAATTGCACCGTCCACGCAACCAATGTCGCACCGGTGTCGATATTACAGCGAGTCTTCCCCTTTGGTGTAATGAGGGATGCGCTGCAGCAGAGTGGGAATCCTCGGCATTCTCTAATTTAAGTGTGCTCTGTTCGAAGACAGGAAGACAATTTAGGGATAAAATATTATTTATCCACTCGAAGGCAGATACAACACATTTATCTCAGTCCGATGGTCAGGTATTGAAGAGAAGCGTAACTCGATTAGTGACTTGCTACTCGGTCAATAAATGCCGAAAGTTTCCTTATAAGGAAAGGGATAATATTACCATTCCCATTACCTTCATTGAATTCATGTGTGAAAGGAATGTGTTGTGGATTATCTAAAATCATACAAATGTCCTCCTATTTAAATCACGTTTTAATGTAGCGGTTTCAATGTTGTTTATATCTTTAACGTCGCCAACGCTTTACAACCTGAGGATGACAATGACAGAATGTATGTGACAAAGAAATGGAAAGGAAGAGGACTCGTTAACATTGGAACTTGTGTTGCTTCTGCTATGAAAGAACGAGGTTCTTATTTAGAGCTGTAAGATGTTTTCAATGACGCAATTCTTGAATTGGTTGTCAAGCAAACGTTGAGCGTTGATGCTTTCAGATATTTTCAACCTTTCTAAGTGGTTTTCGGATAAAAATGCGAACCATTTGCAACAATGTATGCGATACAGGTGCTGTGTATTAATATAAGGTCATGTGTCAGGAGACAAGTGAAAATATTTGCAAAACTTTAAGCTATCATTTCTATTTTCAAGGGAATAAAAACGTAATATTTATTGTTATTTAAGTTATTAAATGATAGCTTATGTAATTGAATGTTTGTAAAAAATACTTCGCGCATTTGATTTGTAAGTCTGATGAGAGATATACCACGCTTCCAGCAAAATTCTTAGTTAAAAGTAGTCGACTTATTTTGACTGGATGTTTGAAAGTGAGATTATCGTTTCTGCAGCATAATTTTTCCGAGATGCTTTCTATAACGAGATATTTCTAGAAATGTTTGTGTTTAGAAATTTTAAATCATAAAGAAGCTTATAATCATTTTAGTGCAGAATTGCGCCGTAGAATACTTTTTTTTACAAATATACACAGTATTTATGAGCGTTATTCCTTGTGAGACCAGCACTTGCCGCCTTGTGCCAGGTTAGCTCATCTTAGTAATTATATCGAATGATCTTGCAAAATGGATGAAAGATTATTTAGTCTGCGTCAAGAAAACATGGCATTTTGAAGAATTTTAGTACAGCATAATGTGATGAATGAAAGGTTGACTATGACGGAGGGTTGGAATATATATATATAAGGACGGAATATATATATATATATATATATATATATATATATATATATATATATATATATATATATATATATATATATCGATAGATAGATAGATATAGTTTTAAGGTATGCTATATTTATGAGTTAAAAGTGCTCGGCATCAGGGCTAGAGCGTATTTAAATATAAAAGTGGACATGATCTCAACACTGTAAACTATGACTGGAAGAGAAAATGGCAATGATTATCTTCTCAGACAATACACATTAATCAAACGATCAGAACTCATCTCAAATGGAGACACGAAAACAAATGTTTAGTAAGTCACTTAAAAATCGAAATCTAAAAACGAACAAAAGTAAATAAGTAGATTTCCTGGTATAATAAATTGTAATACGTATAATAAGTTAATCTAGGTCAATCAATAAATCAATATTAAACGAATTAAAAATCTACGGTGCATACATCTACACAAGTAAACGTAATAATAACAATCAGCAGCAAATAACAAAGCAACAAATAATAAAGTTAACAATCAATACCCACGAAACTGCATTTGGATCCAAAATTATATCCACTCAATAACCCCTTGAATAATTTGAAACATAAGCGTTAACGCCCAGCCAATAACCGTTAGAACAATACAATAGACCAACGCATCCCTGACCAGCATATATAAGTAGTTGAGCCAAAACGCAACGGACATGGCTTGAATTTAAGGATGAAACAGAATATCGTCACTGGGTGTTGACCTTAATGTTCATTTATATATATATATATATATATATATATATATATATATATATATGTGTGTGTGTGTGCGTGTGTGTGTGTGAGTATGTAAGTATGTGTGTGTGTGTATTTAAAAACCATCTTTGATAACCCCTCTTGTTTGATTCTCACCCCTCAACATGCTCCTCTGCATTGAGACAAAATGCATCTTTGTCGTGAGTAATTGTTTTTGTGCGTATGTAAGAATTTTTATAATAAATAACTACTGATCTACTCCAGGTATTGTGCCCTATTTTGAATTAATGCTGCGAAAATTTGAATTTATATTCTTTTCGTTATCATTACATTTATATATATATATATATATATATATATATATATATATATATGACGGACTCTCCCGTCGTTTTTGACGTATGAGTGTCTTTCAGTTCAGTTTTTAATCCCGTACCTGTCCCCGTCGCCTTAATTCTCTCACCAGTGGACTTATTTCTTAGGTTGAATAGCAAAGAAGAAACACAGAACTGAACTACAGACTATCCACACAAAAGTTTTGTTTAGAGTGGTGAAGGCTTGTGTAGAACAAGCCAAACTTATTGGAATTGCTAATAACAAGGAGTTGGTGCAAATATTTGCCACGAAAACAATGAGCAACAACCATCAGGTTTTATTATCACGGAGTTATACCTGTCTGGTACTACAAGTGCATAGAAGAAGGCAGTGACTTTCGATGGTAATTTCACGTGATTTATCCCACCCGCTGAAGCAGTGTACATGGTTTAGCGCGTGGAGATTTAGGAGATGGGTGAAGACCAGTGTTGCCCGTCCATCTTAATAATAAGAGCAGCCGAGTAACAAAGGTACTACTTATATATATATATATATATATATATATATATATATATATATATATATATGTGTGTGTGTGTGTGTGTGTGTGTGTGTATGTATTTTTATTCATTAGCTTTTATTGAACAAAAAAAGTAGCTTAAGAAAAATTTAGAACATGATTTGTTATGATTAACAAAGTATTTAACATGTTCAAAATGCTCTCCTTCATGTTCAATACAATGCTGAACCCTATCAGAAACACTTCTACTAAACATTTGACACATTTCTACACTAATGTCATATAATATATCAGAAATTGCTTGTTTTAAATTTGAAACTGTATACAAACTCTTTGAGTACACTCTACTAGAAAATGTTTGGTGGTGTAAGATCTGCTGATTGTGATGGTCACTCAATTGCTCCACGCCGTCCTATCTCCTTCAACTTGAAAAAAGAAGGGCGTCACTTTCACTGCACCCTGTATATAGTCCCTAAGATCTTCGGGCGGAAATGTGAATGCGCCATCCCCGTCATGAATCCGCTAAATCTCAAAGACGAGGTCCATTTTGTGCTAGTGCTAAAAAGTCAAAAATAATTTGATTATTAGTGACAACTGAAAAGATTTATTTTCGTTACTCATGTAATGTGTTTTAGAAGATTCTGTGAAAAATATAATTTAAATTGTCTATGCAATTCCACAATCACCAACACTGTTGGTCTCTAGAAAGATCTCCAATCTGTGGTTTACTTTGGCAGGAAACAACTTGTAAACTTTAATGCCTCCAAAGCGAAACTGCTCTCATTTACCCAAGACGGAGAACTCTCCCTGCCTGCTATCAGAATAGCTGATGTCCAACTCCACGAGAGCGTCTCTCTGCGCCAACTTTGACTCACGTTTTGCACTGATCAACTACATTGAATCAATAGCTTCATCTACTAAAAGAAAAGTTGGTTCTGTGTGTCGGGCTAGAAGTGTTTTCTCTAGAGTCCATCCTCTAAATCTATAAATGTACTATTCGTCCCTGCATTGAATACTGTTTCCATATATGGTCTGGTACCCCCACTGTTCATCTCGAGGTCCTCGACAAAATCCAGAGACGGACATGCAATGTGACAGGTCCTGATCTGACATCTCGTCTACAGTCACTTTCTACAAATATTTTCATGGCAACTGTTCTGGTGCGCTACTTTCTCTGGTACTCCAACTGCAGGAATTTAAGCGTGCTACTAGGTTGGCATCTCGGTCCCACCCTTTCACTGTCGAAACAGTTTAAGTAACCGCCTCCTCTACTTCAACAACTCCTTCTCTCGCACTTCCCGATAGTGGAACTCCCTTACTTGTTTCCCTGATAACTATAATCTTCAAATATGCAAATGTAATGTCAATCGACATCTTCTGATGCCTTGATTCCGATCCCCGTCCTTTTCTATATCCTTGCCTCAGACACCCCTCTTTACTCTTGCTCTCACTCTCTGTAACCCCCTGCGTACTAGTGGCACACCCGCCTTCCTTGGGGTGAAATGCTTAAAAAAATTCCGCCTAAACCTGACGATCAGAAAATGGTTTTAAACTTATATTCTGGTCTGACCATTCACGAATGCGAACCTAATTTAGAAAACAGTAAAACTTAGATTTGAAGAACTACTTGGGGCGGGGGTGGATGTTTCTTATATTCGATCGTTCCTTAAATCAGATAAATCCACATTTCGTAAGGAAGAAGCTAGTTCGGTCACCAAGTGCATTCGGTTACAATAAGAAAACTATCTTGACAAAATATTAAACAACCCGAAACATTGTGATGGGTCCCTTTTTCACTTTTGATTTCTTCACCTTGCTCTTTTTCTTTCTCTTACACACTGTCGTCAAATAGGATCTGTTGTTTTTTTTTCCCCCAGTAAAAGCGACAATATCACTAGAACACAATGGATCACCGGGAGTGAATGTGAATGAGAAAACTGAGAATGGGGATGATTGAAGAAAGGAGAAAAAAAAAGGAACAAAGATGAAGACGACAGAAGATGGAGTTTTACGTTGCATTTAAATTTTTGAAAATTGTAGTTATCAGGGAATCTATACACCGAGAGGGTGTTCCACAAGTAAGAAGTTCGAGAAAAGAAAATGTTAGAGTAAAGTGGCGGTTGCATTTAGCTATTCCTACAGTAAAACTGTAGGACCTAATTGCCAAGCTAGTAGAACGCTTAAATTCATGTAATCGAAATACCAGGAAAAAAATCTCGTCAGGGCAGTAACCATGAAAATATTTGTAGAAAAGACAGAGGGAAGCCACATTACGACGGTGAGAAAATGACTGATAATGAAATACTTGGACAGGATCGAGTGCATTACAGACCCATCTTCTGATTCGTCCGTGCATCAAATATTGCTACCACATCTGGTTAGGTGTTTTAGCTATATATCTCGAGACTTTTGACAAAATCCAAAGTAGGCTCTGTAATGTTATCGAACTCTGACCTAGCATATTGTCTACAGTCACTTTTACACCGCCGTAACGTGGCTTCCTTTGTGTATTTTCTATAAATATTTTAATTGTCTCTAATGAGTATTCTTCATTGGCTCCGCCACCTCACGAACGTAAGCGTAGTACTAGATTGGCAACAAGTACTCCTCATTTCACTATGGGAAATAACTAGGTAGAACCGTAATTTCTATTTTAATAGTATCTTCTCACACACTTCCCGCCTGTGGTACTCTCTTTAGGCTACTTGCTTAAAAAATTTAAACGATACATCACTATCGATGTTTTGTGTTCCTGAAATTGTTTCACTCTCAGTAACCCCTGGCGTCTTACTGCCATCATCATCTTTCTTTGGGTGACAACACACACACACACACACACACACACACACACACACACACACACACACACACACACACACACATATATATATATATATATATATATATATATATGTTATAGATTAATAATTGGGGGATTTGTATAATTTCATAATAATTCTTCAAGTCTTGTTGTGGTAGGATCCACCTAATTTGCATAGTGGAGTACCGACGATATAAATATGGTTGGTACCGGGAAGACAGGAGAGGCGAATCAAGAGATTCAACTAGAGACTCTGCCCGACTGCGACTTAGTCAACACATTCTCCAGGAACGGTCTTCCCAGGAATATACAAAAGACTATATGTAAATATTGTGTACACTTTCTTGTTTCAATACATTTTGTTCTAAGTACATTTTGTGTTGCAT
The DNA here is from genome assembly GCA_964036315.1 of Acanthosepion esculentum. Taxonomy (NCBI): domain Eukaryota; kingdom Metazoa; phylum Mollusca; class Cephalopoda; order Sepiida; family Sepiidae; genus Acanthosepion; species Acanthosepion esculentum. Next base: position 52,767,288 of record OZ038481.1, read on the forward strand.
TATTATTCCATGCATTAGTCAAGTTTCAACAATGGATCTCATCCTCGTCGCCATTGTTGAAATTTGACAAATGCATGGAATAATAATGCAACACAAAATGTACTTAGAACAAAATGTATTGAAACAAGAAAGTGTACACAATATTTACATATAGTCTTTATATATATTCTCTATATTATGAATTATTATGAAATTATACAAGTCCACTAATTCCGTATTCTGATGACTAGAACGCGCAACAGAATCGGACCAGAGATAGGACAAGGACAGCGCGGGTTCATTAAAGACACCGAAACAAGGAACGCGATATTCATGCTTAGAATGTTATCAGAAAGAGCAATACAAATGCAGGATGACGTGTATCAATGTTTTATTGATACACGTCAAAGTTTGACAAAGTACGCCACAAGGATCTGCTAGAACTACTCAGCAACTTTGATATATTCGGGAAAGATATTAGAATAATCAAGAACCTATACTGGCAGTAAACGGCATGCATGCGCATTGGGAATGAGTTCAGCGAATATACAAAAATAGAAAAGGGCGTAAGGCAAGGATGTGTCTTCTCACCGGATTTATTCAACCTCTGTACAACGAGTTAGTTCTGAGAGAACTGGAAATCCTACCGGGATTCATCATTGGTGGCCACAATCTTAACAACATTAGATACGCAGATGAGACAGTACTGATAGCAGATGCGGAAAAGAAACTACAAAACCTCCTACAGAAGGTAGCGAGGGAGAGCAAGAAGAAGGAACTAACTACAAGAAGACAGAATGCATGGTCACCAATAAAACGATGAGCCCCAAATGCGTTTTGCAGGCCGGGGACACTAAAATCAAGCATGTGCGGAAATTTAAATATCTGGGAAGTGTTTTGACCGAGGACGGTAGGTGTGACGTTGAGATCCATGGACGTAATGGGATGGCCAAGAATGCATTCCAAAAGCTGGGCAGAGTACTGCGAGACAGGAGGATTTCTTTGGTGACAAAGAAAAGAGTACTGAGCTGCTACGTGACATCTGTCCTCCTATACGGCAGCGAATGTTGGACGGTCTCCTCAAAGATGAAGAAGAGATTCGAGGCAGCGGAGATATGGTTCTACAGAAGGATGCTAAGGATATCATGGAGCGAGCGTGTGAGCAACGATCAGGTCTTGGAGAGGATGCAAACAAGGGGGAAGGTTATAGTTAACATAAGGAAGAGGCAGATGAAATTTCTGGGACACGTAATGAGAAAGGGGTCCTAGAGAATCTGACAGTCACAGGTCGAATAGAGGGGAAAAGAGACAAGGAAAAGCATCGTATGGCATACCTGGCGGGCTTAAGCAAGTGGATGGCAGAACGTGGTCTGGGGGAGTTGGCAGAGGTACGAAACTTATTGCGAGCCACAAAGGATAGGGGGGAAGTGGAGAGCCATGATCGCCTAGACCCTGAAAGTACACGGCACATAAAAAGAAAGAAATATAACTTATGCTGGATCCAGCTTCTAATGTTTTGGGTGGAGCGACTCGGTGAAGGAAGTCGTTGCTCTTGGGGGCCAGTCCTGTTGCGTTATGAATGCTTGCAGAAGTGTCACCACCAGGAAGTATGAGATGTGTTATATTATGTCTAGTAACTTAGTTTCCTCCTCACCACCGTAGCCCATTGGCCCTATGGTATGATGCCTGCATCGTATCGGACTGACCTGTTTTCGACGAGCAGAGTCGTTAGAGAATGCGCACTGCCGATGAGTCTCAAATAAGAACGAAACGGCTATCCAGTGCTTTTCTGCTTATGAATGCGTCGAAGATTCCGGTTCTAGACATAATAAATTATTTGTATCTGCATTTATTTTCATAAATTTGTCCACACATAAATTATATTGCATGCATGCATGTTAAGCCTTTGGAGTATAGGGTTTCAACACACTAGATGTTGCAACTAGAGTTTCCTTAGAAAGTATATTTGTGGGGTGGAATGGATAGGCTCATGCATAACCCGTTTTGAACTTAGAGTTGTCTTTCTAAACTAGTGTCCAGCGAAAGCTAGAGATCCTAGTCTGCCCTGCTATTTGTCCCGAGCTAGTCGAGAGATTAAACGGGTTCGTATTTGTGCGAAAGCGATTGACTCGGGTGGAATTTGGAAACATCTTGCTAATCTCCCCTTCTTCGTCCATAGACACGGTTTCACATGAATGGCATTACTTATTCGATTTAAGGTATTATATGAGACATGTATTCAACAGATAAACAACTACGTAACAAAACTTTAATATATGGTTGTATATTGGCTAGAAATCAGTTTTTTCCGTGATATGTCCGGTTTTTCTGAAGTCAGTACAAAGGAGTCGTATTAGTAAAGTCCTAATGATTCCTTATTGATTAACTTCGCGATAATGAGTCAATTCAAACGGGCGGGGCGGGAGTTGAACGTTATCTGCCAATCTCTTCATGTTCGTAATCCCAAAGGCCTTGAATTTAGTTCTGTGGAGTTTGATTTGAGAAATAAATTGTTGATATTAGTTCAACTCTTGAAAATTATCAACGTGCTAAAAGACATGTTAAGGAGAACACGACATTTATTCATATTCGTTTATTAAATTACATCACTTATCGTTATCCATAGTTTACATAGCTTTAAAAATATTTTAGAGCATTCTTAAAATCTTTGAAAATTTAATGATATTTCTCTTCCACTTTACTAGAGTTCATAAAACTAATGTTTCAAAATAAAATTCTTATATTTACCTTGATAAACGCACTTAAGGGACGAAACGTGTTGGTAAAGAAAGGTTTCGTTTTGTGTTTATTCATATAGTCTTTTTGCAGATATATTTCATTTATATTTGAATTCACACATACACACACGTATATATATACATATACATATGTGTGTGTGTTTCTGTGCAGGCTTGATTGAAAATAAACGGATGTTCTTTTCACTCTCTCAAAGAAAAAAATAATGCACCCACACACGGCACTGTCAATACAAAATAAAGTTAGCAGTTTTTGTTCAGCGGCATATCCACATTTATGGGTTATTTACTGCAGAAATCTAAATATTTTCTACGCAATTTTATTTTCGGAGAGGTGAATTCTGGCTTTAAATAACCTGCAAAGGGTTGATAAGGCGTAGAAAACGAATCAATCAATAATGGTTTAGTAGTACAAATCATACTAATTAACTAATATTTGAGGGGAGAAGAGGTGGATTTATACCTTCCCCAGGGATAATTGCGCGTTAGTGAATAGAAAGAACACGTCTGCAATTGTAACACGGCACCCCAATTACAAACTCGAACCATTACACCACCCGTATTTCCAAAAATATTTTTAGATGCTAAGAATTCTTTTTGTAAATAATAATAGTTTAGTGATAGAAGTCTCAATAATTAATCCATAGCTGGGGTGTAAAGCTGGATTCATACTTTCCCAAGGATAATTACTTTCCGAAAAAAACTTAGAATCTAAAAATATTTTTGGAAGTGCGGGCGGTGTAATGGATAAAGGTTCGGAATTTTTAATCGGAGTGTCGTGTTCAAATTGCAGTCGTGTACTTTATTTTCCCTTACGCGCAATTATCCTTAGGAAAGGTATGAATCCACCTCTTCTCTCACTAAACCATTATTATCTACAAAAACATCTTATAATCTAAATTATCTTTCTGGCTTTTATATAACCTGTAATGGGTTGATGGAAAACGAATCAATCAACGAAACACGAATAATTTTAGATTCTTTATTTTAAATCTTATTTAAAAAATTTATTAATATAAAACAATTTATTTTAAGATAAGGAAACGAGTGCTATATTCTGGAAATATAGGTCTGTATTTGTTTTTATAAACATATAGATATAGAGGTCAGAATACTTGACGTGAAAAAAATTATGGGATTCTGCGGGCCTCATTAAGAGAAACTTTTTTCCTTACTCCTTCTCTTTCCTTTTCTCATGTTCATCCACGTTTTCTAAGATAAAATATGTCTTCCTTTTAAATTCTCCTCGCTATATTCGCTTACTGCTCTGAATGCTTTATTCTTTACTTTTCTGATTCTGTCTGTCTTTCTTTCATTCATTCTTTCTTTGTTTCTTTCTATCTTTCTTTCTATCTATCTATCTATCTATCTATCTATCTATCTATCTATCTATCTAAACATAACGGGTTCAAAGGAAATGTTTTTCTCTTCTTTCTTTCTTTCTTTCTTTCCAATTAAGACGGTATAATTAGATTTGTCGGAAATTACACGAACTACAGTGTCCTGCAGTGACTCAGACGGACTGCCCTCGAACAACTATATCTACGACACAGTGCCACAATATTCGCAGGTTTTTGAATTGGTAAAGAGATTATGAATATTTTCATTAGTTTTTCGTGCTTGCCTGTTGGGCGTGACGCTCTGGACATTTTTACTTTCTACGAGGGTCGGCTGGAAAGTTCAAAGATGACCAAGATACAAATGTAAGTAGACACACCAGTTGGTGTGTCTACTAACATTTCTATTTCTATTTACATATACGTATAACATTTCCCGCGCTTATTTGAATTATATAATTTTATCGAATGTTAGCTTGAGTCATAATTAATTTCCGTTTTTGTTTATCAAGTATATTCACGTTTTATTCAATTATAGATTCATTTTTATTTGCAGTGACTTATTGTCACTTATCTTGCTGCCTCTTTGGCATCTTAAAAGACATGCAAGTGTACCAGAGTTTAACATCTAGTCGGAAATGTATAGTGTATATTTAGCGTTTCTTCGAAACGCAAATGTTGCTCTAAAATTTTGGCCTATAGTGTATATCTAGGCATTTTTTCGAAATCCAGAGGGTTTCCCAAAAGTTTTGGCCTAGAGTGTATATTTTGGCGTTTCTTTGAAATCCAGAGGGTGTCAGCAAACCTGTAGCATATTCAGTTGGCAACATCATATAGATTTAATCTTAACAGCATAATATCTATTGGAATTTCAACAAATAAATTTGTTTTTCTTATCACAAAGATATTTAAGTAAAGAGTCCGCCCACAACGACAGTTGTGGTGAAGACTGCGCCCTCAATCGATGCTCAATCGAATGGTATGCCAGTTTAGTTTGTTGAACATAGTTTTAGTCGAAGTACGAAAGTTATATACGTTCAGTATCAGTATACATGTGCGTGTGTGTGTGTGTGTGTGCGTGAGAGAGAGAGAGAGAGAGAGAGGCAAAAGGTGATGGGGCAACGGAAGATGGAGAGACAGAAATCAAAGAGCATGAGAGACAGAAAGAGATCTGAGCGGAATATATTTTAAGTGGAAACACTATACTGATTCCATTGCTAGGTCAGCTGCTAGGAAAGCTGGCTCATTGTGTCGTGCGAGACAAGCTCTCCCTCCAGAATCTATCATACATATATATGTATAGGTCTACCATAACTCCATGTTTAGAATATTGCTGCCACATATGGTCCAGTGCCCCTGCTATTCACCTTGAACACTTTGATAAAATCCAAAGAACAAGAAATATTATCGGTGCTCTGACCCAGTCACTTATTCAGGCACTTTGCCACCGTGGTAAGGTTTCATCTCTGTGGGTTTTCTATAAATACTTTCATGGTAATTGTTCGGATGAGCTATTCGCTATGGTACCTACACTTTTTGGATTTAAGCGCAATACTAGACTGGCGTCGAGCTCTCATCAATTTACAGTTGAGCTCGCTAGAAGCAGCCGTAAATAAGCTTCTTTTCCTGCACTTCCCACTTGTGAAACTCCCTTCCGGCTCCATGGATTCAAGCCAACGTTAATTTAAATGAAATGTCAAACGCTATCGACTGCCTTTCCGATTACACTTTTCTCTTCCCGCTCATAATTAAAGTTTCTGTTCCTGATTCTTCCACACTCAGTAACCCCTTGTTTCTTAGTAGCTTCAAGGCATTGCTTGGATTGAAACTGATTAAAAAAAAATAGATAGATAGACAGTGTCTGTGTCTGTGATATATATATATATGGGCACTTTCGCTTGTTTCAAGATCACAACTGGCGAAATAAAATTATTTTTGTAGACTTGTCTGTTTTTGATTTCTCTTGGTAATCTCTGAAGAATTCTGAACAGACACGCGCATTTACATAGGATCATTAAAAGTCTGGACATTTCTTTTGAGTGTCCGGTAGCATCTGTGAAAGATGAACGTGTTTCTACCCTCTCATCTGTTTTTGTCTGAATGTCTACACGATATATCTGCGTTCAGTTGTTTAGTAGAATTCCAAAATTTAAATTGGTTCAAAGTTCTGTCTTTTTTTTTCACAATTTTTCGTGGCCAGATATTTGAATTTATCAGTCGGCCCTAAGGCAAAAATTTGTAAACCGTTTTGAAAATAATTTTATTAAATCTAAAGGAGCAGAGAGACAGAAACAAGAAAGAATAATTGTTTAACTGTAACATTTCCTGCACTTATTTGAATTATATAATTTTATCGAAAGTTAGCTTGTATCATAATTAATTTTCGTTTTAGTTTATTGTTATATCCCGTGCTAATAGGAACATGGAATGGACAAACACGGTGGATAAATAGTAACAGGTTTATTGTAGAAACCAGTACAACAAGCAAGGAAGCAATAGTTATGCTCACGGTCGTCGCAAATCAGTACAGTTGTGTACGGGCTGCTATCGGAAGGCCGCTAGTCTCGCAGATCCCAGCTCGACGGTATTTACCTGCCTCCCCACAAAGAAGGATGTGGCACAAAGCCAAGTTTAATGTGGGGCAATCCAAGCCCGTACGCTCGGCCAAGAATTCCCCGTAACCCCGTATAAACGGGTTCGGGTCTGTCTACCTTCCCGGACGAGATTCTGCCCTTCGGCATAGCTTCGTTCGGGTTCCTCTCTGCCTTTGGACAGAGAGTTCGACAGCAGCCAAGATCTGTATAACAGATCACAGCTTAGGATTGAGAACAAGAGTAAAGAGGCATGCTAGAGGAAAGGATACAGAGAATGACGGGGAACAAGGTGTCAGATGTCTATTGACATTACACTTGAATATTTGAAGATTTTTTTCCTGTGTTTTCTTTTTTTTCACGTTGTTTGTTTGTTTCTTTCTTTCTTCTGTTTTTATCTTTCCACGTTCTTTCTTTCTTCTGTTTTCTTTCTTTCTTTTTTCTTTCTCTTTTTCTTTTTTCTTTCTTTCTTTCTTTCTTTCTTTGTTTCGTCTATATTTCTGGTGTTTTCTTTCTTTCGATTTCTCTTCTTTCATTCTACGTTCCTTCCTCCTTTGTACGTTCCTTTTTTTCTTTCTTGTGTTTTTTCTTTCGGCGTTCCTTCTTTCTTTCGATGTTACTTCTTTCGTTCTTGTGTTTTCTTTCTTTCTACGTTCCTTCATTCTTTTTGCGTTTCTTTCGACGTTTCTTCCTTCTTTCTTGAATTTTCCTTCTTTTCACGGCCCTTCTATCTTTCAACGTTCCTTCTTTCTTCCTCGAGTTTTCGTTCTTTCCACTCCCCTTTTATCTTTCTACGTTCTTTCCTCCTTTCTACGCCCTTTCTTTCTTTCTTTCTTTCTTTCTTTCTTTCTTTCTTTCTTTCTTTCTTTCTTTCTTTCTACATTGCTTCTTTATTTCCGCGTTTCTTCTTTCGTTCTACATTCCTTCTTTCTTGTGTTTTCTTTCTTTCCAGGTTCCTTCTTCCTTTCTACGTTATTTCTTTCATTCTACGTCCTTTCTTTCTTTCTTTCTTTCTTCGTTTCTTCTTATTTTCTTGTGTTTTCTTTCTTTCTACGCCCTTCCTTCTTTCTTGTGTTTTCATAAAAAAATTCTGCGATTCATTTATTTCTTATTTTCATGTTCCTTTTTTACGTTCCTGCTGTCTTTCTTTTTACGTCCCTTATTTCTTTCTACGTTCTTTCTTTCTTTCTACATGATTTGGCCCTTTATTGTTTTCAGTATTCTACGTTCTTTCTTTCTTTCGACATTCGTTCTATCTTTCTATGTTCCGTCTTCCTTGTGTTTTCTTTCTTTCTTTCTTTCTTTCTTTCTTTCTTTCTTTCTTTCTATCTTTCTTTCTTTCTTTCTTTCTATGTTCAGTCTTCTTTGTGTTCTCTTTCTTTCTTTCTTTCTTTCTTTCTTTCTATGTTCCTTGTGTTTTCTTTCTTTCTTTCTTTCTTTCTTTCTTTCTTTCTATTTTCCGTCTTCTTTCTTTCTTTCTTTCTTTCTTTCTTTCTTTCGTAGTCTTTCTATGTCCCTTCTTTCTTTCCCCGTTCTTTCTTTCTTTCTTTCTTTCTTTCCATACAGATGGTAATGTTTAGATGATGCTGAAAATAGTGCCTTCTCTTGTCAGGACCTCTACATTATTAAGCAGGTATCACATTCAGCACGACAAATTGATTCTACACTATTTCAGATATTAGAATGAAAGTTAAACTTTTCACCATAAAACCGATACTAACAATTTTGGTGATATAAGAAATATCTAGAATAATTTATGTTGGTGGTGTGAGATTTTATACAATACGAGTCTGATCATATTTAAAATTATATTTTAACAGATGTCTGAAAATATGACACCGAAATCCGAAGACGCGTTGTAATAGAAAAAGATGACAAAAACTAAACAGAGTATTATGATACAGGGAAATGGGTGAACTGAGAGATGAACTACTATTTTAATAACAACCCTTTTATATACCAATGAATACTGCACAATTTCCTCACAGATGAAGAGGTGACGAAATAACAGAGTTTGGTTCTACAGAAGGATGATGAGAATGCTATAGATTGAATATATGAGTAACGACGAATTTTTAAGTAGAATGGAAACAAAATGGTCATTTATTTAGAATCAGGGCAGATAATAGTGAAAAGAGGTCACGGAGAAATTACCATTCATTGGATACATTGAAGGCAAGGGAGTTTTAGAGACATAGAGTAATGTACCTAACAAACTTGCGTAAATGGCTGGCAGAACAAGGAGTGGAAGGGATAGTAAAAAAGGATACTGATAAGAGTTAGAAAAATAGTAAGTTGTGGAGAGCCATGATCATCCACATCACGAAGGGAAATGGGCCTTAAGAAAGAAGATATAATAAAATAGCTATTAATATTTAATAGAATGACCCGTGAAAATTTCACGGTTTACCTATTTTAATTTTTTGATGAATCTTAATTCTTAAGTTAATGATTGAAATAGCGTGGTCTAAAAAATAAAATATCTGTAGAAACTCCCCTATCAGATCGTTAAATATTTGAACTTAACAACTTTAACAAAATATTGCAATAACAATCATAAATATGAATGCAGGTCGTTATTTTAAGAAGTGGGCACAAATGAAAATATGTTGAAATTTTCTTTCTTTCTTTCTTTCTTTTTCTCACTGAAACCAAGTAGCGTCCCTGATATGTGTTTTATTTTTTCACTCAATTAAAATGGAATAAATTATTTATGTGGTACTGACGGTATTGGTAGGAGGCCTTAAACACTTTTTCTTTCTTTTTTCTTTCTTTCTCTCTCTTTCTCATCCCTCTTTCCAGCGATCAAAACGAATCAGCCTATTATGTATGATATATTGGCAGGGCGTAACGGTCGTGCGAACGAAGGACCTAACGAAGGGAGAGACATGTACAATTATTGTATGGTATTATGATTTAAGAAATATAAAGTTTGTCGTGGGTTGTACGAATGATATGACCTCAAATGCGCAACATGACCTTATTAAGTAATTCAAAAGCAACATTGGAAATAGCAAAAATAAACAGACGTTGAAGAGAAATCAGAGAATATTCAAAAGAGGGATTGAAAAGAATTTGAAAAGAAAAATAAATCTATACGGTCATCAGAAAAATTAAAATGTTAATAAGTAACAAAATATATGGTTTTGTGAACTTAAAGAGAAAGACAAGATGCAGCCTATTAAGGACATTGATTTAAGTCATGAAAGTAAACCGACTGTTACCTTTATTACTGCCATATCTAGTCTGGTGTTCTTGCTATATATATCTCGAGATTCTCTACAAAATCCAAAGAAGGCTCTGTAATATTATTGGTTCTAGTCTGAGATCTCTACTTCAGTTACTTTCCAATCGCCGTGACGTGGTTTCTGTCTTTTCTATAAATATTTTCATGGCAATTGTTCTAAAGAGCTTTCCACTTTTGTCCCTCAACCGCAAAAATTTAATTGTACTACTGTATCCGCAACGATGTCTCATCGTTTTACTATTCTGGCAACCATACTACTCAGTATGCTCTGAAAGATATCCATCAACATTGTACTACGTAATCACCAGACCTGATTTTTCATTGAATAGTTATGAGACACGGAGTGATGACCCTTCACTCGTTCAGAAAACCCACCTACAAGTCCTGTTATATTGTATCAACAGTTGTAAGAGACAAAATATTGTATCACGGGATAGTATTCACCATATGTATGATTGTGTACATTTTAGACAACTAGCTTGTGTTGAAGCAAAAGATGACGATTTTAATATGGGATCTGAGAACTGTTGATACAACCCTTATTTTTGGACTTGTGAGCATTTAATATAACCATCTCTGTTACATGTACATTTAATCTTTAAGTTAAATTGAAATCCATTCATATTGCTGAATTTCTATTTTCTGATAATTTCATATTTACCGACTTTGCATGAATACATGCAAATAACATGATAAACTGGGATAGTTCATATGATATTAGATTTAATTCAAACTTGCACTTAACGTTTACGTTAAATTAGTATTCAGTTTATGCTGGAAGATATAAAATAAGATTATTTGAAACGTTCTAATTTATATGCAACCATCGCAAAAGAATAAATTTGATGTGTCACGAGGATAAAGACTAAACACAACAAAAAATTATTAAAAAAATTGAATGCAAAAATAACTATAAGAACAACATGTCAGCATTATTGATATATTACCTCTATGCAAAACATTTACAGAGCGTTTCTTTTTAATTAAAAAAGAGCGACGGAAAATTTCGCATATATTATATATACCTAATGTTCTTCTGACTTTTGTCGTTAAAAGAAATTACATATTTTTTAAATCGGTATCACCCCACGCAAGGCAATAAAGCCACTAAGACGCAAGAGGTTACAGGGTGTGGATGAATTAGGAATAGAAACATTGATAATGAGTGGAAAGCGAAGAGTAATCAGGAGGACAGTAGATAGCAATTGACATTGAATTTAATTTTTTGCAGATTAAAGTTGGCTGAAAAGCATGAAGCTAGAAGGGAGTTACAGTAGCGGCAAGTGCGAGAAAAGAAACTGTTAACATAGAACTTACGGCGACATCTAGCCATCTAAACTGTAAATTGATGAGATCTCGACGCCACGCAATTACTGCGCTTAAATTCTAGGTCAAGTTACCATAGCGAATAGCTCATCCGCACAATTACCATGAAAGTATTTATAGAAATGACACAGAGAGGCAACCTTACGGCGGTGGGAGAGTGACTGAAGCCGAGATATATGGATATGTATGATAGATTCTGAATAGAAAAATTGTCTCATACGGCACAGTTAACCGACTACAGAATTTCTTCAGAGATGACGAATTCACAAACGGTTAATATTACTTCCCAAAGTTCATTTATGGATACAAATTCTTGCCGCTCGGATAAAGAAATCCTTTAGCGCTATTATAAAGCTTTTTGTCTGATGAATACGCAGAGAATAAGCGGGTGATTTTATTTTAAAGACCCTAATTTAGCTGAGTATACAATAGTTGCAATAGCAGCATTGTTTGGAACATTGTCGTGCATGGAAGCCAATTTTCGTTTGAATGCCAGTGTCTGATGGCCATTCTCTTAAAAAAGACTGGGAGCATATTTCATGACATTTTATCAATAAACTAACGGAATACTAACCTTTGTCAGATGGTCTTTGCGTCCGAAACGTCGTTGGCAAACATTGCAGATGTAGGGGCGGTCACCAGAATGTATTTTTAAGTGTCGAGTAAGTTCTTCATTTCGGGTAAAGGTTTTATCACATCCAACTATATCACAGACATATGGCCGCTCACCTAATAATATCGAAAAAAATAAAATAAAATTAATTACGGCACAAATTTATTTTTAATGATTTTATCTTTAAGAAAAATAAACTTAAATATTAAAAAAATATGAAATTCTTTTAAGTGAAAAAGACGCTCTTTTTGTTGCATTAGTCAAAGAGAGGTAAATAAAAATTGACATATTTCGTCTGGGAATCTGTTATAGAAAATCAGTTTTAACCAGAGGCAATACAGGGCGTACTAAAGACAAGAGGGATAGAGGAAAGCAGCCTAACGAGCTGTTGTAAATGATTGGAAAAACAGGGATTAGGAGAGATAGGAGAGATAGCAAAAAGACAGATGTTACAAAGAGCTACACGAAGAGATACGGCACATAGAAGAAGAAAGACGCCATTAAAGGAAGCACCAGAAAATAAACCATCTGTCACCTTCATTTATAAATGGAGGGAGAGCATTTTCTTATGTCACTATACGATTTCATATTTAAAATCTTTATCATTTGATGTTTTTTCAGTAAGTAGAAGATCATGGATCTCCACAATATCCTTTGTATTGTTTGTCGCATCGAGCGCTTCTATTTCACTATCTATTCTCTATTCTGTCATTCATTTACACAAGCTAGTTAAATAGGTTCGTCGCTGATTTCCTTACCCATCTTTCCTTCATGTGAGTGTGAAATTCTTCAGTTCCTCCCTCCTCTTTATGTGTCACATAAATTTCAGTTACTTCTTTCTGATTCTAAGTATGTTTCCTTTTTATTTCCATTTCCATAAAATTTGTCGCTGCTTTGTTCATGGTATTTTCAGCATCCTTCCATAGAAACATGTATTTGTTTGATTTTCATGTCTCCAATTTGTAGCTTGAATATTGAACAGTTTTTCGTGCTCACTTCTTATAATTTATAGGTAGTCATTTCCTCAGGCTTTCCTTTACTTCATTGTCTCTGTGTCTACTATCAGCACAGTGTCATCTGCGTATCTAATGTTGTTAAACGACTTACTACTCTGATCTTGAAATTTGTCACGGTTTTTGCCAGTTCGGCTGCATTTCGTCACCTTAGTTCCATTTCAGAATTCCCAACACCATTTTTCATAATAATATTACGCAAGACTTAAAAGATTCTTTGAACTTTAATCAGAGCCTTTGCTTGTGCCAATCCATCAACTCTCGTCCTTTGTTTGCAAGCTTTAATAAAATTATTGAAGCTTGCAAAATGAGTTCAATCTGAACATAAGGAAAGAAACATTGGTCAGCGTTTCACGACTTCCATTTTAATTTTTTTCTCTACAAAGAAAATGGTAGGTCATTAGGCAGATTTCACGATATGTCAATCTTTAACAGGTTATATAATCTCCGATATTCGTAGAGTTTGGAGCATGCTCAGTTTCGATTTAACTAACTGTAGCGAGTAGAATTTCTCAATCAAAACTAGCCTCGATAATCAATACACAGCACTGAAAAAAAAAGGTCATTTTTAAACAAGATAATCCTTGACCATGAAGAAAATATTTTTTAAGAATATCTAAAACAAAGAAAATCATGTTGAAATCTATGGCTGCTTTGAAAATCTCAAGAACTATTATTTGTATTTTTATGGGTGCAAATCAAATTTGTTTATTACAAATTGCAGGAATTACTGAATAACTCTATAGCGAGTAATGGGTTCCATTGATTAACGCATTCGGGTTTACGGCCATATCACGTTGGAAAATCGGTTCTCGTCCGATCACGATCATTAAGTAAGGTTGAAACTTGTCAGTACTCAGATGGGTGGACGTGAGGAATTCCAGGATATATATATATATATATATATATATATATATATATATATATATATATATATATATATATATAAGTGAGGTGCTTCTGGAAAGACAGATAGCAAGAGCTACCTGGAGTTAGGTGAGTGATTGGTAAGTGAATAATGCATTGTATGACTAAATACTTTTGCAGAATCAATTATCTAGAGAGTTTGCTTCATGGTAACAACTGTCTTCGTATTTTAAGTATCCGCTTAAGATTGGTTGGTTGATTTTGTTTAGCGGCATATCATCACCTCTATGAGTCATTTAATGCCGAATTCTAAATATTTTGAACGTAATTTTATTCCTTCAACTACAGGTATTTTGTAAATAATTTTATACTTTCAGAGTAAAGGTATATCTTTTTAGATAACTAGTTTGTAGATTATTTACAATGTTCGGACTATTGTCCTCATCTTTGGCGATAAAGATGGAAAACGATATTCCGAATATTGTAAATAGTGTACATAATACCACATCTCAGAAATATAGACAGATAGTTTGTAGATAAAATATATTGTTGGTAATGTTTTTAAATGTATTGATGGTCATTTCACTAAAAATATATATTGCTGGTAATTTTATTATACAAATGTACTGTCAATATTCGCCTTTAGCTGGGACCCTAACAAGTGCCACCACTCCAGGTCAGGGTGTATATAGGAACAACAGCAGTTTAGAAGTGGTTCCACAATCCTCAGAACCTCCTATAACCCGATAAGATGCTGGATGTAGTTTATTGTCAGACCCAGGACGGATGTTGCTAAAATAGGATGTTCTAGATCTGAAAAACTTTCTACTATCGGACTATTGTTTGTTCTGCTCCACGCAAAACTATGTGCTAGGACATTATATTTAGTATCTTTAAGATATCGAAAAATTCCACGATGAATTCTTCGGATTATAATAGGGATTCTTGTGTAGTTACGGAATAATGAATTTGGCTGAATAAGGGTGCTATGTAATTATACGATTTTTAAATCGAATTCACCCCGTGCAGATCAGAAAATCCACTAAGACAGAAAAGGTTACTGGGTGTGAAAGGTTTAGAAAACATAAACATTATTAAGGAGTGTGAGCAATAGAAGAATAACCAGAAAGACAGTAGATAACGATTGACATTGCATTTAAATTTTGGAAGATCGAAGTAGAAGAGTATTCCACAAGCAAAAAGTGGGAGAAAAAAACGTCAGCATATAACTTATGGTTACATCTACCCAGTTCAATTGTAAATTGCTGAGACCTAGCTGCCAATCTAGTACTGCGATGAAATTCATAAAATCCACGTACCATAGCGAAGCGCTCATCCGAACAATTACCATGAACGTTTTTATAGAAAAAGTACAGGGAAGCCACTCTAGTCGAGATGCAATAATATTGTTGATTCTTTCTTGGATTTTATGAAGAATCTCTAAACATATCGCAAGAGCACCCGACCCTATGTGTGTACAATATTCAAAGCATGGACCGACGGTAGATTTATAGATATGTAAGATAACGAAAGAAAAAAATTCAGCATGGCATAGTGAACCGATTTTCGTAGCAGCAGACCTATCTCTAAATATAGTCATTCCACTTCAACCGAGAATGCTGGCCCAAGAAGGTGTAAAGAATCAGTTTCCTAGAGGTTAGCATTATCTAAACTGATGGAAGGCAGAAAGAAGTCTCTCTCATGATTGACAGAGAGTAGTTTTGTATTGGAGGTGTTGAAATAAAGAAGCCATTGATTCAACAGACTATAGGTAATTCTTTTTAGATTTAGCCGCCAATTTGACTATGTCGAACTGATCCGACTTAATATGAAGACATGGGTAAATAGTTGCGTCATCAGAATACATACAAAGTTGACATCTAATGCTATCAGAAAAATCGTTAATGAAAATAAAGACCAGAGTAGGGCCAAGTAGTAGTACAGAAGGATGTAGACGAGTGGCCGTTCAGGATGACTCTCATTAGAAGATTTTGTAAAATCCTTGATCCTTTTTTTAAAATAAATGACTGTCTCCTTTTTCTTCCTCGAATTACGTTATATTCAATGATTAGATTCAATTATTACAATTTTCAGTTGTATTCAGGTTCAACTTTCTGTCTTTTTTACAAATACTTTCACGATGAGCTGCTTTCGCTGGTCCCCAGGCCTAATGAATTTAAGCGTCCTACGAGGCTGCCATCCCGTTCCCACCCCTTCACCGTTGAAACTGTTAGATGTAGACGTCTCTTCTGCTCCAATAGCTTCATGTCTCGCACATCTCGCCTGTGGAACTCCCTTCCTTATTCCTGTTTCCCTGACAAATATAATCTCCAACTATTTAAGTGTAACGTCAATCGACATCTCCAGTTGCCTTGATCTATCCACTTCCCTTCTCCACATCCTTTCCCCTTTCATTCCTATCTGCTCTCGCTCCAAATCTTCTGTAACCCCCTTGTCTTGATCGATCCACTATCTTTCTCCACATCCTCTCCTTTACCACTCCTACCTGCTCTTCCTCCAAACCTTCTGTAACCCCTTGCGTGTTAGTGGCTTCCAGCCTTGCTTGGGGTGAAAAGCTTAAAAAAAAATTATTGGTCTCAGATTGATTAAAATATGATAATGTCTAATTTTTTTAGATACAATATCTCCGTGTCTTTGACAGTCAGATTACTCAGTCAAGTAGATATAAGATATAATCCCAAATAACAGTTTGTCGTTGTATCTTTTATCACGTCCCCGAATTTCAAAAGTAATTTTTCTCCCCTATTGCTTGGAGGATATGGTGTTTCTAAACGGTACCCCATCTAAGTACTGAGCAAATTCGACTCTGCATAACTTCAGGGTTTGAACGAGAACTGCCACGTTCAGTGTCAATTAACCGGAAGCAAGCGGATATAATAACAATATGTAATTCTATATATAGTGCTTATTCGAAATACTAATGATTGCTGTAAATATTTATAACATGCCGAGCGATATCAATCTCGAACAGGCTTCCTGCCGCACGAGATTCTATCAGTAGATTGCGAGACAGTAGGGTACGTTATATTTCTAAAAACAGAGATGCCTAATGTATAATAACCGTAAAAATGAATTGTAGAGATAAAAGGGTAATTATTTCTGACAGTTAAAACTCGACATGACGGTTAAAAGAAAACAGGCACACAGCTTATTTATACACGCTACACAAAAGTTATACAGACATTGCGAAAATAATTGATTTTTTGTTGTTGTGTTCTATACAGAAAATGCCAACCTGGTGTCAGAAAATTGATATAATGATTTATTTGTATTTTACGGTGATTTTTTGTTGTTGTGTTCTATACAGAAAATGCCAACCTGGTGTCAGAAAATTGATATAATGATTTATAAGTATTTTACGGCTTAGCAAATTTTTGTTGGTTATTTAAAGCCAGAAAGTTTTTTTTGTTGAGATAATAATGATTTAGTGATACAGTTTCTACTAAATAACCTCTGGCTTAAGAGGTGGATTCATGTCTTTCCCAAAGGTATTTGCTTGTAAATGAATATAACGAACCCGACTGGAATTGGATCACCGTTCTCCGATTTCCAGTTTCGAGCCGTTATTTATAACACCGCACTCATATTTCAAGCTTACAGCACCTGGTATTCCTAAGCGTTCATCTAGATACTGGCCAAGATCGACGTTGCTTACCTTCGGTGATCGTACGAGATGTGCCATAAACTTTGCCCATGAGGAAAATGGAAACAAAAAGATATACTTTTGACACTCACAGGTCCTATCAAAGGAAAAGCACGGACGGAGACAGCGGGCAACTTATTGAAAAGCTTATGGGAATTGATGGCAGAACGTGGAGTGGGAGAGATGTTAAAAAGACAAACATTGCTAAGAGCTACAAAGATGTGACGAGTCTTGAGCTCCCACTTTCTGGGCGGACATGGTACATAGGAGAATTGTAATTAAAAAAATATTTCATACTGAAAAGTTCTTTTTGAACATGATATATTGGTGGGCCAATCTACTAAAATTTCTGAATAGGTGTTTGGATTAATGAACTGCATTTTTCCGGTACACTTAGACAAGTTTTGATTTTTTTTTCATCATTTGGACTATAATACTAGTAAAAACTTGTGACAATTTCACGGTATTCCTACTCTAATATTCTGATGGACTTTAATTCTTAAATTAATGATTCAGTAATCTCATGGCGAATTCTACGACAATAAAATGTCCGTAGAAAATCCCTTATCACATACTTAACTATTTTAGCTGAAAGACTAAAAATATTGTAATAACGATGATTAATATGAATGCAGGGCACCTCGACGTATTGTAATGGTTAGCAAGCTGGTCTAGCTAGATCAATTACGACTATGTAGTAATTCGACCCTCACAGGGTATTCCACACCTTCGTCCTTGATCTACGCTTCGAAAATAACCATAAATATGACTGCAGCTCGTTAGTTTAAGAAGTGGGTACAAATGAAAAGATTTTATAATTTGTTCCCTTTCACTGAAAATGCCGTTAAACACTGCTAGCTTTCTTTCTTTCTTTCTTTCTTCTTTCTTTCTTCTTTCTTTTATTTCCTCTCTGAAACCAATCTTGTTTTTCGACGCAATCAAAACGGAATAATGATTTATGAGGTATTAGCGGGAGACGTAAAGCATTTCTTTCTTTCTTTCTTTCTTTTCAGCAAAATCTCCGTTTTACGAACATTTCTCTTAATAATAATTTAAAAATAATTCAGCAGACATTGTTATTTTATTTATGGTAACTGGATTTTAAGCGATTGCCTTCCTCAGTTTCCGTCGTTTGATTCTGTACATCTGAAAAAAGCCGCATTTATCGCGGTCACTATTGCTTCCAGACATTTGGCTAAGATCAAAGTGTAGTAACTGCTTTTATCAGCTTAATCTGATTCTCTGTCTCCTCTACTATCTTCCGTTATTTCTTTCATTCTCTCACTGAAACCAATTAGTTTTTTTCCTCTGTTTTCACATGATCAAAACAGAATAGTCCATTATTTATGAGATACTGACAGGGCGTAACGGTCGTGCGAACTAACGAAGGGCAGGACAAGCACAATTATAACAGCATGTTTGAAATGAGCTTTTGTATAATATTCATTGCGTAAACGTAGTCTATAGCTGCTTTGAGAAGACACTCGAATGATGTGCCTACTGCCCACGTATGATTACTTATAATATTGCGTTCCCCTTTCGAGACTAAAGTATCGTCATAAATTTTGCCCTGCAAGGACTGGTTAACTTAGCCAAGGAACTAAAATAATTACAGTGATCCCCCATTGGCTGCGCTTTTGCCTTCGGTGAAATAAAGAGTTAACACGTTTTACTTAATAATTCTCCCCAAACTGAAGAATAGTAATACTGAAAATTCGGAATAGAAGGTGAAAATGTGCTTCAGGTGAGAAACGTTCGCAACCATATATGGAAGGACAAATTGGTTATTTTAACATTGCTACGATTAACGGTAAGGACGACTCTTCTATACGTTCTTCTTCGTTGCTTCATTGCTATCAGCACATAATGATTTTAAACATGCTACTAGATTGGCAACTAGGTCTCACCCTTTGTTCTGCTTATATTTATTTATAAGTTTATTTATAAGTCTACTATTCGTCTTTGCTTTGAATTTTGATGCCACATCTGCTGGTCCTTGAGCAGGTGGTGTAATGGTTAGCAAGCTTGTCGTGACTGAGTAGTGAGTTCAATGCTCACTGTTTACCCACATTTAAGCTACGCTAAGAAAAACGCTATTTAGAGATAATAAAAATAAGAATATGCTACTTTTTTGTTTCCATTTTCCTTAAAACTTCCTCGTTACTCACATATACTCAGTATATGGTATTCTAAGCATGTTTCTGTAAAAACATATATTGCTTCATGCCTCTTCTTCATCTGTGAAGCAATTATCAAACATTCATTGCTATATAGGAAGACTGAGATATGGATAACACTTCATCACTCTTTTCTTACAGAATCTCTATTACAGTATATTGCTATAATTGTTCATTGTTACTATCATACTCATGTAAATGTAGAGAGCTGCAAGTAGGATCTCTAGCGTTGGATGGTAGCCAGTCTAAGAGAATTTTGAATTCAAACCTGCGGTGGGTACCCCCCACCCACCGCAGGTTTGAATTCAAAATTCAACGAAAACGAAATTTTTAACTTTCCCCAAATGTTGCAGCTATTCGCACAGATGATCACCTACGTCCCGAATAGACATGGCATTTAAAAAAATATATGCGTTGAGGGTCTGGAAAATAAATTCAGGCTCGAATAGAGAGGGTGAAATTGTAATTAAATTTTTGAAAAATATCTATGGTTTCTCGAATTGTTTGTGGGCCTGTGATTTTTGAGCAGATGGGAATATTTTTTTTTACTAAATTTCCATTCATTATAAAGACCAAGAGGCACTCAATGTAGTGCTGAATAAGTCTGTCGTGTGGACGTAAGAGGAGGAAGTAAATGACGATTATGAGGACATGTAGAACAGATAACGGTTGACCGTAGACATAAAATGGGTGATATTAGGGTAGAGGGTCTAGGGAGAAAGCTGTCCGAGTGGAACTTCCTTCTTACAAAATGAATACATAAGGAATGAGGGTGATTCGACCCTGTGTACGTGGCAAGAGGGGTCCTACTTGTGAAGATGTGAACTAGTGGAAATAAGGAATGTAGCGGGTATGAAAATTTGCGATTAATATTAGGGCAGGTTAATTTTCACTTCTTTAAAAAAATCAGTAATTGCAGTCAATGCAAACACTGCAATTGAATTTGATAATTACCGACACCAAAATATAGATTTATAGCTTTCATCAATTTTTGAGCATTTGATTTTAAAGATCATTTGAAAAATGTTCATAAATACCTATTTTCTGCAGGTTTTTGCTAACAAACTGATTTCAAAACTTTACTATTTTAATAAAAAATTCAAATAAAATTGATACATTGAATAGAAAATATATTCAAACTGGAATTCTAATTATGAATCACCACAAGCAAAATATGCAGTTTTTTTTACTGCATTCGATAAGTAAAAATTGTGTAAAAATTATAAAAGATTACAAAAAACTAATCATTAAAATCTTACACAATTTGATAGGTTATAATAAGAACAAAAAAAGTTAAAAAAATGTATATAACACCCTAATACTGCTGGACACAAATTATAAAAATATTTTAAATTTGCATTCTTTATTGAAAATCACACTAAAATTACTACACTGTATAAGATATTACATTATAATACTGTTCAGTATGACTTCCTTTTGAATTAAATGAAGGTCTTATTTGATGCCCCATTGATTAAGTAATAATGTACTTGTGCCATGCATCTTGTCCATATACAGTTTGTAAAGCTTCAGGAAATTAAGAATTTTATAAGGTTGTGCTATAAGGCTTTCACTGATCAACGGAGTGAAATTCTAACGCTACGATTTTGAACCAAAATTTAATATTTAAACGCGTTTCCTCAAAGAACGGTAACGATTTGAAAAAATATTTGCTGTCATTATTTAACATGTCAAACCCAACATTCAAATTCAATGCAATACTACTTTCCAAAATCGACCCGCCCTAATGAAAATATGGATTGATTTGCGACGTTAATATCCTAATTCTTCTTTTATGTGTTGTATATCTTCAGGGCCTAGGCTATTATAGCCCTTCACATCATCCTGTTCTTTGTAGCTCTTAAAGAATTTTGTCTTTTCGTTATTTCTCCTAAAGCCTGTTCGACATTCATTTACTCAAACCCATCAAGTATGCAACGGTCTGCTTTCCTCTGCTCCTCTTTCTCCCAATCTGCCCCGTGAGTATCAGATTTTCCAAGTCCTCCTTCCTCATTACATTCCTCAGAAATTTCAACTGCCTCCTCCTTATGTATAAGTTTCCTTTTTGTTTCACTCCTCTCCAAAACCTCGTCGTTGCTCACATGTTCCGTTCATGGTATCCGCTTTCTGTAGATCCACGTATCTGTTAGTTTGGGTCTGTTCTTTATCTTTGAGAAGATTGTCCAGCATTCATTGCCATATAGGAGGACAGATATGACGTAAAAGTTGAGTTCTTTTTTGTTTGTTTGCAACGAAACTTTTCTGTCTCTTAATACTGTACTTAGCTTTTGGGATACATCCTTGGCCATCCTAATACGTCTTCGGATTTCAATGTCGCACTTTCCTTCCTGTTAGAACACTTCTCAGATATTTAGTTTTTGTACTTACTTGATTTTAGTATCCCCGGGTTGTAATTTGAATTTGGGGCTTATCATTTGTGTTTGTGCGTGTGTGTGTCAAGCAACTCCTCCGCTTCCACTGGTCTGATTTCAATGATTCATAGCTCATTCAAAAGCCCAAGAAAAGTTAGGCGCAGGGAATGGTTTTTGTTGTGCTCAGATTCAGGTTTGCCTGGTTATGCGAGGTTAAGCATATATATTAATACATTATACTAGCCATCATCGTTGCTTTCATGGTTAAAACTCTTTTTTCCTTTTGTATCCAAAATTGAAGTGCACGTTTAATTATTGACTAGCTTAAAAGCCGACCTATCGGGCGGCATTTAAGTTTGTTTAAGCTTACATTTTAAAATTTCAACGACAATTCTTCTGCTGCCACTTAATTTAAAGACGATTTGATGTACGTAGATCGTTATTTTCCGTACAAACAATTATTTTTATTTTATGAGTGACAGAACAGGGGACAATTTATAAGATAAAATTAATATAGTGTGAAGATGGGAAAATAGAAATTAGAATTAGTTATACATTCAACATTTGAAGAGTTAGAGAAACATAATAGCTAATTAAGTAAAACTTATATAATAGTTGATCAATTCTTAACTGGAACCAAAGAATAGAATAAGTTAACAGTGTTTTCTGTGAATTGTCGATGTTTATTTGACATCGAATAACAGCAAAACGCAAATTTTGTGTCGAGTGAATTCGTATATCCACCACATACTGCAGAGAAAACAATGTTGCATTTTATGGTGACTCATACAACATCTGTACGATTTCTTCAGCCATGATACTTTACTGCAGACACCATGATGTACAATTGGATTTACCTCACTTAGCGCAATGGAGAGGTACATTTGAGGCAACACAGAAGAACGAGGAGGAGCAGGGGGATAAAAATAAAAACAAGGACGAGAGGAGGAAAATAATGAGGTGAAGGAGGAGGAGAAAGGAGGATAAAAAGTGGAAATAGCAGTAGGGAAAAGAACAAGAAGGAGGAGAAGAACAGTAAGGAAGTGAAGCTGGACGAGGAAAAGAGGAGGAGAAAAGGAAAAGGAGGAGGAGATGAGAAAAGTTGGAGTAATTTTAGGGAGAAGAACAAGGAGGAGGAGGAGGAGGAGCGGAGCAATAAGGAAATAAAGGTGGACTAGAAAAGTAAGAGGAGGTGAAAAAAGAAGTGGAAATAGCAATAGGGAGAAGAACGAGGAGGAGAAAGAGAAGAATGAGGTGGTAAAAGAGTGCTAAGCAAGGAGGAGGATAAAAGGAAAAGGGGGTGAGAAGAAATAGAACAAGTAGGAGTAATAGTAGGGTGAAGAACAAGGAAGAGGAGGAATAGAATAAGGAGGTGAAAGCCTAAGAGGAGGCGAGAAAAAGTGGGTGCAGTAATAGAGAGAAGAACGTGGGGGAAGAGGAGAAGATTAAGAAGGTGACGTGTACGATGAAAAGGGGAGGATAAAAGGAAAAGGAGGAAGAGGTGAGAACAACAAAGGGAGACGAACAAGCATGATGGGGGCGAAGAACAAGGAGGTGAAGGTGGATGAGAAAAGGACGAGGAGAAAAGTAGAAGGTGGAGGAGGTGAGAAGAAGAATAACGAATGAGAGTATCTGTAGGGAGAAGAACAACGAAGAGTAGGAGAGGGATGTGAATACCAAGGAAGATGAGAAGGAAGAGAATAAAAGAAAAGAAAAGCAGAAACAAGGAGTAGTAGTGATAAAATGGGTGAGTATGTATCTTGCATATATATACTGGATTGATAAACAGTTATGGTTAAAATAAACAGTAACAAATTTAAAAAAAAAACAGTTGTAAATCATCCTGAAAATTTAATATGATCCATTAACATTGATTTGAAAGGTCTGCGTGAACAGCAAAAAATGAGGCATGCTTGGAAAGAAAGGCAGAATGAGGGAAAAAGAAATAAACTTATTCTGAGAGTGAGAAAATGACGAATTAATGATAAGAATATATTTGTGTGTGTGTGTGAGAAAGAGAGAGAGAGAGAGAGAGAGAGAGGAGAGAAGAAAAAGAGAGAAAGAGAATTGGGAACATGAAGCATGAGAAAACATAAAGTGAAATAGTAAGACATGCTGGGAAACGCAAAAGTAAAAAAGAAATAGAAAAGGGTAAAGAAAAGAAAGAGAAAAGAGAGAAAGAAAAGTAAAAGAGAGAAGAAAAGAGATGAGGTGAAAGAGAAAAGAATAGGGAAAACAATGCGACACAAAAGACGCGGAAAAGAAAGAGAAAAGAAATGAAAAGAAAGAGAGAAGAAAAAATAGAAAAGACAGAGCGAGAAGAAAGAAAAATTGTAAAGAAAGTTAACAGTAAACAGATACGAGATAGAGAAAAGAAAAAGAAAAGAAACAGAATAAAACAAGAAAGAGAAGAGAAGAAAAGAGACGAGAAAATAAAGACGAAAATGAAAAGAACAGAAAAAAAGAAATGGAAAAGAAAGGAAGAAGATAAGAATAAAAGAAAATATGCCTAGAAAAGAATAAGGTAAAAAAAAAGAAAAGGACAGAGCGAAAGAAAATAGATAAAAACGGCGATTAACGCATCTCACGAGTCTTTACAATTTGATTAATTTTAGCGAATTCGCAGTGCGGACTTATTAAAATTTTGGTTCAGCTTGCCAGAGAAACCCCAAGTTATCTGCGCTGACATAAAAATAAGACAATCGCTTTCGGCAGATAACTCTTCAGTGTTTTTGCTAAGAGAATTGAATTTATTTCACACTTCCAACAAGTCTATGGAATTTTATTACGTAAAAGTTTCACTGGAGTTGTTTTTTTCGGCTACCTTTATCTTGGTAGTAATGTTGCAAGATAAACCTTAAGACGAAATGATAATGTCGCAGGCAGTCTTCTCGTCGTGGATTCTGATTTCGTCATGAATTCCAATTTAAATTGACAGGACAAAGATAAGGAAACCCTATTTGAGCAAAACAATCCAGAAAATACAGAAGGAGTTTTGTTTTACTTTAGTAGGGGTGCATACCCCTGGGTCTTTTTATTTATTTTTTTTAGTTCGCCACAAACGTGTTTCTTGTTTATCCCCTACACGTCTTCCGTTAGAGACCAGAAAGGAAAGGTCTCCGGCGATGTCGAAATAATGCGTTTCCACTCTTTAAAAATGTTATTCTTTAGGATTTTCCTATTTCAATTTTCGAATGGTTTACACACTTTTCTGACATATTAGATTTTATAGGGATTGGAGAACACTGACACATTTTTGCAAATATATTTTGTTTAATGTAAGTCATTGGTGATTTAAATTATATTGTACTTTATGAATCAACTAAGGAATCAGTGCCTCTCTACCCCACACACTCTGAAATTTGGGTTTAACTGAAATGTTCATAAACAGGTGAAAAGTAAATCGAATGTTATGGGGAAAGGAACAATGCAGGAGGTTCAAACATTAAATGCAACTAGCTTTGATAAGGAGAGTATAGTGAAAACCAAGTAATTCCTCAACCTCCAATGTTTACAATTGTCTCATATTTTCCATCTTTAAATCTCTTCTCAATGAAAATATTGCGATATCTAGTATAAAGAATTGTGAGCCCGCTGTAAAACAATATATAATACAGGTGTTGCTGTCAGAATCCGGCTAAGTGCAGCTATTCTGAAATTTACAAGATCCTAAGGGCAGAGAGAGCTCCAGTTATTAAGAGAATAGGTCAAAGCTTTGAAGTAACAGGTTCCAGAAAGAAAGGATTGGAACGCCTAAAGCCCTAACATACTATCTAGTACTGCCAACTGAAAAATTTTTGAGTTCTTAAAGACAGAAAAATATAGTAGGTTTTGTTAATGTAGCTTTTTAACATAATGAGAGATAGGAGTTCTTTACAGAATATGGAATGTTGGTAAAAGTGTGTTTTAAAAAACGTTTGCACATTTTTTTTAAATTAATTCACCTAAGCAAGGCAATAAAGCCACTATGACGCAATAGGTTACTGAGTGTGAGAGAATATGAGAAAAAAAACCTTATTAGGGAGAGAGAATGAATAAAAGAACAAGAATTAAGAGTACATAAAATAACGATTAACTTGAATGCAAGAAGCCGAACGAGAGTTCCACACATGAGATAGGCAAGAAACTGTTAGCATAGAACTTACGGTTACATCTAGCCGCCATTTCTACTGTAAAATAATGAGATCTTACTGTCTATCTAGTACTGAGCTTAAATTCAAAAAGTCTAGATACCATAAAGGAAAGTTCACCAGAATAATTGCCATGGAAGTATTTATAGAAAAAAAACAGGGAAAATACGTTATGGCGGTGGGAAAAGGACTGAAGCCAAGATGCCAATTCAGGACTAGTAACATTGCAGATTCTTTTTTGTATTTTATCAAGAATCTCTCTATATATATCGTTATAAATATGTAAGACAGATTCTGGCATGGAAACTGTCCAACACAACACAGTGAACCAACGTTCTTAGCAGAAGACCTATCAATTGATTCAATATACTCTATCCATTTCAATTCAATGGAAAACGTTAACCCGATAAAGAGCAATGTATAACTCTTCTGCATTGTGAGTACTTCGTAGTGCTCTGGGAAATAGAATATTGAATACATCTCAACTACATGAAGCCATTTCAGGTTTGAACCGTTTCAATGTAAAACGTCAATTAATGCTTCGGAATAGACAGGAACAGTCCAAAACTATACCCCTGCTCGCGATGTGAAGGGCATCTAAAAGTGGTTTGAGGACAAATACATCACTACCATGTGTTGACCTTGTCACAGTCGCCTGTATGAATGTGTGTCTATGTATATGTGAATGTCATCCCAAACAAACACAGATGAAATCATTTTCATTCCTTCCACCACACAGTTCCCAGATATTTAAACTTGTTTCATTTTTGTATCTCCAATTTGCATGTTGGGCAAGTTGCTAACAACGATGCATTGTGTCTTCTTGCAATTAATGTTTAGTCCTTTCTTCTCGCTTTCTTTCACTTCTTTCTATAGTAATTATTGTAATTCCCTTTCTGTATCTGCTATCAAAATCTGTCATTTGCATATTTCACAAAACCTAATAACTGTTAACAAAACAGACATATTAAAACTGTATATGAGAAGAAAACCACAACAAGGTGAAGACGAGTAAAGACAATAAGATAAATAGATGAATCGAAATAATAATAATAATACTTTATATATATATATATATATATATATATATATATATATATATATATATATATATATATATATATATACTGTTGTGACCAAATAAATGATTTAAGATATAACAAAACAAGTGTTACAGATATATCATATATTAAACAGTAAATACAACAAAAGAGTATTACACGACTAGTGAGTGTGGGTTGGATGACCAGCGTTCAATCTATTTGACAGTTCCCCCAAGGCCTTCTCTCCTACTAATTTTAAAGTAGGCGGAAGAGTCCAACATAGACTCTTTAGAGGAAGTTCCCCACCACAACACACACACACACACACACACACACACACACACACACACACACACACATATATATATATATATATATATATATATATATATATATATATATAGCAACAACAACAAAAAAGAAGCAAATAACATAAAAGATGCTAACCGGTTTTCGATCCTCGCTCTTCGGAGCCAATAGACTACAAACATATATTTTTTTTAAAAATAACGTTTAAAAGAAAGTAAATAAATAAATACAATCCTACTTTCTTACGCAGAAATCTAAAGTGCCTTTCAAATCTAATAACATTTTTTCCAGATGTTTTGTACCCAACTTGGGGATGTACAAACATTTTTTCGTTCGCCTACCTTTCCTTTCGTAACACTCAAGAAACTATAACGTCAAATATTGAAAGTATAGAGAAAACGCACCTTATGACAATTGCGTTATGCTTCCGAAACAAACACCTGTCATTCGAGTTGACATTTCACTTTACATTCGCCCTCTTCAATGTTGAATGACAGTCAACAGCTTCATAAATCCGCCAGTCGTACCTAGAACTCGCCAGCTTTCTTACACATTATTTGTTCACTCGATTTAGAAGGTTATCTAACTAGAGCACAGATTTTAAACGATGTTTTAAATAGGCAGTTACGCATAATGGTTTTGTATATAATAATTGTAAAAGATTTAACATCATTTCAAAAGCAAAATAGTCTTACGGCCATATAACGTTGAAACGTCGGTTCTCATACGATCACTGAAGTTAAGCAACGTCGAGCCTGGTCAATACTTAGATGTTGTAAGCTTAGATCTGAGGGTATTGCAACGGATAAGGTCACGGAATTGTTAACCGGAGAGCAGAGTTGCAAATCCAGATGGGTTCATTTATATTCACTTACGCGCAAATACCCTCGGTAAAGATATGAATCCATCACTTCTACCCCAAGTTATGGATTAATTAGTAAGACTTGTATTATTATCTTCCGAAAAAATAATTCTTATTATCTAAAAAAATATCTTCTGGCTTTAAATAACCTGCAAAAGTTTGATAAACCGTAGGAAACAAATCAATCAATCAAATGGTGAATGAGATGTACGACGCCCCCCTCCCCGCCTCGTAGGACATTTTAATATATTCCATCTTTCATTGAGGCACTGGATATTAATTTAATCCTGTTATATTAAATGTAACTAATTTTTAATACAATACAATCCTCAAGAGCCACAAAAGCGAATCCTAAAGGATTTCCACAGGGGCCATCCTGGAAAAAATAGAATGAAAACGCTAATGCGAAGCTACGTATATTGGAAAAATATGAACCAGGATATTACTCAGATGGTGGAAATGTGCAAGGGTTGTAATTTAGCAGCAAAAGCACCGCCAATCATCCATAAGCCATAGCCAGAGACTGATCGTCCGTGGTCAAGAATACACGCAGATTATGAAGGTCCAATTGACGGGTTCTACTATTTAATCATAGTGGATAGCTATAGTAAATGGCCGAAGATGTTTCGTTGCAAAATTCCTACTTCAGAAACAACCATAAATTGCCTCCACGAACTATTCGCTCGGTTTGGTGTCGTGGATTGCCTAGTCACAGATAATGGAACGCAATTCACATCAGCAGACTTCCAAGAGTTTTGCGAAATTTATCAAGTAAAACATATAAAATCCCCGCCTTATCACCCAAGATCAAATGGGCAAGCGGAGAGATTTGTTGATACACTCAAAAGAGCGTTACGAAAAGCCTATGATGTGCCTACGGAAAAAGCATTACAGAAATTTCTTCAGGTATATCTAATTACGCCAAATAATGCTACGCCATCGACATTATCACCCTCAGAAGTGATGTTCGCTAGAAAAATCAGATCTGCATTTGATAAATTGCTACCAAGTAAAACGAAACAAGTAACACAGTCCTACGCACCAAAAAGAAAATTCCTCCCAGGAGAAAATGTTTTTTTTAAAGCATATAAAAATAATACATCTTACTGGGAGCAAGGGATAATTGAGAAAAGAATCGGCCATATGGTTTACATAGTACAGGGACAAAAATTCTCACTTAGAAGACACGTAAACCAAACAAGGAAGAGACCGTTACAGGATGCTAACGGTCCACCTCAAGAAGAGGTAATGGACACGATGTTCGATACATTTGATATAAAAAGACCGCAAACAATGCAGGAACCAAGAAAATCGTCCAGAAAAAGAAAGTTCACAGAACCTTTGAAAATGGATCCAAAGAAAAAAAGATATTAAAAACCCCTGCTACGCAAAAGCTTTGGAAGGTGGGTGGTGAAAGAATTAGAAATTAAGGTATGTAGATCAAAATAACGTCCTGAATATCTGGGCAAGAAATGTGAATCCCACAAATGTGGAAAACTTAGGAATCAGCCTACGACATAATGTGTAAACTGATTTTTGTTTTTTACTAAGATTGTTTCTGTTTAAAATCCTGAATCATTCAAAGGAAATCATTTTTAGTTCTTCTTTAACTGTTTCATGTTCGTTTTATTAGGAATAATTTATGTTCGCTTGTCTATCGTGGATGTGCAGTTGGCTTAAGAGTGAGCGGCTCGGGATTCGAAGAGTCGTGTTCAAATTAAGGCTGAGTTCGTTACATTCACTTACGCGCAAATAGCTGTAGTAAAGGAATGAATTCATTTCTTCTCTTCTTCACAAATAACTGGACATACCTCTCTAACCGTGGTTGGCAACCAATCTAGGAGAAGCACAACTCAGAATTTAAAACCTTATATGCCTTTGGGACCAAATTATGTGTTGCCCTTTAGCCATCATAGCACCCTGAAGTTACTATGGTTACGGTGAAAACGTCGATCGCAGAATGATAGATGTAGTCAGTGGTACAATCTAACAGATCAGATTTCTGGCAATGAACTGCATTAGTTTTATGCAAAAAGATCTTTTATAATGGAGAATTGATGAGATCTAATTATTCCGAATCAGCTGAAAACAAGAGTAAACATATGCACAACCGATTGTCACCTATGCACAACTATGATGCCACATGAGGTTGCCTGACAGGATACCTAGTTCTTTAGTATTAATGAAACTAGATTAGATACATTTTTAATGTTTGTTTTAATAGATGAGAATGAATCAGATATTTTTTAGGTGAGATATAGATGTTATATACAACGCAATTCAGAAAATTAGGTCTGGACAGGAAGAATATACTGCATTAGGAATTTTTGCTGACATGGCTCCCCTCTGTTTTATTTCATAAATATTTTCATGGGATCTGCTTTTACGAGCTATTTTCACTGATGTCTTGACTGCATAAATTTAAGCATGCTACGAGGTTGGCATCTCGGTCCCATCTTTTTAATGTCGAAACAGTTAAATGTAACCGCTTCTTCTACTCCAACAGCTTCTCTCGCACTTCCCGACAGTAGAACGTCCTTTCTCTTACTTACTTCCCTGATAATTATAATCTTCAAAAATTTAAATGCAACATCAATCATCATATTCTGTTTCCTTGATCCCCGTTTTTCTTTTTATCCTTTCCTCGACCCCCTGTACCCAGCCTTTTCTCTTACTTACACTCTCTGGAGCCCCTTGCGTACTAGTAACACTTGCTTGGAGTGAAATACTTAAAAAACACACATTCTCACAAAGCGTTTTGGAGCCGATTGGAATCCTTGTTCATGCTACCCTCTTAAAGATGCATTATATATTCCTCCAGACTATTCCATTTGTATGGTTCCATTCGTGATAATAGTTGTGGAATATATTTTCTATTGTAACATGTCTTTTGGCATAACGATTCCATATGGAACCGTTAAATTTAGAAAATTGATAAGTGATCACATACCTTTCCTGAATTCCTCGACATATTCTTTGCTACCTGAATTGTAAGAGTGTTTAATAAACTGACCCACAAGTTGAAATAGTGACAAATAATGAGTGACTTGCAACGTGTCGTCCGTGGGAAAGGGTTTGTAGGGTAGAAAATAATTCATCACCCACAAGGCCGCCTTTTGAACTCAATCAAAATTAGAAAGTGGAGACTGGGCAGTAGATGTGACGCATTGCATCCCAGTGTGCATTCTGCCAATCATTTTACAATTTACTCTAGTATGCTCGGAAGTTCTGCATATTTGTAGTTTTGTACTTTTCAGAAGATTGTAGCTTTTTAAAATTCACTTATCCACCCTCAACAAAAAATGAAAATGTGAAAAGAAATTACAGGAAACTTTGATTCAATGAACAACAACTAAATTAATTTAAGGGAAAATCGCGATCTTCAGTGAAAGTATGCATTGTTTTCGAAAATTATCTTTTATATAATCGTAGGTATTTTCTGAGTAATAGACATAAACCACTTAAAAATAGCCAAGTAGATTATAGTGTGGCCGCGTGAATTTGGTATCATAGCCATTGTATGTTCAATCCCTGTTCCGTTTTGTACACATTCAGGCTCAGTGGATTGATTGGCTGATTCGTTTTCTACGGCTTATCAACCTTTTGCAAATTATTTAAAGCCAGAAAATATTTTTAGATTGTAATAACTTTTTGGAGATAATAATGATTTAGTGATACAAGTCTTGCTAATTAACCCATAGCTGGGGGAGAAGAGATGGATTAATATCTTTCCCAAGGTTATTTTTGTGTAAGTGAATATAAAGAACTCAGTCTGAATTGGAACTCGGCTTAATTAACATCCAGAGCCATTATCCATTGCACCACCTGCACATCCAAGCTTACAGCACCTAGTATCTTAAAGAGGTCACCCACCTAGGTACTGACCAGGCAAGACGTTGCTTAACTTCAGTGATCGCATGGGAACCGGTGTTTCAGTGTGATATGGTCGTAAGCCAGACTCGCTAGAAAGAGAACGAGATATGCCGACACGTGGGCGGCAGAACGATAATTTTCTTTCGTTGTATATTAAAGAAAGCGTCCACTTCGAAATTCGCGACAGGCTACCCGGATCGACTGACACGTGATGAAGGACATTGGGCACAACGGCCGAGACTTTGTGATAATAAGAGCAAAAATGAGGACATTAATTCGAATGTAAATATAGAAATTTTATAAGATTCCCTAAATTGTAACTGTTATGACATTATTCATTTTATGTCGATGATTCCTCTTGGGATATGTTCCAGAACGAAGAAGATTTGCTCAGAATTACATTTGCTGTTTCAACGATGAAATTGATTCAAAACAAATCTAGATCTCGATTGACTGATCAAAATTTGAAGAATTCCAATTTACTCTCGGTAACTAATTAGACTTCAAATATGAAAAGTTTGGCCAAATCAAAACAAACTCAAATTTTGCATTAAGGAAAGTAATAATATTCATCATATTTAATATTAAATCAATGAATTATATGAAAATGCTAAATATATTCATATAATCATTTTTCCGACAATTACTGGAGATACAACTTTTGTACAGCGTCTCTGAAATTATGGGCAGAACAACTGCCAACTGACATATGGTTATTTTTGTCATAAACCAACTTACATTAAAGCATATATATATATATATATATATATATATATATATATATATATATATATATATATATATATATATATATATATATATAAATTAATTTAATTAGAAAACAGACCCACCTTAAGGTTGTCTGTTTTCTAATTAAATTAATATTTGCTCTGTTTTGACATTGAGCTGTCTGGATTACATCCTCCTTGGGATTATCCATACGGATTACCAATCTTTTTATTTCCTAACTATATATATATATATATATATATATATATATATATATATATATATATATATATATATATATATATATATATATAGAGAGAGAGAGAGAGAGAGAGAGAGAGAGTAATGACACAATATAGTAATTCGTATAGAATTTCCAGGGGGATATAGAACCAAGGAGAGCTCTATGTCAAAAGACAGAGCAAAATTATTATTAATTAAAGAATATCTCATAGGAAATAATTTTTGTTTCATAAGATCTCTAAAAAAAGCAGATCTCAATCTTCAAGACCTGCAAAGAGTAATCTGTCTAAAGTATTCAATAGACATATTTTAAAAACTTGCTGTAGCTGTACCGAAATCATTCTACAAATGATAAAAACTGAGCGGGAAAGTCCTCAGTAGTGAGACAACCCGGACCTACACCTGTAATTTCAGAACAAATTACAAATGCCTACTAAATAGTAACTGTCCACAAAATAACGTAATAGACTATGCTATTATAATATCTATAAGAAATCCAGAAGAAATATACCCCCCCGCAAAAAAAACAATAGATCTCTGAGAAAAGAAAACTACTTTCACAAACATCATTTAACAAAATAAATATATGAAAATAGCGCAATACTTTCGAAACATATATGGGTTCTCTAAAAAGATACGGAATCATAGTCCTGGGTATGACGATAAACTGCATCCTACAGCAAGGCATCTGATCGAAGATTGGAGGTTTTGAGAAGCATGGGTCTGCCTCTTTATTGTTGCTGATCCCAGTTCCACCCTGACCTGTTAACAGTTAATGTAACACTATGGGAAATAGTGAACACCCAAACAAAACCAAAACATTCTGAAAGTATAAAAATATAGTTTTATAGTAAAGACGAACCGTCACTGCATCTGACGTCGTTTGACCTCTCGGTCTCGAAGAACCTCCTGGTCCAATGAAACTCGAATAATATTTTTGAACACGGATTTCTTCCTATTTACTGATTACTGAAGCTGATTCGAATCCACACCCAGGACGCATATTTTTTAATGAGATTTCTCGAATATTCTTTCCGGCAGATGGAAATAAATATACTGTTTAATAAATAAAAAAAACCGAACCTCTACTCAAGCATGGGCATCCATTAAAAATAGCGTTTAAGTTATGAATTAAAGATATTCACGTTAGGATACGAAACTGAGCAGATATTTCGAGAATCGGGAATCTCGATAGCATCGAATGCCTGCGAAGATACCCTTTACCGTTGGTGCAGTGTTGTTTATCTCCCATTTGAGGAGGTTTCTCCCCTGTGGCAAGCCCCCGTTTCTTCTCTCCTCGGTCCAGCTGATAACTTATTCGCTGATAAGAAAATGAGACTAAATCTTTCATATGTTAACATTGTTTATTCACTTCTGCAGTCCGTCAAATTTACGTCGAATCGTGGTTATATGTTTTCTCGAACGTTCGATCTTCTTGCGAAAGTGGGAGGGATTATCTCCCAATCTTTATATGTTGAATGCTTATATAACTTCCTTTTGTTTTGTGTTATGTATATCATAAGTTTAGCTGTGTTCACTTCTCTGATCATTTTGCGGTCACCACAGATCAATTCTTCTTAGATCAAAGGTTACTGGATGAATTTAGATTTAATTTCGAGTATTTCCTGACTGGAATCAAATACCACAAACACGTAAACGCGCACATCAAAGCATAGACGCAGACATTCGCACAGATATATGTGGTGATTTTCTAAGCGTAGATTAGATGTAGCACAAGGCACACAATGATGATCGAACTCTCTACTCAATCGTAATTGTTCTAGCGAGACAAGCTTGCTAACCATTACACAACGTCTAGGTGTCATGCGCGCGTGCTCACATACACACACAATATATATATATATATATATATATATATATATATATATATATATATATATATATATATATAAATAAAAAGGAAAGAACAGTAAGCTATAAAATCCGGTGTTCTTATAGATATTTTTATTTTTACACAATAGTGCTCTATGTAAATTTAAATTTACAGAGCATTAATATTATAAATTAATAGATTTAAAATATGGTTTTACCGCTACACAGTGATAACCATGTTTCAGAAATGGAAGCTAAAGCCCCTGAATTTAATTTTGTTATTAAACCAAAGACATTCAGGGGCTTTAGCTTCCATTTCTGAAACATGGTTATCACTGTGTAGCGGTAAAACCATATTTTAAATCTATTAATTTATAATATATATATATATATATATATATATATATATATATGCAAAGTATATTTGATTTGTATATTACTGATGATGCAATCTGATTTAATTATTTAGTAATGATATATACTGTTCTTTTGATAACGCAATACATTATTCGACGCCACTCAAAAGCAAACATGCCTTACGTTACCAGAAAACGGTATTACTGGTTACAAGTGAGTCCATTATTCATGTTGGCCTTGTGTCAGACTTAGGGGGTTTAGTTAATGTTCGCACTATATCGAGTATTTCACGATATACTTTTAGATTGAACTTACGATTCTGGATTTATTAAGAGAAAAGTAGAAATATATTCAAAAGTCCGTTTCCGAGTAAAACAAACCCAACTTATATCTTCTCCGTGTCAGGAAGGGTTACGCATTTTGCACCGACGCAAAAGATCAGTGTTACGCATTTTGCACCGACGCCAAGATAAAAGCTAGATCTATAAATGCTTGATGTTTAATGCGCGTCTATGTCTTTACTCATTGTAACATTGAGCTAACACAATATGCAGCACCCACATTCCATTTCGATTGGCGCTTGTGCTGTTACATAGCATACGGATAAGAACTCACAGAATACTTTCTTTTATTACTGACACTCTATGAGTAGTTTGTTTGTACATGAACTTCATTGCGAAGGAGTATGACAATCCTTTAAAAATACCTAACATATATGCCAAAACTATGTCATCTCTATTGACAATCTTCTATTTATCTTTCAATATTTCCCATTTTCGATATCTGACCAACCCAATCCCAAATATATTGACGAAAAAGAAATACAAGAATAAATGCATACAAAGTAATGTATTTTATATAAAAAGCGCTATTTAAAAAAAAATCAAGGATACGAAAATTCTCGTTGGGGAACCACTAACACAGGCATGGCCAAACATTTTCGACCAGTGGGTCGCAACAGAAATGGCTCATCATAAGACCGTACTACAAAAAGATTCAATGTAATTTTTCGTTAGAGCTGTCTCAGCTATTTTCATCACGGAAGACCATATGCGTAAACATCTGCCATAGAAATGGTGAAAGGTTGATTGTTTTTGCAGAAAAGATTTCTCAATAATTGAAAAAAAAAATAAAAAGGAAAGAAGAAACCCCGGTATAATTTATAACAGATTAAAGTGGTTAACACATATTGCTGCTTGTGATTTGTTTCTTATTTATTTATTTGACAACACAAAAAATAACTTTTAAATTAAACAGAAAACGTATTTCTTCTCTAGAGAAAAAAAAAATGTTTCTTCTCCAAAAAATATATTTCTTCTCCAGACAAAATTATTATGAACATTCTGTTTCTAAAGCAAATTATATTTACACGCACGGTCTTCCTTAGAGAAAATCACTAATCGTTTAAATTGATGAAAACGTTACCTTCAACGAAAAGTTTTAAAAAAATCAAGAAACGTTGTGCTTAATTATTGTTTATGCATGAGAAAATGTGAATAAACAAGTGAGGACAAAACGAAATAAACAAAAACTTAATAAACCTTATATTCCTCATGGAATTCGGCGTACCATTCAGAAAGCGAAACCGGCCACATTCGGCCCGCGTGCCGCATTTTGCCCAGGACCGAAATAAGCCGTACACTTCAGATTGAAGAAAAAATGACAAAAATAATAAGCATACTTGGAGTACAGACTGAAAATCTCAGGAGTTGGCAAGTAATATATGCATTTTTGTTACTCAGAAAACTTTGTAAAATCGTTGGAGGACTTGTTGGATATAATTTACAGCCGGAAACACCAAAAGTATGAATAGGTTTCATGTCAAACAGGAACCTTCGATTTAAGAGTTGATCTCTGGTAACTTATGGATTGATTTCCCCCTTGATAGATTCCAAGGGCTTACGGCCATATCCCGTCGAGCCTGGCCAGTTTCTGTATCAGGTGCCCGGTGAAGCCTTGTCATTTTGAACAAGAAATACCTGGCTATTCCCATCTTTCTGGATTTTATATCTGTCTTACACTCACTTCTTTATCAGTTACCTGCAGATCCTCCTGAATATCTTTAAGAAATTGTAAACAGCACTTCTTAAACATCCAACTTTAGAAGACATTGCTTTGTATAACAATGTCAGGCTATGCAGCTGCACATTCTTTGCCCTAGTTTCTAGTGTCAAACTACATTTTTGCCTATTATAACTTCTTGTAGAAAGATGCTATTTCATCTTATCAACAAAAAAGTGTGTAAAAATTAATTTAGAGTAGTAATCTTCAACTAAGTTGTAAGATCTACACTGGCGAAAATAAAGTTTTATACACTTCAGAATATGTTTCTAATAAAACAATATACATTAGTTTTCTTGTGTACGCTTTATGCAGAATTTATTTCTCTTTCGAATGATGTAAAATTGGATATTTTTCTATAACTTGCAAAATTTTAATGCTGGATCAAGCCGTTTTGCTGCATTTTAATTGTTTGCTTATGTTCATAAAGGAAACGTTTTGTTGATGAAGTAACATTATTTTTGATCTAGTCACTGGGCTGAGACTACAACGCTTTCCCATAGTGAATTAATTGTATAACTGATGTGGACCCGAAGTAGGGGCCACGGAAGGAAAACACGGAACACGGGTTAGAGGTAAGAAAGATATATTAAACAGAAAAGTTACAAAGAATCGTGTAAGTGTAAGCAGAGCTTACTATCCAGTGGTGTCCGATATTGGTATCGTACGCGGCTGCGCATTACTGGTGTTACGATATTTAACAACCCCCCCCACACGGGTCGAATGTGGCACAAGGCCGGTTTAACGTGGGTTTACCGAACCCGTAGGCTCGGCCAAAAATATGCCCATTTACAACCCGTATACACGAGTTTAGGGACTGTCTACTTCCCCGGACGAAACTTTGCCCTGCGGCAAAGCCTCGTCCGAGTTCCTCTCTGCCAAACAGAGAGTTCGACAGCAGCGCACCATTACTGGTGCGACTCCCATGATACTACAATTCACATAATAATATAGTACTGGGAGAGTCCATGATGTAGGAAATATCGGTCCCACAACAATAACAATGCTCAGTTATTACACTATATAATACATTAATGACCAGCCATGTGACCTCCCAGTTAGAAAATAATTTGCATAATACCCATGCGGTCTTAAACTTATTTGTCCGGCAAATGTGGATAATTTAAATTAATCCAGCATTAAAAGCTAATCGCATTTAAATCTGTGTGGCACCATTGCTGATGAAAAGGTCATAAAATATACTTTAAATTCATATGGTCAAAAACTTATATAAAAGATAACAATTATGATTGTTGTGTGTGATTTACACCAGGAAATACCAAAGGTCTGAATGGAATTTAATGTCAATCGGTGTTCTGCCTCCTTTATCTCCCACGCATGCGTACAGCCAGATAAACAGCCAAAGTCATGTTCATAAGCAGGTTTATTAAAAATGTGCAAACATTAATTTAGAGTAGTAATCTTCAACTAAGTCGTTAGATCTACATTGAAGCTAATTGCATTTAAATCAGCAGTAGGAGGCTTGGCACCCTGCTGGTTAAAAGTCCTTTAATCTTGGAGCTGTATTTAAGCTCGGCCAATTTCTCCTTTCTTAGCTTTTGTATCCGGTGTCTGGTGAAACCTTGTCGTTTGAACTATACTTTTTTTTTACTATTACTATTCCATTTCTTTTGAGCTTTCTATCTACACTTCCGTAAGTGACACTAAGTTCATGACAATTTATTTTAAGAGAATGGAATATTATTTAACTTATATATTAGTATGTAAGTTCCACAAGGAAATACGGAAAGTCTGAATGCAATTTAAGGTGAATCAATGTTCTGTCTCCTGGTACGCATCCATCTCGTACCCGGATGAGGATGAGAAGGAAGGAACCGTGTGCTATGAGTCTGTAGATGATGACGCCAGTTGCAGCAATAGCTAAGGGCTAACAGGAAGTGCTAAAAAACGGTGACAAGTCTCGTTCTGAGTATCACATTAGAATTTCAAAAAAGCTAAGTGTAGAGCTTCACCAAAAAGGTATTATCATAGTCACCAAGTGCAGAATCGGGCCTGAGAGAATTAAGTGGTTGTGCCGACATGAAACATGAAGT
Organism: Acanthosepion esculentum; assembly: GCA_964036315.1. Classification (NCBI taxonomy): domain Eukaryota; kingdom Metazoa; phylum Mollusca; class Cephalopoda; order Sepiida; family Sepiidae; genus Acanthosepion; species Acanthosepion esculentum. The sequence goes on from OZ038481.1 coordinate 52,806,724, forward strand.
CAATTCAGATTAACTTCGGTTTTGATTGATTTGTTTTCTACTGCTTTATTACAGGTTATTTAAATCCAGAAAGAATTTTAATTACTATAACAAGTCTTACTTATTAACCCATCGCTGGGAGAAGAGGTGGAGGATTTATACCTTTCACAAAGGTATTTACGCATAAGTGAATATAACGAATTCGACCGGAATTGGAACTCGGCTCTCCGATTAACAAATCCGAACCATTATTCATTACACTATCCGCACATCCAAGCATAGAGCACATCTTATTCAAGTGGGAGATAGCAAAGTAAGATTTGTCTCACATTAGATTGTCAAATGAACTAAGTGTCTGATAGGCTTCACTTAGAAGGTGTTATCATAGCCACCAAGTGCAGAATCAGGCCTCAAAGGAAGTCGGAGGCTGTACCGACATGAAACATGGAGTCAATCTAGATTAATTAACCCTGAATTCATACTGGAAGCAAACGGCCTGCATACCGGTGGAAAATGAATTGAGTAGCTACACAAAAAAAACCCCAGAAAAGTGGTGCGCTACAAGAATGTGCATTCTCTCCAGATTTATTCAACCTTAACACCGACTCTATCCTAAGGGAATTGGGGACATTACCAGAATTTGTTATCGGTGGGCATCACCTCAACAATACGCAGATGACACTGTGTTGGTGACCGTTACGAAAAGAAAATTGCAGGGTCTCCTAGACAGTTCAGTGTAGTAGAACAAAGCGAGAAAAAAGGACTAACCATCAACTGCAAGGAGAGAGAAAGTATGGCCGTTAGAAAGAGAAAAAGCCCAAGATGCGGGTTTCAAATTGGAGATATCACTATCAAGCAGTTGCAGGGGTTCAAATATCTAGGTAGTATTTTAACAGAGGATGGAAAATACGACATGGAGATCGGATCGCCCATTCGATTAATGAAAGAAACATACTAAAAGCTAAGAAAAATGCTGAGAAATGGCCAAAAATCGTTGGCAACAAAGAAAAGGGTGCTAGATTGCTATGTTAATATGGTAGGGAATGGGAGGCAATCTCCCCACGGCTGAAGAAAAACATATAGGTAACGGATATGTGGTTTATATGCAAGGGTATTGAAAATCTCATGGACGGGGCGAATAAGCAACAAGGAAGTTTTAAAGAAAATGGTTACAGAAAAACACTTCTATTCAGAATCAGGAAAAGATAGCCGAAAATTCATTGGAGATATAACAAGGAAGGAGGATTTGGGAAAATTTAAACCTTACGTAGCATGTAATGGATGGCAGAAGGTGGGATGGAAGACTTAGCACTTGGAAAAAGACTGCCGCAAAAAATAGGAAGTTCTGGAGAGCCATGATAGCCTATGTTGTGAAGAAAAAAGATGATTTTCTTTGAATTATTCTGAGAATATTTATCCTGTTATAATTGAGCCAAGTATAATAACTTTCCAGTCGAATCCATTATATTCACTTATGTGCTAATACAATTGGTAAATAGCAGAACAGACCGGGTTGGATAGCAAACTGGTCTACTGCAGAAAGAAATGAAAACCTACTGTGGGAAACTGTATACTTGACAAGTAGAATTACTTAATATTTTCGGTACCATATACTACGTATTGCGTGCTAGTGTTATATGCCACTACCTTTTGGTGTGTTTCATATTATATGCTATGAATTTCGGCTTGTGTAAAAGCTATTTCATCCTAATAAGTATATCTTTTTCATTGTTTCATTTGTTATTGCTTTCTGTTGACGGGACTTCAAGTTTGTGCATACGAATATTGTTAACGGTTTATATATAAAAACAGTAAAAAGCCTTGAATAAGATGTTGACTCCATCAGAACTCACTGAGATCTTAAGTTTCTGACAGCGTTTTTTCTCTCTCCTGTTGACAGGCATTCAAGTTGATTACTCCAACTTTCTCTGTCAATCGGGCGAACGTCTATTCATGCAGGCAGCGCAAAGAACGAACAGCGTTGACAGCCGAATACGTCGCCATATTTGTCCTGACAGATCCCTTGTTCATCATTTGTGCACAGTTATACTTTACAGAAAAGGCGGTAAGTAGCATTCAAGAAGCGCCAGGGAAAATTGATTAGGATTCTGCATCTATAAGAATTAAAGTGCAGTAAAGCCAAGCATTCTTAATCAATCATGAAGTGTCTATTCTTACTAAATGAAAACCATCATGAGACAGTCGTACAGTTATTTATCGATTCATCAAAAGATTGTTTTAAGAGAAAAGTTTCCTTTAATTTGAATACCACATTTAATTACTCTCTTCAGTATAAACTAATAACTGAAATACGACGTATTTGCGACATGTTTATATGAACTTTTGTCTTTGTTTTGGTTTGAGGAATCGTCCCCAAAGTTTATAAAAGTAATTTTGATACACCCTATATATATATATATATATATATATATATATATATATATATATATATATATATATATATGTTCCAAATATTTGTATCTCACCAAAATACCACCCCGCCAAAAAGTACGGTTGATTAAGTACAGCGCTCAGCAACAAAAAATACAACACAAACAGCAACAAATAAAATTAAATGCTCACTTATCTGTCCCTTCTCTAATTTTCGCGGAGAAACAGAATTGAGACAAATGCGTGAACATTTAAGTTTTGTCTTTTTATATATATTCTTACACACACACACACACACACACTTACACACACACGTACACACACACACACACACACATATATATATATATATATATATATATATATATATATATATTAGTCCAGATATGTATGTATATATATATATACATAAAGCCAGACATTAATTAAAACAAGAAGTAATTTATTCAAGCGAAAATATAGTGAAAGTGCAATAATTTCGAAATATAAACTTTTTTTCCAGAATCAGGAAGTGTAGTCTAAAGATAATTGGACAATCAAATTATTTCATAAAAATAGATGACCGTTTCACTTATTATACGGATATTTTACTTTGTTTAACGGGATTGCGTTCTAGCAAGTGGCTTCAAGAAAATCAAAACAAAAACAATCTACCTTCTAGATTTTTCTCGGTCCTTAATGTTTCTTATTTTTATCTTGTTCTTCCCCATTCCTTGTGTTTTAGTGGTTTCACTGCCTTGCATGGGGTGATTTAATTAAAAATAAGACAAAAAACTCACCATTGTCGCCTTTAACATAAATTCATCTAATTTTCAGTGAGCTATTCTTTGATTAATGGCATTTAAATATGACTAGATAAAACATAAATCATTATTACTCGCAGGAGTTTACATTGGTAATCATTTTCTCTTCTTTTTCTTGCTGTTTGTCAAACTTTCACAGTTATTTTACGACTGTTGATCAGTGCCGGCTGAAAATGAGGCACCAAGAAAAGCAACAGAAATAGATGAAACGATATGAATAAAATTAACACAGCTTCAGATGAGAAAATTGATACTATTTCATCTAATACGACAAGAGTAAAAATGTAAACAAACAAAATATCGGTGTATAGCGTTCAGAAAAGTAAATGATTGTTTTATGTCTGAATTCGAATAACTCCGACTGGTTGACCTAGGTGGTTCACTTGGTAAGGTGTTTTCACGAATGGACCGACTCCCCAAAAACAGTGATATAATTTATATTCTTACTAGGGGCTTTGTTTTTATTTCTAATCCACTGATGCATACTTAAGGATCTTGGAATAATAATAATAATAATAATAATAATAATAATAATAATAATAATAATAATAATTTTTCTTTATGTAATGTATCTTCGAAGATCTTAAAAAATTATCAAAATACAAGGATTTGAAGTGGAAATCTAAAAAATGTGGCACATGAGGACAACAATAATTCCAGTTGGTGTTGGAGCCTTCGGGTTGATTCGACATGGATCTGATAGGCACATTGAAAGGATCTCTTGTAGCCTATTCCCTAAAGAAATACAAAAAAAAACCGTTCTCACAAGTACTTCCGGAAGGTCTTAACAATGTAAAATGTGTATGCTTTTAGGTTGTTTTATTTTTATTTTGTTATAAAAATATTCAGTGAAAACGTCATTTTTGACCTTAGATCTCTGGTTGGGACCCGGAATGAAATGAGTATACAACAGAAATCAAAGGAAACAGTAATAATAATAATAATAATAATAATAATAATAATAATAATAATAAGAAGAAGAAGAAGAAGAAGAAGAAGAAACAACAACTAATAAGCTGTTAAAATATTCCCTGGCTATTCCGTTTTGATCGAGTTTGGTCTTGAAGCTGATGTTTGAAGCAAGCGATAAAAACTTGATGAATTATTCTCTGCTGAAAACCCCTTCTATTCCTCAATCGGGTGGAAAAAAAAACAAAACAAAACAAATGTGAATTAGAACTGAAGTTGTTCACCTTTAGTCCCACTTCTACTTCATTCTTATCTCATCAGGGTGGACTCTTACCCCGAGTTCGATTGTTTAATCTTAATTGTATACCAGCTTCGATCATCCTCCACTCTCTAAACAATTTTAATTTTACCCTATCTTCAAGTATTCATAAGTTTAATCTCTTACAGTTTTTCCTTCTGCTTCGCCTCCATTTGACGTTTTTAACTTTTCCCTTATTTGTTTTTCGTTTTTCTTTTTAACGATTTCCTTGCGAGCAACACAAAACATGTTTAATCGTCAACCTATTAGTAGATATCAAGAAGAGTGTGGAAGGTGGATGTGATGTGTCATGCTTTACGAAATTTATCTGTGCGACATGACACCTTCAAAACATTGGCCGTTATTAGTTTCCTTTTTAACTTTCTATATGTTTCTTTATTTAACATTTGTAAACCTGGGCCTCGTGTGACAAAGGCATTTGACACTCCCTCTTTTACCTGTCATATCCTATGAAGATGAATGCGATCATAGCTCCCCAAAACCCGAATGCGTTTTTTTACTACAACACTTTACTACCTATCTTTTTCCATTTTTTCACAATCCATTCACGCGAACTCCTTTAATAGGTTACCCACAATTTCCCGATGCTCTCTTGCCTTCGATATGACTTGTGAGTGTTAGATTCTCCCGGCCTACTTTCCTTATTATGTATTCTTAACATTTCAGTTGTCTCTTAGACTCAGATTTTCACCTCTAAAACGGGCTAAAGATTGATCCAGTTCTTACCTTAAAAATGGTAAATGTTTCCTTTTTGCATCGCTTCATATCAGAACATGGGTAATCAGGACTCTCCACAAATTCTTGTAATATTTTCGCAAAGTTAAAAATTTTATTAAGGCAATAAAAACAAACATATGAGAAGAAAATTTATAACAAAAAGGGGAGTTACAAATATATATATATATATATATATATATCAAATATACGACATTGCGTATAAGGATGGGACAGACTGTCACCGCTGGATGTTGACCAGTGTCCACTTTCATAATTATCTACGCTCTAACCCTGATATACTGTTACCATATATATATATATATATATATATATATATATATATATATATATATACGATAATGGGTATGTCCTCATTAACATAAATTCAGTAGTAAATACTGTATGTTAGTCTACAGTTGGAGATTCATTGTAGAATTCACTTGACTCACTAGCACTACTTCTATATGTGTTGTTCTTGTCCTAAGTATTATCGTTCATTACCAACCTTCGTTTGATTATTCTATTCAGTAACCTTCCTTAGGTTTCAACATGTTTCCGAAGTGGACAGCAAGATCTGCTTTACCGCGTGTTACAAAGCCACAATGGTAGGCAAGGAGAGCAGTATGCTGCCAACTTTCTTTGGTTTCTCAGGAAGAAGCAGACACGCATATATATATATATATATATATATATATATATATATATATATATATATATATATATATATGTGTGTGTGTGTATTTGGGAAGCAACCTTTCTTTTATACATGTTTGATTCAATATGACAGTCAAAAAAATTTTAATAATTTTTTTCAAATAATTTTTCCAGCATTATATATATATATATATATATATATATATATATATATATGTCATTCACAGATAGTTCTGTTTCGCTGTATCACAGCTCCTCAGTGCGACTAGACATCCCAATGTCTCAAGCCAGGATTGAAACACAACTAATTTTGTGTCAGCCAGAGCTATCTTCACTCGGTAGAGTTACACAACTAAATCTAGCGTATTGTTTTTACAAATGTAAACAAATGCCAATCAGCCAAAGTGCTCCATTCATTTTACTGAAGAGCTTTGCATTAGTGCAGGTGGCTGTTGTTTATAGAATTAGCTTATCACTCAACAGTGCTCAATTGAAATGTATTTTCAAGAGCTAAATTATGTCATTCACAGACAGTACTGTTTCGCTGTATCACAGCTCCTCAGTGCGACTAGACTTCCGAATGTCTCAAGCCAGGATTGAACCACAACTAATTTGGTGTCAGCCAGAGCTATCTTCACTCGGTAGAGTTACACAACTATGAGATTAAAACTGTAACATATTAAAATCGCTATTTATTATCACTGGTCCATACACCGAGTAGCTCCTGTGTTACGTATTTACAAATTACACATCCTTTGTTTTTTAGGACGGATTCAGGGTAGATTCCATCACTGCTTTCATTCCAATTCAAGATCATAGTTTCTGTTTTGAAAAGGTTGATCTTGAGTGCTATTTCTTGGAACACTTGGTAGAGAATTTTGATTTTTTTGCAAGACTTGATAAAAATCTTGATTGATTGGCTGAGATCATTTTTATTCCAACTATGAATATCTATTTCATCGGCAGCCTCCCTCATCACCAATACCTTGAAAGGGAAACCGGTAACATTTTGCAAAGTACTGAATCAAATCATTTAAAACTATTAAATGAAATGAAAGTGGTGTGATAATTTCATGGATTCAGTTGTATATCCTAGGTGGTGCTGAAAATTATCAGCACAATTCGCTTCTCAAAAATTACCGAATAGCAAGACAACAGAATTTATTTTGGGATTTTTTTGACCCGACTTATAACTTTTAAGCACCCCTTGTAATTATTGAATAAACGAAACTACGGCGAAGAAAAAACATGCTCATCAAACTAGAAAATTAGTATTGATTTCACTGTAAATTCATTACACGATCAATGAATTTGTCTGCTTCATTCTTTTGGCCTCAATGGTATTTCAGTTACACCTCGCCTCCATACTGTTCCGCCATGTTTTATTTACCCCGATCAATTCAGTTTTAAAATTACTCAAGTATGCAATTATAAAATGCATATAATTGCTAAAAGAAATCAATATTTATTTACCGACTTCTTTTTTGTTCTAGCATATCTTACGAGATTTATTTACCCAATTGTTTTTGTTCTGACCGATCTAACATGATTTATTTCCCCACTTTTTTGTTCTGGCATATCTATCGAGATTTATTTACCCATGTTTTTGTTCTGGCATGTCTATCGAGATTTATTTACCCAATTGTTTTTGTTCTGACATAATATATAACGTGATTTATTTACCTACTCTTTTGTTCTGGCATATCTGAGGAGATTTATGTAGCACTTTATTTTCGTTCTGACATATCTAAAGAGATTTATTTACCCAACTGTTTTTCTGGCATATGTAACAAGATTTAGTAACCCACGTTTTTGTTCTGACATATCTAACGAGATTTATTTACCGACTATTTTGTTCTGGCATATCTAACGGGATTTATTCACCCACTTTTTCGTTCTGGCATATATTAGAAGATTTATTCGCCCACTTTTTTTCTGGAATATCTAACGAGATTTATTTAATTAGCTTTTTGTTTGTTCTGACCTATCTAACAAAATTTATTTAATCAATTGTTTTTGTTCTGACATATCTAACGAGATATCTCACCCAACAATTTCATTGTTTTGTGTTTATTCTTACACTGGAAGAGAATCGGATAACGTTTCAAGACAATTTGTAGATGGGATCAACGTATTGGAAACGATATTTGTTCTCGCCGAATTGATGATATAAAATGAATGTTTCAAGATTACGTAAGACTATTTTGATTTTTATAATTTTTAGGTAGAAGCAAAGCATATGTCTCCCCCTCAATCTTATTTGTAAAGATTTTATTTGCTATTATCCTTCTTTTATTTGTACTAATTGATCACACAATAGAATATCCAAGAGCCACTCAAGGTAGAGTGTTATTAAATATTGTTGTTGTACGAAAACAAGTAGAGGCGGTAAGACGAGCATTTCATGAAAAATAGTAGGAAAAATTACGTTTGACTCTAAATTTGAAGAGGTTTAGATTGTAGTGGTCGGAGAAGCAACCTTTAAGAAGTCTGTTCTACAACGAGGCTATCGGGTAGAATCTGTTCGAATGGAACTTTTTACTAATGAAATATAAAGGCAATGTACATGGCATGGGGTTTTAGTCATGAAGGTCTGACCTGGTAGAACTAAGGAATGTAGCTCTTCAGTACAGTTTCCTTAGAAATAGCGATAGTGTAGCGACATTTCATCTGTAGGAAAAAGGTTGTAGAGTGGGAAATAAATCAATCACTTTCAAGGCCGTTTGGACGTTTTGCAATGTAAGTACAAAGTTTTGTATGTTAATATCACGAAACACTCTTAATGGCAAACCCCTGCTCATCACCCTGAAAGATTCCAATTTCTGGGGGGATGTAAAAATGAAGCTGTATTAAAGATGGTGAAATGTAGGGCAACAAAATGGCACATATGTTTTTGATAAATCTATATGCAAATATCTAAATATCGCCTTTGAATTCATTTAAAAATACCGCGAACTTTGGATCCAAACTCAATATTTTGGCTATTTCAAAAGCTTTGGAACTTATTCCTGATTTCTACTTGAAAATAGTTAATATTCTCTCTGACCATTTTTTTCTTTCTGAGAAGCATTTTAGAGTTTAGTTTGACTCTTTAAATTACCTTTCTTATTACATTATTTCTTCCTTTAATATCTTATGACAGTTAATTCTTTAACAGTCTTTGATTTGCCATCGATTATGTAACCGATTTTATTTGTTTCCGAAGTTGTCGTTTTCCAAGTCCATTTATCACCCTTTGGCCTTTATAAGTATTGTATTCATAGCTAACATTCCTATCACCCTTATGTAATTCCATCCTTGCCAAAACTAGATTTTTCATTTCTTTATTGACCCTAATTTTACATTGAAAACTCCGATAAAAATTATACAAAGGTTCAATTTCCTCATAGATGTTTTTGGATTTTTTTTTAATCGTTTTATCCCAAGCATGGCCATAAAGCCACTAAGACGCAAGGGTTTACAGAATGTGAAAGAATATGAAAAAAAGAACATATTAAGGAGAGGGAACACTAATGAAGCATGAATTAAGAAGTTAGAAGATAACGATTATCAAATGATTGGAAAGCAACAAGTGGGAGAGATTTCTAAAAGCGAAGCGAATAAACTGTTAGCATAGAACATACAGTTACTTCTAGACATTTCAACAGTAAAATTATGAGACCTAACTGCTAATCTAGTACTGCGTTTAAATTCGTAAAGTCGAGGTACCAAAGCGGAAAGCTCATCAGAATAATCACCATGTAGACATTTATAGAAAAGGCAACCTTCAGGGGTTAGAAAGTGACTGAGGCCGAGATGCCAGGTTAGAATCGATAACATCGCAGATTCTTTGGATTTTAACAGGTATCTCTAAAGAAGCACAAGACCAAGTGTGACAGCTATATTTGATACATGGACGAATGGTAGACTTATAAAAGTGTTAAATAGAGTCTGACGCGAAAGATCGTCTATCCGGACACGGTTACTTTATAAGTTTGAATTTTCGAGTCTATCTTTTAGAACTTTTAATTAGTAACGAAGTAATTCTCTCTGGTATACTGTTGAAGCTTTCAATATTACTTGTATATGATATTATTGACTAAGCATCCTGCGCCATTAAAACTTGTATGCTCTTATAGTAAAACAGATGTTTACTTATAAAGAGATTCTCACTTTTTTTCAGTATCTCCCAATAATACGAACTGGTTAGTTCCATAATTAATTAATCTATTGTATGCACTTCTGTTATATTTAGTATGCCCTAACAATGATCATCAACGTCATATCTTTTTCTCTGGTGAAAGAGTGAAATCTACGATACACAATAGGATGGAAGGTCTTGAAATATTAAACTCCTATGGTGTTGGCATTGTTTCTAGAACTTAGCCGTTGACGTTGTCTCTAGAACTTAGCCGTTAACACTGTCTCTAGAACTTAGCCTTGGCATTGTCTCTAGAACTTAGCCGTTGGCATTGTCTCTAGAACTTAGCTCTTAGCATTGTATGTAGAATTTAGCCGTTGGCATTGTCTCTAGAACTTAGTCTTTAGCATTGTCTCTAGAAAAAACTGTTGACATTTTCTCTAGAACTTAGCTGTTTTCACTGTCTCTAGAACTTAGCCGTTGGCATTATCTCTAGAACTTAGCCGTTAACATTGTCTCTAGAACTGAGCCGTTGGCATTGTCTCTAGAACTTAGCCATTAGCATTGTCTCTAGAAATTATCCATTAGCATTGTCTCTAGAAATTATCCATTAGCATTGTCTCTAGAACTTAGGTGTTGGCATTGTCTCTAGAACTTAGCCGTTGCTTCCAGGATCTTTTTGTAACCACATTGCTTCAATTCACTTCTTCATCTCTGAGTAATCAGTCAGTCAGTTATGTGCTGCTTTTAGCCAATTGACTGACCAGGCAGATTTTTTCACGCAGTTGGCATTTCTTTCTGCGGTAGACCAGTTGCCATTCACCCCGTCTGCCCTACTATTTACCCATACCTGGGGGTAGAAGAAGGGTATTAGTGAATGTAATTAATTCGACTGGAATTTGAACTCGGCTCTCCGATTCCTTAATCCGAGCCCCTATCCATTACTCCACCGTGACTGAATGTCCTGTGAGTAATACTATATCTTAATATATTGCTTAGATTTTGGAAGATATATTTCTTTATCCCATTGCGTCTTCGGATTTCAGTGTCACACTTTTTGTTTTCTATTAAAACATTTCCCAGATATTTAAATTGTTATACTTATTTGATTTTGGTAGCTCCAATTTTTAATTTGAACGGTGGTCTGCTTCTTTTGCTAACAACCATGCATTTCGTCTTCTTGCAATTGATGTTTAGTCCTTTCTTCTCGCTTTCCTTCACTATCTTCTGTATGAGTTCTTGTACTTCTCTGTCTACAATCAACACTGTGTCATCTGCATATTTTATGCTGTTATGAATCCTATAGGACTTCTAATTCAATCAGAATCGCCTCACTGTATAGGTTGAATAAGTCTCGTGAGAAGAAACATATTTGTCTTACACCTTTTTGTTATATTTTTGTATATTTCATTTTCTATCCGTTTCTAGGCGGTTTACTGTCAGTTTAGGTTCTGTATTGTTCTGATATCCTTCCCAACTATGTCACTGTAACCTAGCAATTCCAACAGTTCTTTGTGACGTACACGCGTTTTTGCATAATCTATAAAACACCTGTACACGTCATTCTGCATTTGTATTACTCATTCTAATATCATCAGGAACATAAATATCGGATTCCTTGTGTCAGTGTCTTTAAAGAACTGGCACTGTTCTTGTCCTGTTTCCGGCCTAATTCTGCTGCGGGCTGTATCCATCAGAATTGAGAGGGTAAGTTTTCTCATATGATTCATTAGACTGACGGAAATAATAAATGAAATATATGAAAGTAACGACCTTAGTAGATCCATATTCGTAGCGTTGCCTAAGAAGACATGTGAAGCTCCATTTAATAAGTAACATAAGGAAACTTATCATTCGAGTTCGTAGCAAAATTAGACTGAAAGTAAGACAATAATGTCTAATTATTGTCAGTGTAGATTTAATACAGACTGGAACAAGAGATTCTATATTTGTGATTAGAATGATTTCGGATAGAGCAATAAAAATGGACAAGGATGTGCATTTATGTTTCATAAAATATTCCATTGCATTTGTTAAGATATAAAATCTATGCAAGGAAACTAGATATATTTGGTAAAGTTATCAAAATAATGTGAATATTTACAGGGAACAAGGATTTCTTGATGCTGGACACAGTCTTAACAAGATAAGATGCACATGTTACACTGTGTTGATAGTAAACACGAAAATAACTTCAGGAACTGCTAAATAAAGTAGTAAATAAAAGTAAGAATAAAGAATTAAACATCGATTATAAAAGGAAAAGCACAAAATGAGAGCTGCCAGTTAAGGACTTCAACTTCAATCAAGTACAGAAATTTCTCTGGGAAGTGTTTTAGCATACGAAGAAAAATGTAACATAGAAGTCCGAAGGCGCATTGAAATTGCAACAGAGATGTGCTTCTACAGAAGGATGCTGAGAGTGCCAAAGACGATTGTTCATAAACAAATTGATAAATTCCCACCAGGTTAAGTAGTTGTATTTTAAATAGAACTACAAGATATGAATGCGTGGTGTTGTAATGATTTATGGCTCGGAATGGGAAATCGGAGACCCGAGTTCGAATTTCAGTCGAAGTCGTTAAATTCACTTACGAACAAATACCCTTGAGAAAGTTACGAAACCATCACTTCTCCACCTAGCTATGGGTAAATAGCAACACAAGATGGGCCCTATAGTCTTTGTCGGCAACAAGTCAAGGAAAAATAAAACTCTGACTTCAAATTAAACTGGAGACGATGGCCTCCATCTTACCCGAGATACCCCACTGCTGCTACGGTTGTTCTACACATGCTTCCCCTTCAAGATTGTGAATTATTAAATAACAATAAACATGCTTAAATACCTGTGTGTATGCGCAGATGTATCTTTAGTTGGGCTGGACTTGAGTTGGATCTGTTACAATAAGGACACGCATTAAGTTTTTTTGACATTGTCTTTTTTTCAAGAGACGGGTAATACGACCTGAAACTGTTTCCATTACTTAAAACTGATGGTCGTTGAGAATTTATATCGAAAATATGATCAATGTTGCCGAACGAATTTTTAGAGTTTTCCAATGCGAACATCGGATTCCAAAATGCAGATCTTTTCGAAAAAATTTGGTCGCTGGTCAGATCATTTTTCGGTTTCAACCGATTGAAGCTCAACGAATCCGTCCAATGTGTAAATTCAGCATCGTACGGTTGGGTCAGACCAGTTCTATTGTAAAGCGGGGTGTTCTCATTTTTAGGCAGTAGCCAATTTGGCATCGGATCTTTGTGAGCTTTCGGATCTATTGAAGAGTGCGTCTGTTCCTCGAGTGAAAGATTCTCAGTGCCAGACTTGCTCGTGTTATAATGTCGATTCTGAAAAAGTTGCCTATTAACACTTTGCCCGTAATATCCTGGTGCATATGGGAAATCTAATTTTGTGGCTTTCAAAGCGCTACTCGTAGGCTGTAAATTTCCTTGGTGATTATTCAACGTGAACGATTCGCTTGTCACTTCGGAATCTGGACGGCTCAAAAATTTGTTGTTTTCTTTTACCGATTCGGAAATAGAGAACTGAAACTGGAAAACGCGTTTATAAAACTTTCCGTTAACTTCTTTGTCGATTTTCCCGTAAGAATCTAAATTATGAACGCTGTTAGTATTCTGTCGTCTTTCCTCATCATCTATCGGTACCAGTTCTCTGTCTAGTAAAATCTTATGACGTAGGTCCTGAATTTGAGGCAACATTCGCGTGGAATATTCTGGATGGTGCTGTAATATGACAGGTTGAAATATGCGCGGATATTTCATCACCGTTGGAGAGTCGAAATTTCCTATATTACTACAGTGATTATTGAATTGCGTAAAAAAGCTTTTGCCATAAACTGTTTTCTGATGGCTTTTAACACATCCGTTTGACCAAAGTGTTTCTCCAGGGACCGGTAAAGCTGTAATGGGATTCAAATTGTTTAAAGTTGTCCAATGGGGATCGACACTGTAATCGATTAAGCCGTTTGATGACATGTCGTCAGTCGATGAATTATGGGCGTACATTACTGGTATAGGAGAATCTAGCTTTAAATAGTTTCATGAGTAAAAGATTGTTTTTGATTGTCAATATTAAATGACGATATGTCATCTGCAAGTCCGAATATGTTTCTTTTTTCAATATTTTATCTGTTATCTCAAGTAGAGTCACACGTCTTCTTATCATGGTTTGAAAATTACAAGGGTTATTTAGTCACTGTAAAACACACGCACACACAATGGAAATAACATTGGAATATCCTTACATAAGTATATCTAACTTCACGAGAAATAATGTTCTTATATATATATAGCTGGAGGGAGAAAAAGATGATACATACCTTTCCCAAGGGTATTAGCACGTAAGTGAATGTAATGGATTCAACTGTAATTCGAACTCTCCGATTCCTCAATCCAAAGCGCTAAACATCCCCACCTCCCCTCTCTTAAGAACCTTAAAGTGGTCTGTTTTTATTTAATATATATATATATATATCTCTCTCTCTCTATGTATATATGTATATATATCATTATATATATATATATATATATATATATATATATATATATATATATATATATATATATATATATATATATATATATATATATATATATATATGTGAGAAAGGTATGTATCATCTTTTTCTCCTTCCAGCTATGGGTGAATAGCAGGACAGAATGGGTTCTATAGCCTTTAACTAGGAGAAGGACAACTCTGAATTCAAAATATGCGGAGGTGACCTTGGATCATTCAAAACCTTCACCACTATAATCAAATCTCATATATATATATATATATATATATATTAATCATTTCACACGAATGATGGAAAGAAAGACTTTTTAAAGAATATGAGAAAAAGCAAAACATTATTAAGGTGAGAGATCAGTAAAAGAACAGGAATTAATAAGAGAAAAGATAACGACTAACATATCATTTACCTTTTTCAACATCTTGGTTGACTTGAAAGTAAAAAATCTGGAGGAGGTTTCACAAGTGAGAAATTCGTGAGAAGTAACTACAGTTACATCTAGCAATTTCACGTCTAAAATGATGAGACCTAACCGGCAATCTAGTAGTTAGTTCCTCACGTTCAAGCCGATGATGTTTTAATAATAGTATTTTCAGTGGGAATTTGGATTCAAAAAGCGGCCCCCAAGTCACGTGTATTCACACATTTAGGATAGTGCGATCCGGTTTGAATTCAGAGTTTCCTTCTCCTAGGCTGGTTGCCGACCAAGGCTATGGGACCTAATCTCTGCTGATATCTTATCCATACCTGTAGGGTAGAGATTTGGATTCATACATTCCTAAGGGTATTAACACGTAAGTGAATGTTATGAACTCGACTGGAATTCGAACTCAGCTCTCCTATTTTTCAACTCGACCCACCAACAACTAATCCACTGTGATCCGTAAATTATTACTGCACTTAAATTCGTAAAGACGAGGTACTAACGAGGAAAGCAATATTTATTTTGAATAATAGAAAAATGTGACACAAGGCGAAAAGGGGGATAGGGGAAGGCTGGTTTTCAATCTGTCTTATCTTAAGCTTAACTAGCCACGATTACTGACCCAAATATAGCACCGTATTCCTTACACCAAAAACACATACTTATTTATCATTATTACTACAGTTCCCATAATACCTTAAAGTCTCTATGTAGTCCTAACTAGTTCCCATATGTATAATTTTCTAATGTTTATATTATTATTAATAATAATAATTTATTATTATTAATAATATAAACATTAGGACATTATTGAAATGCTTCTCTCATGGTCAGCTCTATGCAGCACTGTCTAGAGTAGGAAAGTCAAGTGGACTTAGCATAATGATTAAAGGAACTTTAGAAAAATGTTGTTTATACAAAAACTTCAGAGAGGTAAAGAGAATTTATATAGCGACTTACTTTTCACTGTCCATAGAATGGGATTTTGCCTAGTTTAGACAAATTTTAATAGTTACTCCAAGTAATTATTCACTGTGGGATTTAAATTCTGAAGCTTTTCCACGAAGTGTCTGAAAACAGAAGCATGGCCGAAGGTAGATACGGCAGTTTGATCCCAACCCAAAGTGCGAGATTTTATTTACCTGACCTCGACAGTAAGACAGGATGGAGGCATAAAGACCAAATTTAAATTGTCACATGTACATATATATATATATATATATATATATATATATATATATATATATATATACACCGTTTCTATCAATAAAGTTACTTTTTAACCATCGAAATTGTATAGAAATTACATAATTTATATCTGCCTTGTCAAACTTCAGTCGTAAGTTAGAAAATCTACTGCGTTCGTAATAATAAACATTGTTGTCGTCTACTATTTTATATTACTAAAAATCTGAACGTATTCGAAAAAGTTATGGAATTATCTGAATAAGTCAAAATAATCTGTTTAATTAGATTTTCTTGAATTGTACCGAATTATTTAAACGAGTAAGAAAATAGAAAGTTTGCTAAATTAAGTATTATTATTATTATTATTATTATTATTATTATTATTATTATTATTATTATTATTATAAACAAAAACAATTATTTGAAATGTTTCCTTCATGGTCTATGTAGCTATGTCCATAGTAGGAAATTCAAGTGGACTATACATAATGACAAAAAGAACTAAAAAAACTAACTGTTTTGCTGAAAATGTTTACACAGAAATTTTAGGTTGTCAAAAGAAGTTCTGCTACATTTTTCTTTTCTCTGTTTGTACGAAGTGTATTCTGCTAGTATATATATATATATATATATATATATATATATATATATATATATATATATATATATATATATATATATATATATATATATATATATATATAAATATTATTTTTGTTATATATTTGGTTGATAATACCTATAAGACATTTAAAACTTTAAATGTTATGTTTTATAGATAGGTTAAAATCTGTATATACACACATACACGCACGCACGCACCCACCCACACAAACACACACACACACGCATATATACATTGAGAGAGAGAGAGAGAGAGAGAGAGAGAGAGAGAGAGAGAGAGAGAGAGAGAGAGAGAGACAGACAGACAGACAAACAGACAGAAAGAAAGAGAACGTCAAGTATTTGAGAACATAACTTCATCAAACCGTGTATGACGGTTTACAAAAAAATGTCTCGTTTTTAACAATATTTTTGGGATAACAGTGATTTAATCAAGATACTACTCTTACTATTTAACCCATAGCTAGGGGAAGAGATAGATTCATTTCCTTTTTTGAACGTAGGTGAATGCGACGAATCCTATTGGAATTCGAATACGGCTCTCCGATTTTTTATTCGGAACCCTGCTATGGAATCTTCAAATTGAATGAATTGGAGATTGTAGCTTTCTCATATATCACACTTCTTGTGTAAGAAAAGAGATCCAGGTCTCTGGCAAGAATGCGTCTTCAGTGGCTAAAAGAAAAAAAAACTCTTCGACGGTCAGACATTGTTAGGAATGTTGAGTTCGTTCTGCTTATTTCGTAAAGTCTCGGTATCAAATCGGAAAGCTTATCAGAACAATTACGATGAAAATATTTATATAAATAGCACAGGGAAGCTACATTAATGTCGTTGGAAAGTGAGTGATGCCGAGATGCCAAGTCAGGACCTCCGACATTGCAGATTCGTTGTAGTTTATCAAGAATCTTTAAATAAACAGTAGAAGCAACAAACCAGATGTGACAGAAATATGTAATGCATGGACAAGTGGTCGACTTATAAATATATGAGATATATTATGTCGAAAAAATTATATATATATATATATTCACATATTTTAAGTGGCGTTATCCCCTATAAATGACAAAAAACAAAGTAAAACTAAACTAACATAAAGGTTATTTATTTTTAAACACTGAGGGGACGAAAAAGCAATTTATATTTATTTTATATATATATATATATATATATATATATATATATATATATATATTTATTTATTTTATATATATATATATATATATTTATTTTATATATATATATATATATATATATATATATATATATATATATATATATATATATAAATAATTATTTATTTTAAAATTATAACATAAATATGTTATAAAATCACTACAGAAATACCCATTTTGTTTCAACACCTCCGGTGTCTTATCAAGTGATGATGTTGAATGTAGAATAGATGGTTTTAAAAGTTTCAAATTAATTAACGATCCTTACATAAGCTAGAATGACCAATCAAAATACAAGTATATGGGAATTCAAAAAACTCGACAACGAAGCAAGGTTATAATAGATATTAAAAGCTTTAAAGTTGGGGTTATAGTAAAATAGAATTTATCCTAACCAATAAGTATTAAATTATATGATAAAATTTGAAATTAAAATAAAAAGTAAAATTTTTTTACCCATTTCAAAATCTAAATCTA
>OZ038481.1:52830038-52895038 GCA_964036315.1 Acanthosepion esculentum
GCAAATTTCCAGATTTGCCGTCAATTATACTGATTATGCTATGATATCAGAAATGTATGCAACTTTAATATCCCCATCATAACGGAAAAAATTGTCTTCAAGTAAAAAAATAGCCAGACGTTATTAATCTCGCTTTGAATCTGAAATGATGCCATTGATAAAAGACAAAAAGAAAAAAAAAATGAAAACTCTTGTATATTGTGTACTTCGACTCGAGCGAAACTATAAGTGACCAGGGGAAATATTATGAGCAACATTGAAAAAGGTTCTAGTATAGTGAAACGAATACAAAGGGAGTGTATCGAGAAATAATAAAAAAAAGAATTATGAGAACAAGACCCCCCCCCAAAAAAAAAACAAAAAAGAAAAGAAAAAAGAAAGAAAACAGATAAAGAGAAGAAATCGAAGGACGATATACACACTAACTATTAACTTAAACATTAAGTGTGGAAAAAAAAAGAAGAAAAGACAAAAATCTAATAATACACTGTAAACAATGTTGTCTGTTTCCGTCAATTTTTATCGCCAGCCATTGACGTCACATTCTGGACAAAAAGAAAATGCTCGGAGAGCATTCTGTGAAATTAATTGATTATTTTTATCTTTTCTTTCTGATCAACGGTGAAATATGTTAGAACGTGAAGTTTCCCTGAAATAGCGGCCAGGTACAACTTCTCTCATCTCGACCAACCCTTTTAGCTAGGTCGTTGGCATGGACTGATGTCCTTAAGTATCATGTAGCTTTACATGAACTAATTATAATAAAATTCAGGATTATATTGCTATTATCAATACTACTTTTTTTAATACCATGTCTCTTACCGTGTCGTTTCAGGACTTTGGTGTTAATCGCTCTCCTCATAATCCTGTCCTATGTAGCTCTTTGTTATCTATTCCCAAACCTTATTCAGTGATCCATTTACTAAAGCTCGCTTTTCTTCTTCCTTTATGTAACATATCTCTTCGGAACCGTTAGTGATCATAGCTATCCAGAATTTCCTGTCCTTTGTAGCTCCTAATAAATTCTGTCTTAGTTATCTATCCTAATCTTTGCCCCGCCATCCATTTACTCAAGATCTCTAGGTAGGTTACGCCTTGTTTTTCTATCTCCCTCATGCCTTCAATCTTTCCGGTGAGTATGAAATTTTCCAAGCCCTCTCTCCTCATCAAATTTCAACTGTCTCTTACTGATGTTAAGTATAAGTGTCCTTTTCTTTTCCATTTTCTCTAAAGCTTCCTTGTTGCACACATGTTCGGTCCATGGTATTCTCAGCATCCTTTTGTAGGACCACATTTCTGTTGCCTCCACTCTCATCAACATGTCAGGAGATTGTCCAGAATTCGCTGCCGTACAGGAGCGCGGATATCATGTAACAGGTCAGTACTCTTTTCTTAGTTTCGAACTTAATACTCTGCTTAGCTTTTGGAATGCATCTTTGGCCATCCCAATACGTCTTTTGATTTCAGTGTGCACTTTTCGTCCTCTGTTAGAACGCTTCCAAGATATTTAAATTTCTGTACCTGCTTTATTTTAGTATCCCCGATTTGTAATTTGCATTTTGGGCTCATCCTTTTGTTGATAATCATGCATTTTGGCTTATTGTAGTTTATACTTAGTCCTTTCGCCTCGCTTTTCTTCCCTAACTTCTGTGGTATCTTTTGTAGTTTTATTTCCGTGTCTGCTATCAGCACTGTGTCATCTGCATATCTTATAGTGTGTCCGCCAATAAAGAATCCTGTTAGGACTTTTAATTATTTCAAATTTTCCACTGAGATTATTGAGACAAACATTACTTGATGTTAGTATCGATTGGAGAAGAGATAAAAAAGTACAGTTCACTATTACAATGAGATTTTTTAACACTAACATTAATCGAAAACGAGGTTCGAGAGCCGCCGAATGTAGATAGTGCCTGTTAAAATGGTTATGATATATAAAGCGTGTGACATGAATGATTAAGAAGGTGGTAGGATGTTAAGATTTTGAGGATAAGGAAGAATTTTGTTTTACAATGAGATCTCCCTGTAATAGGCCCAAGTGCCACTTGAAATAGAGCGTTATATAAGAAAAACTTTAAAAGCAACAGGAATCCCAATCATAAACAGGAAGCAAGGGATAAACTTCTACTCCTGTTCAAAAAACAGGGTCGAGTTGAACCGGACGATAGGCGAACCTATATACTCGTAGATAACGATTGACCTTTTACTTAAAGAGTGTAGTTTTCATTCATCTTTTGCAAAAAGTGGCAGATATTTTTGGTAGGGGGGGAAGGGGAAAGCTGTCTGATTGAAACTTTCGTTGGACTTCGTGGATGAAGCATAACCTAACTGTAAATGTCTGAACTTGTGGAACAAAAGGATAGAGTACCTCTGAACATTTGCCATGAAAATAGCGATAGAGTAGTGGTGGGCTTGCAACGAGGCCACAGAATGGAGAATATGAATTTCCCCAAAATACACGGATTTTGAACCCTAACAAGACTGGGAATTGAGGATTGAACAGCGCCAGCCCAAATATGACAGCAATGTTCTACATTTGGTATAATCCGACTTTTGAGATGTAGTTCATATAATACTAAAAGTCTGTGAATGCATGCTTGCGTGGTGCGTCGTCCACCCGGAGCATAATAATGATTTAAGTTTCTTCCCACCTCTCTATTTACACCTATCTCCATTTCCACATCCCTCTCTCCACCTCTCTGCCATTGCGGGCGTGGTGCGTCCGTCAAGCGCATAATGATTTAAGTTAATCTGCTTTAAGTGAATAAGATTTAAAAATACGTGTTGCTTATATAGTAAGTATTTTATTTATCTGTCTTCAAACGGACAATTTTCTTAATTAAAATATGTTTAAGTTAAAGACAGACACAAAGAAATCCCGCTTTGCTGTTTCATTCATTTGTTTGTAGAGTAATTATGTACATTTCAGCTTTCTTTAAACAAACAACACTTTAAATATTTAGAAAATATTTTTAAGTTAATCTGATTTAAAAAATATTTTAAGAGAATAAGATTTAGAAATATGCGTTGTTTATACTGTAAATATTTTTATTTTAACTTTCGTCAAACAGACAATTCTTTTAATTAAAATGTTTTAAAGTTAAAGACAGTCACAAAGAGATCCCGCTTTGCTGTTTTGTCCAGTTGGTTGTAGAGTAATTATTTATATTTCAGCTTACTATAAACAAACAATATTTGAAATATTGAAAAATATCTTTGGCCATATTTAAAAATTATTTTCAAGTGAATATGATTTAAAAATATTTTTTAACATATTAAAATTTTTTTACAGTTAATCTGATTTAAAAATATTTTAGGTGAATAAAAATTAAAAATACGAGTTATTTATACGATAAGTATTTTTATTTCAACAATTTTTTTGATGTTGAAATCAACTTCAATATTTGATAACCTGAACAGTCAGTGACCCAAAATTTATTAAGTTCATCACTTCTATTTATTATTAATTAGTGTTTTTCATCTTCATTTCTGCTGCTTTTAATTAAAGCTCTTAGTTGAAGATACGATAAAAAGCATAAGGCACGATACATATTAGTTAACAATTAATTTGGCCTCTTTCCAACAAATGCAGCGTTGCACGCCTACTACTACTCTATCGCTTTCATTTCCTTCATAGAGGAAATAAAAATACTGTTACATCTAATACTGATAGAATTTGCGGGAAAAAGAGAGAGGGAAAAGGAAATACAGCTATAGGGCTAGGTTTGGATGTTGAGTGATGTAGCATAGTCGATAAGGCAACTTTCTAATAACAAGGAAATATTAGAGTTGAATATTTCTCGACTTGAAAGCTTTTTTATTTATTAGCGATCCCAACTGCTTGCCGTTGGTCGTAGAATGACTACATGCACGTTATGATAAAATGATGATCCCTCTTGTTGTTGGAGGACATACGAGTCAAAAATGGAAAAACAAAAAACAAAAAAAAAACAAAAAATAAAAAACAAAACAAAACAAAAAACACAATTAGAGTTCAATATCAATTCCTTTATTAGGTTTTTCTTCAATTTAAAGTTGCGTTTTAACACAATGTTCAGGTCGTTACATTCTCCGGACATTTTTGGTCAAAGCAAGTATCATCGATTGGAAACAAAAAAGTGAGATTTGATGATTAGCTTCTTCTTCTTCTTCTTCTTCTTCTTCTTCTTCTTCTTCTTCTTCTTCTTCTTCTTCTTTGTGTCGTGACTTTTCAGAACTTGGGCGATCATGGCTCTCCACAACTTCCTATCCTTTCTTGCTCTTAGTAAATTGGAGAAAAATATGCAAGTCGACTGGGAGGCTGAAAAGACACGCAAAAAGTAACAAAAAATAATAAAATTAATATCTTAGCAAAACATATGTGACTCTTGTGAACATGATGCCAGACGTTTTAAAAGTTTTGTCCTGTTAAAAAAAAAATTGTGTCGTCATCGTCGATTTAGCATTCATCACACACACACACACACACACACACACACACACACACACACACACACACACACACACATATACCGGGTGTAACAAAAAATTGGCCAAATTGTGTAACCCCAACTGTCCAATTGTTAGATTAATATTTGAACCGTTGTATCTTAGAAATGATTAAAGAGATCTTAATGGATTTCTCTGAGTTTTTTTTAACACTACTGGACTCTACTATGAAAAATGTATTTAGTTTTAAGTTGAAATGATGATCTGTATTTAGTTTTAAGTTGAAATGATGATCTCTCTTGCCGTTGCGACCTCTTGAGCCAGTTTTTCTCTCTACTGTTCCCTCTTTTTAAAAATTATTCCCCGTTCTCTTGTTGGTTCTTGAATGGACTTTGAAGATGGAAGCTGTTCTCTTTCTAAATGAAAAACTCAAAGAGTTATATTATACATATATAAAAGAACGATATATATTTTCTTATATATGAAAAAACTGTATTGTGAAAATATATATGAAAAAGTGGAAAACATTTTCTTGTGACGCGCTTCGTCCAGAACAAATTGAGTCCGATCAAAACCTAAAGGACAAAACACGTCACAAGAAAACCTTTTCCACTTCGTCGTACATTCCTCCTCAATATATATATATATATTTATATATTGTCACCCTATATATATATATATATATATATATATATATATATATATATATATATATATATATATATATATATATATATAGGCTGACAATATATGAATTCTTATATATCAAAAACTATTTGTGGGAAATATGCATGATAAAATAGAAACTATTTGGGGGGGCGCTTTTCGTCTTTTAATGAATGTTTTAATCAATGTTTTGTATAAAAATATTGTAGGTTATTAGCATATAATCGTAACATACAATTGTTAATGGAAATCTGTTCCAAACTCAGTTGAAGAACAGCGAGGAAAAACTGCATACATCAAAGATCAGACCAAGCAAAGATCATTATTGCGCAGCTATATCAGGTGTAGGCGGAGAATAAATTTTATGGAAAAGGTTAGATCCTTTGCTACGAGGATCAGAATCAACTCTTTGGTCTCTGAAGTAAATGATGCCGGTCTTTGTTAGTCGTCGTCTCGTAACTATGAGAGCTTTCCTTTAATTAAAATGGGGCTGCTGTCGTAGACATTATGTCTTCTCCATATTGGACACCAGCGTTTGAATATACAGAATTAGGTTGATAGCCCGATGGTTCCGGAACGAATACGAAACCTAAAAAACAGAATATCCAGTGCTTACGAACCATTATTATGTTATATTATTACAGTTGGTTTAAGTCGGATCTACTGGGACAGTAATTTTTCTGCTGTTACTAAGGAATGAGTATCAGAAGTGGACGCGTGCTAAACTGGTTAGAGTGTTAGATTTCTGACTATGAGTCACGCGGTTCGAATTTCATAAATAGTAGCCATCTTAGCTACCGGCACTGATGGGAAGTGCCGGAAGATCAAAATATAATTTGATCTCGTTGTCGTAGCTTTAGCTCGTATCCGAGAATTTAATTTACGTCATGTACTAGTTTGGCAGCGCGTTTTATCTTTTTACAATTGAATTCGCAAGGTGTAGCCGTAGTTTCAATTCTAATGATTTATACTCTTGTAATTTTAGCCTGTGGAACCCACTTTAAGGTTCTTGCTTTCCAGTCACTAAGATCTACAAAGATTTGAATTCAACTCAAATCGTCATCACCTGGCATTTTGAAAATTTTACAATCCATTCTCCTCATTTTCTTTTTCTTTATTGTCCTTTTGCTTCAGTTTCCCTTCCTATATTATCATTTCTACAGAATATCCTTCCGTCGATAGCCATTTCTCTACAGTTTCCTTCAATTTTCATTCTCATAAGGTTCTTTCCCTCTATTCTCATTCTACTCAGTATCCTTCCACCTACTGTCGTTTATCCTCAGTTTCCTTCCAGCTATTGTCCTTTCTCCTCGATATCCCTCCTTCTATTGTCCTTTCTACTCAGTATCATTCCATCTATTGTCGCTTCTGCTCAGTTTCTTTCCCTTTAATGTCCTTAAACTCCGTTTCCTTACCACTATTGTTCGTCTCTCTAAGTTTCATTTCTTCTAATATACTTTCTCTTCAGTTTCCTCCCGTCTATTGTCCTTTTTCCATAGTTATTTTCCCTCAATTTTTCTTTCTTCTCACTATCCTTCTCTCTCTCTATTGTCCTTTCTTCTCAAGTTCCTTCCTTCTATTGTCGTTCTCTTCAGTTTCCTTCCTTGTATCGTTCTTTCTACTCACTATGCAACCTTCTATTCTGCTGATTATCCTTCCCTCTATCGTCCTTTCTCCTTAGGTACCTTCCCACTAATGTTCTTTCTACAAAGTACCCTTCCCTCTATTGTACTTTCTTTTCAGTTATATTCCATCTATTGTCCTTTCTCCTCAGTTTCTTCCCATATATTGTCCTTCTCCTCAGTTTCATTCCATTTACTTTCCTTTATCTTCAGTTTCCTTCCATCTATTCTCGTTTCTCCTTAAATTCCTTCATATTGTTGCCCTTCTCCTCAGTTTCATTCCCTCTATTGTGCTTTCCCCTTTTTTATCACCGTATTGTTTATCTTCTCATTTTACTTCGCTTTAATTTCCTTTCTCCCCAGTTTCCTTCCGTCTATTGTCATTTTTTCTCATTTTCTTTTTCCCATTTATCCCCATTTTCTGCTTTCTTCCCTTTATTTTCCTTTATCCTCCTCTTTCCTTCATCCTATCGTCCATCTTCTCAGTTTCCTTCGCTCTGTTCTGCTTTATTCTCAGTTATTTTCCCCTTTACTTTACTTTCTCTTCCGTTTCTTTCCCTCTATTCACGTTTCTCCTCAGTATCCTTCCCTCTATTCTCCTTCCCTCACAGTGTCATTCGTTCAATTGTCGTTGATCTTCAGTTTCCTTCCCTGTCCGTCTTCTCAGTTTCCTTCATTATATCGTCCTTTTCTCACACTTCTCTTCATCTATTTTCTTTTCAGTTTCCTAACCTCTATTGTCTTTCCACCTCAGTATAATTCACCCTATTGTCGTTTCTCCTCAGTTCCCTTCTCTCTATTCTCCTTTTCTACTCAGTACCCTTCAATCTATTATTATTCTCCTTAGTTTTACTTCCCTCTATTATTCTTTCTTCTCAGCATCCTTTCTTGTATTGTCCTTTCCCCCCAGTTTCTTTCCACCAATTTTCCTTTCTCCACAGTTTCCTTTCTTGTATTGTCCTTCTCCTCAGTTTCGTTCCCTTTATTTTCTTTTATCCCCAGTTTCAATTATTCTCTTGTCCTCCTTCTCAGTTTCCTTCCCTCTGTTGTTCTTCTCCTCAGTTTCTTTTCTCGTCTATTGTCCTTTCTCATCAGTTTCCTTCTCTCTACTCTCCTTCCTCTTCAATATCCTTCACTCTATTATCCTTTCTCCTTAGGTACCTTCCCTCTTCTTAGTAAACTCTTAAATCTTAGTAGCTTTATCTTACTATTAAATCACTTGAATTGAATAGAATTTATTTGGCCTCGTACTTTGACTATTGAGATAGAATTATATACAGAATTTCACTTGTTTTGGTTATTATTACTAAAGCATTTTAATAGTATCTCTTCTTGTCTATGATATGATAGCTGACTACTTTCTAATGGAAATTAATGCAAATACACAGATCGAAGTTTATGCTTATATTATTTTGGTATTGAGACCTTCATTGTGATTTTCTAAGCGTAGAAATGACGAATGCATGTGGAATCCGGTGAGGATCGAACTCACTATCCAGTCGTAACTGATCTAGCGAGGCACATTTGCTAACTATTATACCACGTCGAAGTACCTCTGACAGCTTCATACTAAGAATTGTTTATGTTCCACGGTAAGTAAGATATCAGCTTCAGTTAATGTATTTGGTTGCCTGGATTATTCATATGCTTTAATTCATGCAGTTATACCGCCAATGCTACACTGCGGAACAATTATTTTGTTTCTTTCCTTACCTTTTCTTTTTCTCCTAAAGGTATTCATCCCAATTCCTCCTTCAAACGCAAGTGAGCGTGAACACTTCTGCGGGTAAATTCCAGCCACATGTGAGCTCGTGAGACGTATTTAGCCTGTAGGAAATAAAACTTATCATTCAGTAGTTCCGCCGAAAGAATAGCCATATCTTCAATTCTTACTGGAGTTATCTAGAGATTTAAAACAACATAATGTTTTCGTCAAATCACGGACATTTCGTTTATTCAAGTTTTAACCCTAGAACACTAACCATGGGTAGATAGTACCCAGCGCAAATTTTCATATTTTTAATTACAATTTTCAGTACCTGATTTTCTTACCTAAATAATATGTTTTTTTCAGTTCCTATTAATGTTAACTCAAAGTACAAAGTTTGAAGTGCCTGCTTGTAAAATATTTCAAATAAAGATTCGTATGTAATATTTTTTTAAATATTTTCAAAATCGGGTATGATATACCCATGGTTAGTAGTGGTGTAACTTTATTGATGGTTAGTGTTCTAGGGTTAAGCGTCCTTTTTATCACAACAGTGGCTTCATACAGAATTTCTTCTTATTTTTAATTATTTCACCCCAAGCAAAGCAATAAAGCCTCTAAGATGCAAGGAGATTGCTGAGTATGACAGAATACAAAAAAGGAAAACATTATTAAGGGAAGAGAACAATAAAAGAATAGGAATTATGATAACGATTGTCTTTAAAGGTCAAAGTTGACTAGAAATCAAGAAGCCAGAAGAGAGTTTAACAAGCTAGAAGTGCGAGGGAAGAAACTGTCTAGGACTTACGGTTACATCTAGCCATTTCAACTGTAAAATAAAGAGACCTAATTGCCAATCTAGTATTGCGCTTAAATTCAGGAAGTCTAGGAAACAAAGAGGAAAGTTGATCAGAACGATTACCAAGAAGTTATTCATAGATAAGGCAAAAGGTAGCTACGTTACTGCCGTGGACTGAATCCGAGATGACAGGTTATAATCAATAACATTGCAGATTCTTCTTTGCATTTTGTCACTGATCTCTAAATACATAGCAGAAAAATATTGTCACGGCTACGGCAGCTGAATGTTATTCGGAAATAGCTTGCTTTCATACCGATAGGCAAGTTAGTTAAAGTTACTTCGACATTCTAAACTTACACCTATCTTGATAGATGGATAGGACTCACACTGCTATACATTATGTTTACAAGAGCCATATCAGACCAAAAATGGAATATTTCTGCAAAATCTGTAATGGGATTGCCTCTCTTGATAGAGTTCAAATATCTACTCGGCCTCGTGAGTGATGAATTATTCTCACCTTACCAGCCCTTTCCCATAGAAGAGCCTCTCGCTACTCTATCTCTGTATCCATAGCATGTGTTCCGACGAGCTACAACGCCCAGTCCTGACCTTAGCAACCAGGACCCGCCACGCACAAAAGGAGGAATTAACCTCATTCTCTTTGTATGTCATTAGTAAGAAGTATGTCCTATTCGTAAATCTTCTTCCAAAGAACTACTGCTTTGTGGAAGATATGTACTAAATTCTGTAAAAGTATGTTGCTTTCCTTGCTAAATAGTATCATTTCATGAAATTAAAATAAGTCAGTTATGTGCCATGCGTGATACATGACTGACGAGACAGATTTTTTTTTCGCAGTAGTTTGTCATTCCTTTCTGCGGTAGACCAGTTGCCATCCAAAGCTATACAACCTGGTCTGTTCAACAGAGGATTCATACCTTTCCAAAGAAGATTCATACCTTTCCCAAGGATATTAACACGTAAGTGAATGTAATGGATAGACTGCAATTCGAACTCGGGACTCCAATTCCTCAAACCGATCCGCTATCCATTACCTCACCCTGCCTTCTTAGATAACATATATATTAGTATAGTATACTAAAATATATGGAGTCTTTTTCTTTCGCCTGGCTGCTTTACAGCTTGTTTGCCTGCTATATTGGCGAGCTAAACACCTTTGCGAACGCCTGCACAGTCATATTTGTGTTTCTTCGACAGCAACAAAGCCAATTTGTGGTTTTCCTGCAAGTATGCCGTGCGTGCCCTAGTTAAAGTTTAGACGCGTCTGGGTAGGTAGGCTATACGATTACATTCAGTTTCCTTACGTTTTAATGATACTTAATAGTAGAATTGATAAAAGTAAAAACAAAAGCATCTAAAAAACAATTAAATTTAAAATGCAAGCGTTTCAACACATCCAGCGTTTCATATCGCTGCATAATTATGAGCAACACTTGTGCTTTTAAATCACCATCTCCCTTTCATACGCATATATAATTTCACCAAGAAAAATATTACTTTAGTAAACGTTACTCCAGCGCCCAAAGATTTATGCCTCAGCTGTCGATGGCAGCACTGCATCTGTTTGGTCTGTACAGGCCCATATCGGTGTGACAGTCTCGATTGCAACATATTCCAAATGAAGACGCTCCCACCCGATTCGCCGTGTTGTTTTCTTTCCGGTGAGTACGATTCTCCCCGGCGCAAGCCACCGATTCTCTTCACCTCGCTCTAACCCTCAGTGTAAATCGCACTCTCCAGCGTGATCGATCGTTGGCAATGCCTTTCCACCTGTCGATGTCCATGTCCATCGCAGTCGTGTCCCTTTCGCAGACGTCCTTGAAGTGAAGATAAGGTCGCCCTCGTGCCCTCTTGCTGGAGTTCAGTTTCTCGTACAGAAGGAATGCTTGGTACAGTGTTTGCAGATCACGATTCAGCATACTTGCATCCCTAAGCCCCCCGTACCCAGGCGGACAGTTGCGGGACTGCCCAGCTTTCAATTATCTATTAACAGGTTTATAATTAACATTACAGCAGATCCAATGGAAGAATTAAACCGATGACGTCATTTAAAAAAATAGTCGGAAATATTTTACGCTTTGTCTTTTTTTCTGTTCCTATGAAATTAGGTTCTTCAATTTTTTTTCAACAATGCTCTCGATTTCATGATTGACTTCTTTTTCACTGGAGCAATGCAACCCTCTGTGTTTGGAAAATAAAAATGACGCAAGTGCCCCACGAAGATCCTATTGATATCCCGGATCTAACAATAGACGTTTTCATGTTTGTGCATCAACTATGTAATATGGAAATGTACCAATCTGAGAAAGACTTTTTGAAAAATGTAGAAGAACTCGAAAATTTACTTTGAGGATATGGAAAAGTACGATGCTTCAATAATCTAATACACGACGATACCCTGGAAACGCTGGTTAAGTTGACATGGATTAATATATATATATATATATATATATATATATATATATATATATATATATATATATATATATATATATATATGTATGTATGTATGTATGTATAAAACTTGTAATTACTGAATATTTATCAATGTATAATATATACGTAAATTGATGCATATATATATTGATCTATATATGTATAAATAAGTATAAAGACACACACGTATATATATATATATATATATATAGAGAGAGAGAGAGAGAGAGAATGAGAGAGAGAGTGAGAGGGGAGGGAGAGTGATTGCGTCTCTTATACAATAGGCAGCGTGTTCAAAAATGTCACTTTATAGAAAATCCTGTTGACCTTACTGACAGCATTTAATTCTTGATTATGAGTGTCATGACAGGAACCAAAAACAGAACAAGGATATTAACTTTGGACAGATTGTCCACAATTTTAATTTGTATATACAGCAGTTGATTTTCAAACTATAAAAAAAAAAAACTAAATCCTACTGACTTTATAGGTCATTGTATTAATTATTACTGCCTGCCTGCCTATCTATCTATCTATCTATCTATCTATCTATCTATCTATCTATCTATCTATCTATCTCTCTCTCTCTCTCTCTCTATATATATATATATATATATATATATATATATATATATTACGTGAATCATTCATACGAATTCGTATGAATGATTCGCGTAATATAAATTGAACCTGCACCACATAATTGATATATATATATATATATATATATATATATATATATATATATATATATATATATATATATATATATGGTGTATTTGGTTGAATAATACCGACAAGTCTATCGCTGATGTGCTCACGGCCATAACTGAATTTGTTTACCAAGCACTTCACACTAACGGAGAAGCTCGAGACGTGGCTCTTGATATCTCTAAGGCGTTTGATAGGGTTTGGCATGCCGGCCTTCTTCGTAATTGCGGAATTATTTGACTTAATACAATGATTCCTGTCAAACCGTGAAATTAAGGTCGTCCTAAACGGGTTCTTCTCCATTTCCTTTCTCACGAACTTCTGGTATTCCCCAAGGCCATAGAGAACCCTCCTTGTCTCTCATGTCTGATGCTCTACCCTAACATAGCTCCTCTCTGCGCTTGCGGGGTCTCATGCTGTCCGCTGACCTAAGATGGAACAAATACATTAAATCTATAGCTTCATCTACCGCAAGGAAATTTGCTTCTCTGTGTCGCAGCATAAAGTTTTTTCCCGCTTGAATCATTCCTTTACATCTATAAATCAACCATTCGTCCTCGCAAGGGATACTGCTGCAATATATAGCCTGAAGCCCCCGCTGTTCATCTCAATGTCTTCGACAAAATCCAGAGATGTGGTTGGTCCTGGTCTGGCAACTTGTCTGCAGTCACTTTCTCACAGACGTGCCGTCGCTTCCCTCTGTCTTTTCTATAAGTACTTTCACGGTAATGGCTCCGACGAGCTATTTTCACTGGTTCCCAAACTGCATGAATTTAAACATGTTACTAGTTTGGCATCTCAGTTCAACCTTTTTACTCTCGAAACTGTAAAATATGTTCGTTTCTTCTACTCCAATAGTTTCATGTCTCGCACTTCCCGTCTGTGGAACTTCCTTTCTCTTACTTGCTTCTCTGACAGTTATAGTCTTCAAATATTCAAATGTAATGTCAATCGACATCTTCTGAGGCATTGATCTAATTTCCCGTCTTTCTCTTTATGTTTTTCTCAATCACTTCTCTTATTCTTGTTCCAACTCTCTGTAACCCCATGCGTGCTAGTGTCACTCCCACGGGGTAAAATGCTTAAAAAAAAAAGAAAGTTCTCTCTATCCTATTTTTATTAACTTTTCATATATAATTTAGTGTTTCTTGATCGCAATTTTGTTGCGTTAGTGTCTTTGTTCGCGATCGTACAATTTAAATAACTTATATATATATGTATGCAAATTATATGAAATAGATTAAATCCGACAAATATTTTAATATATTTTCTGCTTATAGGTTATTTTTATAGTTTCAACTTATTTGAGTAAATGCTCTGTTTTTAATTAAGCAGTATTAATGACATTTACCGAACTGATCGTTCGAGAAATTTCGTAGAAATATGCGTTCTCCGACAAGAATAGAACCTGTATCCTATACGGAAACCGTCAATTTCCCTGACGTGTTGTTAACTATTCAGCCACAGAGAAATTCCAGTTCTTCTTTTATGTGCAGTGTCCCTTCAAGCCGTAGGCGATCATGACTTTCCACTTACCCTATATCTTGTAGTGCTCAATATGTTTTGTCCTTCAGCTACTTCTCCCAAAGAATTTTCTGTCATCCACTTGCTTAAGCCCGCTAGGTATGTCACGCGTTAGTTTCCCTTGTCTCACTTTCCCTCTATCCGCCCTGTGAGAATCAGATTTTCCAAGACTTCATTTCTCATTACGTATCCCAGAAACTTCAGATGCCTCTTCCTGATGTTAAGTATAAAATCACTCCTTGTTTGCATCTTCTCTAAAACCTCATCATTGCTCACATGTTCAGTCCAGGGTATACTTAGTATCCTTCTGTAGAACGAAACCTCCGTTGCCTCGAGTCTCTTCTTTATCATTGAAGAGACTGTCCAACATTCGCTGCCGTAAAGGACAGATATCACGTAGCAGTTCAGTACACTTTTATTTGTTGCCAAGGAAATCCTCCTGTCTCGTAATACTCTGCCCAGATTTTGGAATATGTCTTTGGTCATCCCAATACGTCTTCGTATCTCAGCGTCGTACTTATCGTCCTCTGTCAGAACACTTCCCAGATATTTAAATTGCCGTACCTGCTTGAGTCTAGTGGCACCGACCTGTAAATCGCATTTCAGGCTCATCTTTTTACTGATGACCATGCATTCTGTCTTCTTGTATTTTATTGCTTAGTCCTTTCTTATCGCTCTCCTTCTCTACCTACTCTAGGAGGTTTTGTAATTTCCTTTCCGTGTTTGCTATCAGCACTGTGTCATCTGCGTATAAATTGTTAAGACTGTGGCCGCTAATGATTAATCCTGGTAGGATTTCAAGTTCTCTCAGATCTGACTCGTTGTATAGGTTGAATAAGTCTGGCGAGAAGACACATCTTTGCCTTACGCCTCTTTCTATTTTTGTATATCTGCTGAACTCATTTTCTATCCGTATGCAGGCCGGTTGCTGCCAATATAGGTTCTTGATTATTCTAATATCTTTCCCAAATATATCAAGGTTGCTGAGCAGTGCCAACAGATCTTTGTGACGTACATTGTCGAATGCTTTTGCGTAGTCTATAAAACATAGGTGCACGTCCTTCTGCATTCGTAAAAATCCTTCTGATAACATTATACTTCTTATAAACACATATCTTCAATGATCTTTCTCGACATATCATTTCTGCTCTGAAACGTAATCTAACGTATATACGATCCTGGACGTAAACATACAAGTCTTCTTTTCTGGTAAAGCTAATGTAGATACAACGTAAGATATTAAGTTTCCTCCCCCACCCACCCCCACAAAAAAAACAATAGCGATATAAGTAAATATAAAAGGAAATATGATAGAAAGCTAATAATTTAAAGATAACCGACCCTGTATCTTTAGCGTTTCCGATATAATGTTTGTATTTTCCCGTACACACACACACACACACACACACACACACACACACACACACACACACATATATATATATATATATATATATATATATATATATATATATATATATATATATATATAGATATATCCGAATGTAATGAGAACGAAAATGATATACATTCTAACGTTGAAAGCATCAATTCAAAAGAGGGCTTAATACCAAGAGTAGAGCAATAATTATGCACATCTAAGCAAGAATGCATCTTTGTAGTGAGTAAGTTGTTTTGTCCGTATGTAAAAATTATAATATATATATATATTATAATATATATATATATATATATATATATATATATATATATATATATATATATATATATATATGTATATATATATATATATATATATATATATAATGCCTTGTTGCCAATGATCAGGCAATTCTTCGATACATTTGTAGTAGAATTCCGTAGATTTACACAGGAAAAAAGATTTTGAAATCTTTAATCAGGTTCTTATTCGATAAAATCTTTCGTATTATCTAAAAAGATAATAATCGGTTGGTGCAAATCAATATGGCTGGTAGGATAGAACAGGGTAACTAAATTTCAAATCTTTTTCCTGTGTTATTTTTACTGTATTCAGCCTTGCGTTGTCATGGAGAAAAATAACATTTTCACTTTAATCATCTGTGTGCCACCACTACCATAAAAAAATAAATGTGGTAGTGTACTCTATATTTCTTCTTAACATCTACTTATTATTACAAGTTAGTTCGCCCTTACAATTGGCTCCCACAAACAGAAATTATTTAGAACTCAATCTAATAATACAGGGTGGGCCAGAAGTAGGTATGCACGTTGGAGTGTTTACAGATGCCAGAACGCCTCTCATCTAATTTTTTTCTCATTCATAGACATTTAAAGACGTTCAGATTTCGGTGCGTTAACAACTGAACCCGTTTTTTTTTAAATTTATCTCCTATATGAAAAATTGTTATCCGTGTTGGTGGAACAGTGTCAGATGCTTCTGTACACGTTTTTCTCACCTGCGCGGCATTTTCAATCGACCAATACTGCTTTAGAATCTACCTTCTTTGTTCTCGCCTGAAATCATTTGCCATTATTCACAATACCTGTAAAAAAAAGTCACGTCAGTATATGAAGAATGAAAAAACTGTATACCTACTTTTGGCCAATCATATATATATATATATATGATTTTAAGGTGTGCTATATTTATGGTATAAAGTGCTCAATATCAGAGATAGAGCCTATGTAAATATAAAAGTTAACATTAAAGCCAACAGGCTGTTTAATGCTAGACGCAATCGTCAGGCCGCCCGACGAGAACAAAGGCAGCGGTCTGACGAATGCGTCGAGCACGAAACAGCCTGTCGCCTCTGAGTGTTGACTTCGATGTTCACTGTTATATATATATATATATATTTGTCATCCACAGGCAGACTGTTTCGCTGTTTCACAGTGTGGCTAGACGTCCGGTTGCCTCTAGCTAGGATCGAAACCCGACTGAATTGGCATCAGTCGGAACTTCTACCACTAAGCCGTCGGCTCACGGCAAGGATGAAGGTCAATTTTAGCGTGTTTATTTTTAGATTTAGATAAACACACAGTGACTGACATTGACTCAATTCTGCCGAAGAGTCATGCTATATTAGCTTAAATAGTCACTGTTTACAAACTCACACCTCAAACCAAACAGCTCAACCGAAATTTCTTCATTGAATAATTTTCATTTCATTTTGGCCCTTTCATATTCACGGACAATTTTTTTGGTATCGTTAATGAAGGATGAGAGAGAATAATATTTTTGCGTTAATGGTGGAAATAGATGAAAAGGAATAGAGTCTTTCGTTATTGGTTTGTCTTTTATATCCGGAAATGAAGAAAATCCCATATAAAGATAATTCAACGACCTATATATTTACATTTTGCCCATCCTGTATATATAAACCATTAAGAATACATATTAATAATAATTTAATAAATATTAAATCTGACGAAAAATGTTATATTTTACGAATCAGTTGCTAAATGATTCTCGTATCGTTCACGAAGAAAGAAAAATAAATCTGATATTGTTTTGGAAAAGGAAACTCAAGCGAGAACTTTTCAGCACGTCCTTATTCCTCTTAGGTGCCTAATAGGAGAAGTGGCATTTATTTTTCAAGGAAATGTACAGAATTTATTAAGACGACTTTTTTGCGCAGGTAATTTTGCACTTCTTTGACCGTTTTACATGATTTTCCCAAAGTCCTTTTATTTAGGACCCCCGTTTATTGAATAGTGAGAAAACAGTTATTAAGACAACCCCGCTTCGTATTAGACACCTCGATGGGGAGTATATTCGAGGTTCGTTGAAAGATTTCTAAGCCTCACTCACAAGAAGTTGGAGAAACAAAACAGTTTTTCACTATTATTCAGTGTCGTTCCTCTTGATATCAATGCACTAGACGAAACGATGCTTGAGCATTGTAATCCCATCATGGAATAAGATGGTCGTCCAAAAACTCCTCCACAGCACATATGATCTCCAATATGGCGACCATGTAGGTGGGATTTGACTTTAGGAAACGGGACGAACTCAGATGGAGCTCAGTCTGGTGAATAAGGGGGATGGTGTAGCAACAGTTGGCTACTTCAGTTACTGCAACCTGAGTTGTGTGAACGGGCGCATTATTCTGGAGCTAGAGCACACCTGTCCTCAGCTCCCTTCTGCGTTTCGACTCGATTGCTTTCTCCAGTTGTCTTAATTTTGATTCATAGTACTGTACATTAATAGTTTCCCCCTTTTCCAGGTAGTCTATTTTGATTAGGCCTTCTAAAGTCTCGAAACAGAAGCCATCACCTTGCCAACAGACGCTGCCTACTTGAACTTCTTCGGGGGTCGGGAACCAGAATGTTTCCACTGTTTGTTTTGAATCTTTGATCGAGGCAGGAAGGAGTGAGCCCAGATTTCATCCTGAGTTATTAATCTACTGTGAAAAATTTCAGGAAAGGTGTGTCAGAATTGTCTTGTAAATGTCAACTCTTTTCAACTTCTGCTCTGATGTCAGCATTATTGGGAACTATCTTGCAGACGGCTTGCTCATCCCCAAGATCTAAGTTAAAACAGTGTGTAACAAAACAGAACTAATGCCTATGGACTTTGTTATCTGCTGGAAAGTAAGACGTCTGTCATTCAAAACAATACGGTGAATGGCATCAAGTGTTTCATCAGTGGTTGAGTTTTTGGGGCGACCTAACCGAGGGTGATCTTCTGTGCTGTTCTTTCCTCGCTTGAATTCCACACACCCTGTTCATTGTTACATATGAAGGAGAGTCCTTGGCGAGTGCCTGTAACATGTCCTCATGAATTTCCGTGGGTGTCATACTTTTCTTTTGCAGATACTTTATGACTGCACGGGCCTCTGTTTTGTCCATATTTAGATTTGTTGAACACCTTTCATATTTGTATGAACCTAACCTTCACAGAGACTAAGAGTCAAATGTGAACTACTTTTTCTAGTTTTATAAGAAGTGTTAGTGTGTTTTACAACAAAAGGTTCAACTATAACTCTTCTTTCTGGGTGTAGCTTAAAACAGTTTGAACGACCCTCTTAAATTGATTATGTTTTTATTAAATTTTCTTATTTTGAATAGGGAAATCATATCGAATGTTACATCATATTATGTAGAATGTTATATAGAATGTTATATCATGTTATAAATATTGTTAAATAGAATGATATCTATAATGTTAATATAGAATGTTATATAGAATATATAGAATGTTACACAAAATATTATATCATGTTATATCGAATGTTATATAGAATGTTATTTTAAGACATTTTATTATATTTTTTATTATATAGAATGTTATATAGAATGTTATACTATATAGAATGAAATATAGAATGTTATATCGAATGTTACATCGAATGTTATATAGATTGATATATAGAATGTTATATAGAAAGTTATATAAATCGTTATATAGAAGGTTATATAGAATGTTATATCATAAATTTCCAGATATTCGATTCTGACTACACCTTGTCTGCTAGATAATCCCTTTTGCATACGCCTGTTTAAGCACATTCGATTTTGTTCAATACTGACATAGCCCACCAGTGGTTTATACTGCAACTATGCAGTGCAGACAGTTGCTGGAAGAGAATTGGCAGTTACAGTTTCAGAGGGAGAGTGAGTATTCAGTAGTTTCAACGCAGCCAATACACTCAAACGCTAAGTCACACTGGCATGTGAATTCGTGTTACCACAACAATCAACTTTATCAATGTACAAAAAAAAGAAGCTCTACAATATTCAGTTTGCTTTTACTTATCAGATACATTTCATCTACTAGTCTTCCGGTATATGGTGAAACATTTAAACAATGTAACCGCAAGTTCTATGCTAGCAGTTTCTTCTCTCAAACCTCTCGATTGTGAAACTCTCTTCCGGATCTTTGTCTTCCAACTTTAATCTTCAAAAATTTAAATGCAATGTCAATAGCTTTCTACTGTCCTCCTGATTACTCTTCTTTTGTTCTTGCTGTTTAGTAAAGTTTCTGTTTACTAATTCTTCAACAACCAGTAACCCTTTGGGACCTAGTGGCTTTACTGCCTTGTTTGGGGTGAAATCGATTAAGATAAAAGATAATTCTTTAAATAATATGGCGTGTTGCAACGAAAGTTTTTTTCTCCACGAAATGATTTATTTTTCATGCTGTTAGGTCAAAAGTGAGTTAATTTCTGAAGTTGTCTGAGGCTAACCATTTGGGTGTAATGCAAAGCGTAACTGACAGGTAATGTTTGAAAGCGTTGGCCGTAATTCCTCGCGCTGATAAAAGCTGTGTTAAATTCTAAGCGACAGAACCGGAAGAGGTAAATACATCAGCACACACACATAGTCTAATAGTCGGAGTCTTTGTATGTTTACCCAAGCAAATCACAATCTGATCCCTTTTAGTATATTCAAATCAATCAGTGTTTTTATTACACACACACACACACACACACACACACACACACACACACACACATATATATATATGTATGGAAGTATATATATATATATATATATATATATATGGAAGTATATATATATATATATATATATATATATATGGAAGTATATATATATATATATATATGGAAGTATATATATATATATATATATATGGAAGTATATATATATATATATATATATATATGGAAGTATATATATATATATATATATATATATATGGAAGTATATATATATATATATATATATATATATATATGGAAGTATATATATATATATATATATATATATATATATATATATATATATATGGAAATATATATATATATATATATATATATATATATATATATATATATATATGGAAATATATATTTATGCGAATGCGTAACAGTTACCGACGCGGAAAGTGGAATTGGCGAGCCGAGTTTACATTCCGTTAGTGTCTGCTATGTTCATTCTGAGTTCATGCCTTTTTTTGGTAAGGCGTGATTCCATTTCTTCTCTCGCCACCTAGATATAAGTTAAATAACAGGGCATATCAGGCTAGATAGCTTTGTGTGGCGGTTATTTTAAAAGAAAGAATTATTCTCGATTCAAACCAGTTAGGCAAAATGAGGTAGTGACATTTCATCATCGCTGATCGTACCCAGAGGTATCACCAATCGGGAGGAACGGATGTTGCCCCATGGAGGACCCCATGCCTTGAGCGTCTATAGGTACTTAAACTCAAACCAGACCTCACGTGGAACTCGTGCATACGTTCCCTCGTTAAAGAGACTGAAAAAATGCCCGGTTCCCCGTGCCGCTTCAGTAAGTTCCTGATACAGATCAGGTCGAAAATGGAAGATTTCAGATATATATAGACAGGAGCTGCCCAGTCTTCATTTTCCAATCTTGAGTCCAAAAGTGTCTCTGCGCCTTTGTGGGTGACAAATTATTTTCTACCCTACAATCCCTTTGTCGCAGTGGCAAGCCTTTTGCTTACTCTATGACTATTTCCATGGAATCTATTCAAGCGAACTATATTTCTGCCAGTCCTTAACTTCACGGTTAAGACCTGACATACCACCCACATTGTAGCGAACTATCTTCATTCCCTTCGTATTTCTATGGTGAGATGTAGTTTCCACTCGAGCAGATTCTTCATACGAACCGCTATTCTGTGGAACCGACTCCCAAGTGAAAGCTCCCCGATCACTACAATCTTAAAATATTCAAATCTCGAGTTAACCTTTATTTTCCCTACAGATCCGCATAAACTATACGTCTTACTGTGTAACCCTCTAGTAGTTCTCGGGCTTTGGACAGGTGAACATCATTGTAAAAACAATAAAAGATCAACCCTTCGTCTCCAAACCTTTCATTATTCCTGTTGGATAAATCTCCTTCATAAGAAGCGTTTGTAGTAATTCCAAAAGTTCTATAACATTCTGTTCAATAATTGTCTATGTATTCATATGTCGGTATCTCACTCTGGGCCTATCTATCTATCTATCTATCTATCTATCTATCTATCTATCTATCTATACTGGAGGAAAAAGATGTCAACACTCGGAATATGTGTCTCAATTTACTCAGGATGAAACTTTCACAAACTGGATTACATTAAATGCACATACGGAGTGGATTTCTTTATCAAATTGTTATGGTCCAAGGTTAGGACTAAGGAAGAACAACACGAACACAAGAGTAGAAATAACAAAGATATATTACACAGAATAATAATACAAGATGTGAAAGCTGTTAGCATGACTCTCAGTCTGGTTTAGAGTGAACTACTATTGGCTCGACTCGATTCTGTCTCATCCCTCTCTCTTGAGAGGCGTAGTATACATAGTGTTAGGAAGAGTTCATTCTGTAGTTATAGGTAAGGACCCATAACACCCCCCTCCCAAGCTTTTACCTCGCAGGGGTCTTTAATATTTTTTCCTCTTCGGATAAATCATCAAAGGCTCTGTAAATTTTCCTTTTTTGCTTGATTTCCGCGGTTCTGAAATTGCTTGAGGCCTTTGCATATTGAA
Source organism: Acanthosepion esculentum (assembly GCA_964036315.1). Taxonomy (NCBI): domain Eukaryota; kingdom Metazoa; phylum Mollusca; class Cephalopoda; order Sepiida; family Sepiidae; genus Acanthosepion; species Acanthosepion esculentum. The sequence continues at coordinate 52,852,368 of OZ038481.1, forward strand.
TGTGTCAAATATTGTGTCCATTACTTCCTCCCTTTCCTGAGGTAGACCGTTAGAATCCTCTAACAGACTCTTTCTGATCTGATTTAAGTGCCTTTTATGCGAGAACTTCGGACCCTGAATTATTTAAATGACGTTCCCGATTCGTTTCTCTATTGTACCAGGCTCCCAATAGGATGTATTGTTTTTGAACATTTTTAAAAAACACTTTCTTCCCTGGGTTAAATTTTCGATTTGGTACAAACGTCGTTGGTGATTGCTTTGCCTGTTTTCGCAGTAATTTGTCAAATACCGATCTAATTTTTCAGGCGAACATCACTTCCGCGGGTGATAATGCCGATGGCGTGGTACTGTTCATTGTAATTCTATACACTTGCAAGAATTGTTGTAAAGCCTTTTCTGTTGGTACGTCATAAGCTTTCCTTAGTGCTCATTTTAATGTATCTACAAACCTCTCCGCTTGCCCGTTTGATCTAGGATGATATGGCGGGGATTTGATGTGTCTCATCTGAAAAGTTTCACAAAATTCTTGAAAATCCGCAGATGTAAATTGTGTCCCATTATTGGTGACTAGACAATCAACCACTCTTTCCTCATCTACTGGTACTTGTAGGTATGCTTCGCTCAAGTCTATCTTTGAGAAAAATTTTCCTCCGTTCAACTTTGTGAAAACTTCCTCTGGACTAGGGAAAAGATAGTGATAATCCTTAATCGCTGCATTCAATCCCGTCGAGAAATCAGCGCATACTCGTATCTCCCCCGATTTCCTTTTCGCGTAAACCGTAGGTGTGGCCCATTGACTATATTCCACCTTTGTCAATATACCGGTTTTCACGAATCTATCAAACTCTTCGTCTATTTTTTCTAATGATGCGAAAGGTACATTTCTTTTTTTCTTGAAAATGGGTTGTACATTTTCTTTTAGTTCGATTTTTGCCGCCATTTTTTTACACCTCCCGAGGCCGACTGAAAATACGTCGGAGAAACTCTCCTTTAATTTCTCCTTCAATTTCTCTGCCTCGGTCGATAACCTTTCCACTTTTTGGCAGAACGTATTTATCGGTAAATCGCAGAGGTCAAATTTCTGCATCCAGTCAGTTCCAAATAAATTTTCCGTATTTTTTAGAACATACATCTTTAATTTCTTGGTCATTCCGTTGAACGTCACATTTGTGATAATTTCCCCCTCAAATATGATTTTTCTCCCTGTTAACGACCTATCTTGTTTATCTGTTCTCAACATGGTCGGTTTGTTTAATTTCTTCCACGTCTGTAAGCTAATAATAGTTAAATCTGATCCGGAATCTAATTGTAATCTGATTTTTTTGTTTAACATTTCTACTTGTACGTATTTTCGTATATTAATCCCGTCCGCTTGGTCAGTTCTAGTGACTCTTACTCGGCTTTTGTTTTCTTTCTTTGTCCTACAATGCGAACTTTTATGTTCCACTTTATTGCACGATATTATAGCGGTATGGACAATCTTTGTACCAATGCAAAGTCCCACAGTCCCACAGCGATAGCATAGACTGGGTGGAGGTTTCTTCTGAGTTTTCATTTGACTTTTTGTAGTAAAATAATTTGTTTGGTTTGTTTTTGAGGAGGAAGAAAAACGTGTTTGTCGTTGTACTTTTCGTATGTGAGCGACGCCAGACTCTTCGATATCTTTCGAGTCCTTTTTTATACTTATACATCTCTGACAGTCCTAAGACAATTTTTGTAGCGTCAATTCTGGTTCACTCTCAAGTTTTTGAGAATTCTCCGTCTGATCTACGGCATCTTTAGTCAAAACCAGGCCTTGGACGAATATCAAACATTTAAAATTGTCCGGGCTGAGTTCAGATAACTTAAAGTCATCGCAGTGTTTGTTTACTATGGAAGCGAATGTTATATAGTCTTCGCTATACTTTTTTGTTAAATTTAAACATTTCCACCTTTTGTGGAATAGTGAAGTGTTCGGACTAAATAATTCCGTTAAAAGTTTCACGGCTTCCTTGAAAGTCAACTCATTGGTTTTCCTCGGTAGGATGTAGTCTACGAATTTAGTGTATTCGCTTGACCCTACTTTCCTCAGTAGTAGACGTACTTTTTTCGCGTCTGACCAATTCCCGCAATCAAACTCATATGAATCTTCATATATTCTGAAGTAAGCCGCGAAGGTTTTGTCTTCGTCCGGTGCATAAGTGAAGTCTTTGATAGAGCTCCATATAGCATTTTGCGAGAATGACGCTTCATTTCCAGAATGTTGTCCTTTATTTGTTACTGCACGTATTAGTAATTCTTGTAATTCGAGTTGCTTCTCTTCGTTTTTATGTTGAATTTCCAATAGATTTTCTTCGTTTTTTGTTGAATTTCTAATTGTTTTTCTTCGAGCCTAGTCTGTCTTTCCTCATTTTTTTGTTGCTGCTCGAATTGCATTTTCATTAGTTCAAATATGGTTGACTTAAAGTCTTCCATGTTTACACCGTAATTTTGTGTAACTATTTTCCCCTTTTTCTCAGTGTAGACTTCAGGTCTTTGTCGCCTGTTGTTCTGGAACCTTAGTACGAAAAAACTTTCCTGCGTAGAATTCGATTCTGTTATGGCTGACAGGTAAAATTCGTGTCTTCGTTACCACTGTTAATGTCGGTGTCCAAAAAATATTTATCTTTTTTTAATCTTTTTTTCTCGCGTAGAACTTGTTTTCTTTTCTCAATACCTCCGTCGCCTCTGTTATGGACGGCCGATAGCAAGAAGTTTTTTTTTAGATTCTCCGCGTAGAACTTCGTTTCTTCAATATCCTCGTCGCCACTGTTATGGACGACCGATAGCAAAAAGGTTTTTTTTTTTTAGATTCTCCGCATAGAACTTCGTTTCTTCAATATCCTCGTCGCCACTGTTATGGTCTAAGGTTAGGACCAAGGAAGAACAACACGAACACAAGAGTAGAAATAACAAAGATATATTACACAGAATAATAATACAAGATGTGAAAGGTGTTAGTATTATTGTCAGACTGGTTTGGAGTGAACTACTATTGGCTCAACTCGATTCCGTCTCGTCCTTCTCTCTTGAGAGGCGCGGTATTCATAGTGCCAGTAAGAGTTCACTCTGTCGTTATAGGTAAGGTCCCATAACACAAATTAAACCTCATTGCAGCATGTGACAACTCCTTAATCTCAGACTCGGATGCTGAAGAATTGTATGCCTTATTACGTAACATGATGGTTGAAGAATAAATATTTTTATCAGAATACCTGAGGTACCTCGGTCGGTCGAAATCATCATCGTCCTTCGGGATGTTACAAGTTCATTTTCTGTCAGTTTAAACTAATATGGTAAGCCTTTCTTTATTCTATGCAGTTGATTTTGGTTATTTTACGTTATAATCAATTTTTGTTAAGCTACACAAGTATCTGTTATATAATAATTACCGTTGTGTATTTATACCTTTTGTTGTCCTGGGTGTGACTGATAAACTACATCCGACAGCATGCCTCGGATCTGAAGATTGGAGGTTTAGAAGAGCGTGGAGCAACCTCTTAACTACTGTGTTCCCATGTCCACCCTGACTCGGGGTGGTAGCACCCGTTAAATTCCTTGCTATGGGCAAATAGCGAACCCGCTAGGCAAAAATCAACAGTACACTTTTACAAAAAAAATAACCAAAAATAAATTTTTATTGCAAAATGACAATCCAACGCTAAAAAAATATATAAATACATTTTTATAATAAAATTACCAACAATACATTTTATAATATACAAACTATATATGCAAAAATATACGATTACGGTGAAAGTATAAAATAAAAGTATAAAATATACGATTACGGTGTAAGTATAAAAAACTTATGCATTTCGATGTTGGCATTAAATAACCCGTAGAGGTTGATACGCTGCTAAACAAAAGCAAACAACCAATATCTTTTTTGTCACGCCCTCTAGTGAGAAGAGAGGTAAATTAAAATAAGGTAGTAAATTTATGAGTGGTTACTTCCCTTTTTCATTTTAATAATCTCTACAAATACAATATTTATCTTTATTTAGACAAAATTAATTCCGAGCATAGATGAACCAGCACATTAATCCTTTCTGTTACTATAGCGTTTCTTACACTGCAAACATATTTGTTCAAGCCTTTCTTGTGGGGAATTCATATACATTTCTTTACTAAGTTATCATCTTGCTTCACCTTTATCTTAAGAAGGCTTTGTCGTGACCGTTTCTGTCGGTCTTTTGCTAATACTTTTCTTTCAATCACTGTTACATTAAACGCATGAAATCTTTAACAAGAAAATTTGTATAAGGCCAATTCTAATCAATCGATCATATATAACATTGACCGTCCTCATAAATATAAATGGGGCGGAATAATTAAACGGTTCATTGGTCTATATTTTAGTTGTGAATTCCGGATCATCTCAGTACACTGCTTCATTGCATCTGATTATTTAAACATTCTAAACCTTTCCACCATTCATGATGAGCACGGGTGCACTAGTCACTAGTAAAACTTTTATTCTTTGAGCAAAAATACTAATATTACGAAATAAAAATAGCTGGAAAAGAAAATATTAATTTTTACGCTTGTTACTTTTTAAAAATTTCGTTAGACGCAAAGCCAAGTGTAATATCGGTTCACCTATATAGCAGTGAATGCTGAACAATCTCCTTACAGATGAAGACGAGACTTGAGACAAGAGAGAGGTGTGTCTACAGAAAGGTGCTGAGAATACTAAGGACCGAAGATGTAAGAAAAGGCTGAGTTTTAGACAAAATGGAAGCAAACAGCACGCCTATACTTAGAACCAGAAAGAGACAATTGAAATTTTGGGGGTAAATAGTGAGGAAAGGGACTTGGAAATTTGAACACACACAGGATATGATGAAAGCATGAGATACACGGGAAAGTAGCGTATAACCTTCATACCACAGGGATTTGGGGAGATAGAAAAAAGACAAACATTGCTCGGAGCTATAAAGGATAGGAGACTGAGAATATTCCTGATCGCCCACATCCTATTGGGGCACGGGGAAGAAGAAGAAGAAGAAGGAGAGGAAAAAGAAGAAGAAGAAGAAGAAGAATCCATTTTCGTCATAGTCAGAGTAAAAAGAAGAAGAAAAATACTTGTTAAATATTTTTCCATAGAACATAATTTTTAATGGCAGTTCAAACTGGAAACATTCAGTAATGTTATGTTACAAATATATGAAACCCAATAAACTCAATCGTGACACCCATTCTGATAAGGGTATATCAGGTACATGCAGTACAACCACGTGTGTGCTATATGGTGACTGGTTTTGAGATAAGCAGTGTATAACTTCAGGTTGGTTAATCCAGTCTGTTCAGTTGGTCACCGATTGAGGGCGTCCCAGTGTATCTGTAACTCCCAAATTAAAAAAAATCCCATAAACGTCTCATCATCTCTCCATAATGCTTCTCTACTACACACGCTCATGAATAGGAATACAAAGTCTGTCTGTGCATTTGGGAAACGCCCAACTCTTAGTAGATAACAAGCAAATGTGTAGTATTTAAAGTGATATTTACAGTAGGGATTCTTAATTCACTAAGACAAATTATGTAACACCTTCAATCAAATAAAATCAAAACGATGAGAACCATGCTAATTTATTATTATTATTATTTTTATTTCCTTTGATATCTGGCGTTTACACATTTCTTTCCGGGTCCCACCCAGGGACCTAAGGTTAGAAATGGCATCATGACACTTTCCACTGCAAGAAAAATAATTACATAGATAAAGCCCTTCGTAAAGTGTGGGCTGTACTTGTCAGAACAATTTTCTGTATCTCTTTGAGGCATGGACTTCCAGGGATCCCTTCAATCAGCCTACTGGAATCTTTTCCAACCAGTCCAAGGGCTCCAACTACAACAGGAATTGTTGATGTTCCCATGTGCCACATTTTTGAGATTTCGATTTCAAGGTCCTTGTATTTTGACAGTTTTTCGAATATCTTCAAAGACACATTGCAGTCTGCAGGGACTGCCATATCAATAAGGAGGCACTTATTTTGTTTGTGGTCTTTAATAACAATGTCTGGGCGGTTGGCTTTGATTGTTCTGTCAGTGTATATTGTGTAGTCCCATAGAATTGTAACAGGCCCTATCTCCGTAACCGGGTCAGGGTGGTGTTCGTACCAATTTCTTCCAGTTTCCTTCCCATAGGAGTTGCAAATTTTCCAGTGCAGATATTGGCCCACTCTGTCATGCCGAGTTTTATATTCAGTGGATGCCAATATCGTGCAACCTGATATAAGATGATCAATGGTTTCTGGATATTTGTCGCAGAATCTGCATCTTGGGCTAACATTATTATTATTATTATTATTATTATTATTATTTGTGCATATTGTTTCCTGTTTTGCATCCCGTAGAGCCGGGTGAAAACTATGGTCCTTAGGCTTTATAGGATAATTGTCATTTAACTAATAGCAGATTTCTTAGTATATGGGATGTTCCTAGTAGGGCGAACTTCTGGGCAACTTATATATTGATGCTACATGGGAAACTGTTGTCCATTCATTTTCTTATAAGGGCCAGAGCTCCGATTACTATTGGTACACTCTCAGTAATCATTTCCTATATTCTGTTAATCTCAATCTCCAGGTCCTTATATTTGGACAATTTCTCGATAATTTTCATGGTGGTGTTTCTCTCAGATGGTACTGCTATGTCAATAAGCATACACTCCCTGAATTTCTTGTCTTTTATGATAGTATCAAGTCTGTTGGTTTTTATTTCCTTGTCAGTTTGAATTGGTATGTCCCAGAGGATAGAGCGTTATTCTAGGAAACTGTGTCTGGTTGGTTCTGATATAATCTCTCAGTGGTTTCGATTTTGTTCTTCCTGCATATCTTCCAGTACACATTTGTCGCTACTATGTTATGTCTGTGGGTATATTCATTTTTGGCAGTTTCGGACCTCCATAGATAATATGGTCGACAATTTATCCTATTTTCCGTAGATCCTGCATTTCGTTTTAGTTCTATCGTTGATAGCATCTGGTTGCGAAAGGCACAGGTAGGTAAGAAAATTAAAATAGGAAAACTAGGAAATTTTCGCCGTTATTTCTTCTTCTTTTTCTTCTTCTTCTTCTTCTTCTTATTATTATTATCGTATTATAATTCTGTTTTTTTTTTATTTGTGCGTTAGTTATGTCTTTTAGGCTCTACCAGTATCTCATAAATAATTGTCTATTCGGTTTTGATCGCAAGAAAATCCGGAAATGACCTATTGGAGGCGCTGTCTGTTTTTAGTAAGGATAAGTAAGAAAGAAAACAAGGGGTGATAGAAGAGGCAATAGTGATTTCGTGTGTTTAAGGTCTACTTCAGTGAACTGTAAAAACTTGTTAGTTTCAAATCTTTTCATTTGTACCCTCTTACTTCTTTAAATAATCACTTGCATTCATTTCCACCTATCGCGATGAACACGTGTTATCTCAACGGAGCGCCATTGCCTTGAAAGCCTACAGGGACTTAAGTTCTCTCAGACCACAAGTAGAGCTTATATATACGGTCCCTCACGAAACACGTTGGAAAAGTTGTCGGTTACATTTACCGCTCCAGTAAATACCGAAGATACAGCTGATATGTTCTATCTTCACAAGAGCCATATCAGCCCCAAAATGGAGTGCTGCTACCATACCTGGGTTGGAGCTGCACAGTTCTCACGAATTGAAATGTGCCTCAGCGGCCTTGTGGGTGATGAATTATTTTTCACCCTACGACAAAACTGATGCGTTAAATTCCGTAGTTCCACCATTTATACACTTCACAACAAAGACCCGACATACAACACACATTCCCTTCATATTCCATTAGTAAGAAGAAAGTTACATTCAGACACCTTCCCACTAACCGGTACTATATTAAAACGACTCCCAAGAGTATGCTTTCTCGACCAATACAAATTCATTTTCTTTTTGAAGTGTCTGCTAGTGGCCGCATTCCTGAAAGTCTTTGTGATGCAGCATCATCGGAAATTGGAATTAGCAGACAGTTGGATACTTCGCGTAAGCGCTGTAATATGCCAGGCTGCAATATCGGTGTTAGTTGAAGTGAACATGTCATGACGTACGCAGGATTGAAGACGCACTTTAGTCGTGTTGAGAACGAGGGATTATCGTCATGGTTGACAGGCAACGTGCTGGATTTAACCGCCAATAAGAATATGGTCAAGCAGGATTGCCTTCTTTGTGCCATGCCTTGGGTTCTTTACTGTGACTAATCCTTATTTTTGCGGAAATTTGTTCCAGGGATTTTATCAGGAACTGATCTTCCTGGTTTTTGAATGCACGCACCTGAGCAATGGTCCACGCACTTAACTTGCAAGACAATGCACAGAAAGGCGATATTCGTAAAATACTCCGTGATCTTGAACCTTGTACCCAAGCAAACTGATTTTTCGAAAATGAAATAACAGAGATGTGTTTTTACAGAAGAATATTCAGAATGGAATGAGATGGAGTACGTAAACAACAAAAATGTTTTATGGAAACTGATAAAAAAAAGAACATTGATAATTTGAATCGGAAACGGACAGCTGAAATTTGTGGATCACCTAATATGGAAAGAGGGCTCGGAGAATGTTAAACTCACAGGGTGTCCTGAAAGACATAAACGCAGAGTGGAACATCGAATAACATACCTAACGAACTTATGTAAATGGATGGCAGACTTAGAGAAATAGTAAAAATGGCATATATTTTTACGGTGGTTTTCTAAGCGTAGCTTAGATGCGGCACAAGACCGAAAGTAAGGGGTACCCAGTGAAGATCAAATTCACTACTCAATCGTAATTGATCTAGCGAGACAAGCTTGATAACAATTATACAACGTCGAAGTTCCCTAAATGATTTTCTAAGCTTAATTAAGATGTGGCACAATTACGAAAGTATGGGGCACGCAGTGAGGATCGAACTCACTATTCAGTCATAATTGGTTTAGCGACACAAAGTTGATAACCATTACATCATTTTATGAATTTCTATGCGAAGCTTAGATGTGGCACAGAGTCGAAATTGTGGATCACCCAGTGAGGATCGAACTCACTATTCAGTCGTAATTGATCTAGCGAGATAGGATTGCTAAACATTACACCAAGTCGAAGTGTCCTAAATGATTTTATAAGCGTAGCGTAGATGTGGCGCAAGGCCGAATGCGTGGATCACACATTGAGGATCGAACTTAGTGACTCAGTAATAATTGTTCCAGCGATACGAGCTTGTTAAAAATTATACCACGTCGAAGTGCTCTAAATGATTTTATATGCGTAGCTTAGATGTACCACAAGGCCGAAAGTATGGTTCACCCATTGTGGATCAAACTGACTATTCAGTTGTAATTGGTCTCGCGAGACAAGATTGCTAACCATTATACCACGTCGAAGTACCCTAGCATATATTGTTATGAAGTACACAGGATAGGAAATTGTGAAGAACCATACTTTTAAATATATATACTTCTGAAATGAAAAGAGAAGAAAGAATGAAAGAGAGAAAGAAGTGAAGAGACAATCGCAGAAAGTATGAATGAATAAAACAAAGAAAGAAAGAACCCAAGATAGAAGAAACGAAAATGCTCTCATGTGTTTAACATGTATTTCGAAGAAATGGAAAACTATGTGAATTATGATTGTTATTGCAATATTTTTGTTAAAGATGTTAAGCTCAAATATTTAACGATGTGATAGGGTAACTGTGAACTCGCGACTCTTTAGGCCTAGTCCCGTCCTGGGTATGACGATAAACTACATCCGCGTCCCGGGTAAGACGATAAAATACGTCCAACAGCAAGGCCTCTGATCAGGAGGTTTTGAGGAGCGTATAGCTACCTCTTAATTGCTGGTGTTCCCAGGTCCGCCCTGACCCGGATTGTAGCACCTGTTAGGGTCCCAGCTATGGGCAAATAGTTAACCTCGAAACTGAGGTAAAAATCATTATAAAAGTGTAAAAATAGATTTGATACCAGAAATACTTTGTAAAAAATATTACAAGAAATAAATTTTCGCTGAAAAAAAAACTATTACCAGCAATATATTTTTGAAAAAAATATTACCAGACAAACGTTTTTGAAAAAAAATTACCAGCAATACATTTTTTTAAATAATATTACCAGCTATACATTTTTGAGGAAAAAAATATTACTAAAAATAGATTTTTGACAAAACAAAATATTACCAGGAAAAAATGTCGGCATTAAATAACCCATTGAGATTTTTATACCGTAAAACAACCCAAACCAAACCAAACCAAACTAAATTTTTGGGTCTAGTTACTGGATCTAACCAATGTCTTTAACCACTGGACATGTGTAAATAATGTAAGTAATAATTCTTTTATTTTAGCAATATTTTGAGAATAACAATGATTTTTCCAGATACCAATTTTACTATTTAACCTATATCTACCGATAGGAGATGGATTCATACCTTTCACTCATAGGTGAATGCAATGAACCCGACTGAACAAGACAAGGAACTAAATGCTTTTAATTTGCTCTGTGTCGAAGTTAATGGCTGTTGTTCGTATCTACATTATGGAATATTTTTTACAACACAAACACGTACTTTTGTGCTACGTGAGCTGACAAAACAACCAAAAAACTTGCGAACACAAGAATTTGATTCGGTTGTTAGACGCATATTTTTACACAAATAGATATTTGCCTTATGTCTTTTCATCAGAGTTTCTGTTTCATTCTACTGCCCTTCACACCATGACAGGAATATTCCTGGTTATATCATGAATATTTACTCTTCTCGTTAAAGATCTTTCTATAAAGGCGTCGCAACTATAAAAAAAAATCAGTATAGAAAAGTTCAAAATACATTTGTTATCTATCATAATGAATAAACGTATCAGTGTAAAATAGGCTCAACTAGTTAAATGTTTAGTATAACATAGGATCAAAAGGAACTAATCATATGTGGCCGTTAAGAGAGTAATTTGGAGTATACGAAAAACACCTTAGTTTTTCATGGCAATGGCAGCGTACACAGTGGATTAAATGGGAATCTTCTTCTCTTCGAAGACAACGCAAGGCCGCATACAACAAGAATAACACAGGAAAAACTTGACTGCTCTGTTCTACTTTCTCCGCCATATTCTTTTGACTTGGCATCTACAGATTTTAAAATTTTTCAACCACTGCAAAACGCATTGTTGCGGGGGGACTCTCTAATGAAAGCAGATGCAGGATTTTGCTTTAAACTCTGATATTTAACTCCTTATATCATTATTTTCCCTTGTATAACTAGAGAGGGGAATAATGATATAATACAGAATGTTGACTTTCCACACTGCCTTAAATAAAAGGTTAGGAAGGGAACACCCATCATTACGAGAAAGAGCGAAAACAGTACGCAGTTTTTCAGAGAAAGATTTTACGAATTTCTATGGAGAGTAACGCTGTTTTCGGTCAATGAACACGGAATATTTTCTTGTATGGAAACGGTTAAACTTACCATTTACGTTATCATTACATAGAAATCTCGGTCGCTCTTGGAATTATTCCACAGACTTTTAGAAGGAACAAATATACCAGGAAGAATTAAAACGGCTCCGGTGACAACAGTCGTGAAGTCGGTGCGAAAATGAGTGCTATAAGCTTTAGGTGACTATATCTCGTTTGATTTCCATCAGTGACCGCCCCGTAAACAGAATATAGAATAACAGATTACTAACAAAAGTGCTGGTGATTTGAAGAGAGATTCTGTTACAGTCTCACGATACTTAATAGATATGTGTGAATATATTAATGACTGATATAATAATAATGAGAATAATAATCCGAACTTGGAACGTGTACAAACAGGCATTGAAGCAGAAGAAGGCGGCATTAGTTAATCGAAAGTGAGCACTGTTTCTCCATGACAATGCCAGACCTCAAGTGGCGCAGTTATTCAGCGATGTCATACGGAGAGTTGGCTGAGAGACACTGTGCCAACCACCTTAGTCCGCAGACTTTGCGCAAACAGATTACAACCTCTTCCATTCCCACCTTCATGGGAAATCCCTTGCAGACTTGCGGTAGCCACTCACTGACTTCTTTGCGTTCGAGATGCCTGAGTTTTACCACCAGGGCATTACGCAGCTGGAGGTACGTTGGCAAAAAGCTCTGGATGACAATGGGGTTTACTTTGAGAAGTAACGGTATAATAACTTTGCTCTATACCTTTTTTTTCTAATAAATAAAAAAACGCTAAGGGCTTTTTTGGTTACCTTCTATAAAACTTTCTTCCGTCTAACTTCGCAATCAAATAGGAGAGACTCATTTGTTATCTGAGGTAATGACTAGACATAACGTACTTGCGAACTAATTAAAGAACTAAAGTACCAACAGAAATACAACACTATCATCACCACCAATAATAATAATAATAATAAATAGAAATTTCGAGAATGTAGCCTTTGTCTTAAGGATATACAAATAATTTTTCTAGAACTAGAGCTCAAACTGTACGAATACCTTTATATATATATATATATATATATATATATATATATATATATAATTTGTAAATTTGTATGCGTTTGTGATTTTTGCTACATAAAAGTGCAGGTGAAAATGTCATGATACAATTTCAAAATTCATGACTGAAAATTTCTGAAATGTTTGGTTGGCAGCCGGGTGAAAATGAGTATACAACAGAAATCAGAGAGAATAATAATAATAATAATAATAATAATAACAACAACAACAATGAAGTACAAAAATTTAAAAAATAATCAAACAAATGGAAATGAAAAATGATTAAAAATCGGATGTTATGAGATTGTAAAGACACATAGTAGTAGTAGTAGTAGCAGCAACAATAGTAGTAGTAATAAAATAATAATAATAATAATACAGAAAATTGGTGATAATATAAGTTACCATGGATTCTTGAGAACAAAGAGGGTATCATGCTTTGGAAAATCAGCGTCAGGCTGGCAGGAAAATCCAGGAAAATCGACGAGACATAATTGTGAAAAATCATCTCTTCTGATAGATATTTTGCTGGCTTAGGCGACAAAAATATACATTTAAAAACATTTAAGAAACGAAACAAATACAAAGACCTCAAGATTGGGATCAGTAGAAAGTGGTAGCTCGGGAAAGCCATATTGCCTTTAAATCTGTATATCAAAATACTGACAAACCCTAGATGTAAAAATTGCAAAAAACAAAACATACTCATGGCTATTTTTCAGATTCTGTGTACATTTCCCTTCATGTCATGAAAACAATTACATTTTTTTAAATCAATTCTCTGATATTTCCACTAAGGGCTACTGGGAGTGAGAAGACATTAAAAGAACCGGAAACCCAATCCTCAGTAAGAAAAAAAGGTATAAAGCTCTTCTTTGTTTAAAAGACCTGGTCGGAGCGTGAACCGGACCAGAGGCGAACCTATCCACTAATAATATAATATAATGTAATATAATTACATTTTCCTGATTGCATGACCCCTCATCATTTGTTGCCTCCCGGTAGAAGCTTGTGAGCAACTCGTACTAAACAAACCGATAGGAAAATTCAGTCAAATCGGCCTGACATAATAATGGCAAAAAATCATGTTGAAAATACGTCTGCTGAAATAAGACAAAAACGCACCCTGGAAAACGTTTGATAAACTAGGTAACTAGATAGTGAAATGTGGTTTCACAAGACATCAACTGTACGTATTTTTATTGAGCCTCTGTGAATAATATGAAAGCGAGCAGAAAAATATGTAGAACAAATTCCGGGAATCCCTAAAATACAGGAATGGCAATATATATATATATATATAATTATCTATATATATATATATATATATATATATATATATATATATATATATATATATATATGCGTGTGTGTGTATATATATATATATATATTTATGTATATATATATATTTATATATATGGAAAGAGCACATGAATCAGCATAGACGCACACTGACACACACACACACATATATATATATATATACACATACATATTCTTCCTGTTTTGCGTAGGGCTCACGTAAGTTGCGTAGGGCTCACATGTGCACACATGGTGGATAGATACGCTGCGTGGACCGAACACATACATACACGTACACACGCGCAAACAGATTTCCATGGAGAACAAATATATATATATATATGCACTGGCAAAAACAGATAGACTACACACGCGCACACGCACGCACGCACGCACGCACACACACACATATATATATTTCATACTTATGGTTATTTTGTGCGGTGTTGTTTTAATGTATTGCTCCTCACCGGTTTACATCTGATGCAAAACAAATTGTTTCTTGAAACCCTTTGTTGATCTTGATATTTAAGATGTTTGGAAAAGTTGTACTTAACGGGTAAGAGGCCAGTTGAATAGGGTGGATGTGACAGTCGGTGATCTGCGATGTCATCCTGTTAACATATAGCCGAGCATTGTTATGAAACAGAATTGGACCTCGTCGATTGACTAGTGCCGGTCGCATTTTTGTTTAACTAAAAGTGAATTTCATCCAGGTGCTGGCAGTAAACTACGGCAATAATGCTCTGGATAGATTCTAGAAAGCTTTAATTGATAACGCTAATGGCAGGCCATCAGACTGTCAATATAATCTTTTGTTGGTGGAATTTCTGTTTTTGAAAGTATTTTGATCCTTATTCATGATCAAGACTTTGAGCTGATCATTACGATAGTCATAAAGGGTCCATTTGTCATTAGAATGTCGGGGATGAAAACGCACATGAAAACTTGGAACTCTTCGTTTTTCATTGAGTTTATATTGAACCCATTTATCGCGTTTCTTCACCATACCAATTTTTTTGAGTTGATCGAATTTTGTTTAAATGCTGATACCGATTATTTGAGTCATTTCGCTAAATCTTTAGCGGTGCTTTTAATTCGATTAGTTTTCAGATGTTGATTGTCAATTCCAGATGGACGTCCTCTGCCATCTTGATTGTCAAGACTCGTATGCTCACTGTGGAACTTCAGAAACTAGTGCCGTACTGTCAGATTACAAGTTTATCTTTCGTTCTAATCTTTGTTAATGTTGCCAGCAGGCTGAAAACCAGCTTGAACTCGTGCAAAAAATAGAAGATATTCGAATATTGTTGAAATGCTGACAGCCATTATCTGAAACAGTCCTCTGACACCTTGAATGGGTTTTGTCCCACTAGTATTTTCAGATGTTAATTGTCAATTCCAGATGGATATCCTCTACCACCTTGATCTTCAAATCTTGTATCCTCACTGCGGAACTTCAGAATTCAGCGCCGTATTGTCCGATCACGAGTGTTTTCTTCACTCTATGCTCTATTAATGTCGGTAAGACTTTCAGAAGCATTATAGCCAAGCTTGAGCTGACGCTAAAAATAAAACAACACTTCTTTTTTCGTGTTCAATATGACGGGTATATACAGTTTTAAGTTAAATTCTGAAAGAGATTGATATTCAATTAACAGAAAGGACACGTTAATCATTAGGAAAGAGAAATACGTTTTTGTGGAACTATTATAATGACATATTATAAGACAATTAAAAGGTTTATTCTAAAATCGGACATCATTTTCCGAACAACCGAATAATAATAATAATAATAATAATAATAATAATAATAATAATAGTGTATTGCTGGTAATAATTTTTCCTAAAAAATTATTGCTGGTATTAAAACCTATCTTGACACTATCATAGTGTTTTGACCCCAGTTTGGGTGTTAGCTATTTGCCCATAGCTGGGACACTAAGCAATTAGGAGGTGGTTCAACGCTTCTCAAAACCTCTTGATCAGAGGCCATGCTGTCGGATGTTTATCGTCTTACCCAAGACGAATAATAATAATAATAATAATAATAATAGGAGCCCATTTAGTCTTATGGTCTTGTTTATTACCACAGCTAGGGGCTTGAAGTGAGATCAACATAGTAGGTATACAATTTTCATTTGGGAAGGTAGACAATTTCCCGTTGTTGTTTGATAATTCAATATGTCATCATTACATTCTTTACCAGCTCAGTAAATATCTGGATGACGGGAAGATTATTTTAAAAGATTTTAAGAGAAATATTCAGATTTAATATAAAAATGGGCGATTTATATTGAAAATGCGGATAAGATTTTTGTTTGGAATGCTAAACATACATGTATTTGTAAATTCGGTCTCTGCTTGCTCAGTTTTGTATTGGTATGTTATCCGCCTGACTCGGGAGACGATGGATCTGCGCTCGAAAGACATGCTCTCTCCATAGCGCAGATCTGGGCAGGTTTTAGATCGGCAGTTGTCCATGTAGCAAGTTTTTCCTCTTCACGCCACTTATGTTGTCAAGGGAAATGCAGAAGCCAATATAGTTTGGCACCAGCGTCATCGCAGGAGAATCCAAAACGAAATTGAACATGACATCGGATTCTCTTAGGGACTCCGGCCCCGTATATGAATTCATTTTTATTCTGCTAGTTTGGTTGCCAACCATGGCTACAGAGCCCAGACTGGCCTACTATTTTCCCATAGAGGTGGCGTTTTAATTCACAGTTTTCCTTCTTCTAGATCGATTGCCTCCCATGGCTGTAAAACCGAGCCTATCCTGCTATTTGCCCATAGCTCTAGGAGGAAAGAGATTGGTTCATATCTTTCCTAAGGGTAATAGCACGTAAGTGAATATAATGAACTCTTCTATCCGATTCCTCAATCCGAGTCGCAATCCACTACTCCACCGTGCTTCCATAGATTTATTGGTAAACACATAAAAAATCCCATAATCCTGTGTGTGTTTTTTTTTATCATTGTAACTGTAAGGATAAATGGACAGAAACTAAAAGTTTTAATGGGATTTGAATGCATAAACATTTATGAAACTGATAAAAGAGAATGATATGTTGTCTCT
This sequence comes from Acanthosepion esculentum, assembly GCA_964036315.1. Lineage (NCBI taxonomy): Eukaryota > Metazoa > Mollusca > Cephalopoda > Sepiida > Sepiidae > Acanthosepion > Acanthosepion esculentum. The sequence continues at coordinate 52,869,229 of OZ038481.1, forward strand.
GAACAGTAAATTTATAAAGAAATATTGAAGCGAAAAAAATAATCACAAGCAGTTGGCAGCTTCTACTTAGGTAATTTTAATATAGGTTTATGTATTTACAAGACATGCAAGCGTACATACTCACACAGATAACCCACAAATTAAACGTGTATATATATATATATACATACATACACACACACATATATATATATATATATATATATATATATATATATATATATATATATATATATATATATATATATATATATATATAACAATTTTACATGTGTATAAATATAAATGTTTCATATATAAACTTATATCTCTATAAAATTTATATCTAAAAGTCTATATTTCTATATTTGTATCCACAGACTGACTGTTTTGCTGTATCACAGCTCATCAGTGTAGTAGACGTCTGGTTGCCTCTAGCTAGGATCGAAACCCGACTGAATTGTCGTCACGGAAGAGTCGAAGATGAATTATAAACGTATTTATTTTTAGATAAACACACAGTGTCTGAGAGAACTCGATTCGATTTACCGAAGAGTCTTGGTCTCATCAGTCTGGTTGCCTCTAGCTAGTATCGAAATATATATATATATATATATATATATATATATATATATATATATATATATATATATATACGAGCGTCATTCAATAAATAAGGTGAATTTTTCAGTATAAGGACTTCTAATACAGATAGAAGCTTACTTTTTTTTTTTACTTCTTTTTCACATGGATTTAATTTATTTTGCAGATTAAAAAAAAACTTTGAGAGTTTTGGCGATTAGCCAAAAAAATGCCCCTAGAAACTGTAAAAACAGAATCGGGGTGGTCAACCTCCCCGAAAGAGACTCTGCCCTTCGGCGGAGCCTCGTCCGGGTTCCTCTCTGCTCAGAGGCAGAGAGTTTGACCGTCTTGCTGGAACAAGTCGCAGTAAGGCTGTCAACTGTAGACAGCTCTCTCCCGGTATATATAGTAATAGGACGAGTCCATTTAGTCCATAAAGGTAGGTCCCATAACATAAATAATGAGTAAAAGTTAACAAACAACAATATAAAGTAGCTACAAACCTTGATACACACAATTCCCAATTGACTAGCATATATAAATCGACGAACAAAAATGTAGCACACACTTAGCCTAAAGATTGCGTTCAAACATCACTGTCACTGTCTCTGTCACTCTCCATCTCTCTCTCTCTCTCTCTCTCTCTCTATATATATATATATATATATATATATACAGGCTGCGATGGATAAACTTTCTTCTAAGTTACGCAAAAAGGAAAATAACAGACATCTCATTTTAACAGGTATATTTACCAAAATTCAATAAAATCGCCGTTGGCTTCAACCATTACCTGCAGATGACTTCGGTATGTCTTGCAACTCTTATGGACGGTCCCTTTGTTTAAGTTGGTTAACGCTGCCATAATCTTTGCCTTCAATGAACCTTTGGTGCTACAAAGAAAATTGTTGGTATCTCAAAATTACAGTAAAATAGTCCAAATCGTATAACAGCATAGTTGTCCATCCCATAAAATATTTCATAAGTAAAAAAAAAATAAACTAATTGAGTTTCCCTTTTTTCAGGTTTTCAGGTAAGACGATTAGCCATCTTGAAACCATTTTTCGTAAGAATCACAAAAAAATCCTTTTAGTTATTCAGATAGGAAGAGCACAGGTTAAAATCGTTTTGTGTCAGATCTATTGTCTTCCCAGATGACCATTGGTGAGAGGAAAAAGATCATTCAAGCCTTCAGTAATGGTACCACCATTCATACCCTGGCTTCCATTTTCAAAGTCCATTCAAGAACCATCAAGATAGCGGCGAATAAGTTTAAAAAAGAGGGAACAGTAAAGAGAAAAACTGGATCAGAGATCACAACAGGAAGAGGGATCCTCATTTCAACTTAGAGAGAAAGAGATCAATTAGAAAATATCCAACTCAATCCATAAGCCGTTTGCCACATGAGAGAGGAGTTTAATTTATGACAGTCCAAATAGCAGTGAAAAAAGCCACCTTTGTTACCCAGGACAGAATCTTAGAAGGCTAGAGAGGGCGAAGATCATCTTGAATAAATTGGACAATGATTTCTGGAATAATATATATATATATATATATTATTTTAAATTTATTTCAATCCTTCATGAGCTTTTGATCCTTACCTATGATTAATTAATGATCAACATTTCATTTTTTATGGTCAATTTCATCACGATTTTTCTGTTGAGTTTGGAGAGCAATTATATATTCTTATTGCTCAAAGTAGAGTCCAATAGTGCTATAAAAACCTCGGATAATTCCAGTAAGATATCATTTCTAAGTTATAACGCTTAATCTAACAATTGTTCAATTTTGCTTTTACAGGATTTGAACAATTTTGTTGTTACATCCGATATATGCTGTAAAATTAAACTCAAAATAAATCGTCAACTTTTGATTCCTTGAATACTCTTCTTTTATTAGCCTCTACGTCTCGTTCGCTCTCAGTGGTTAGTGCCTTTATCGCCTTGTTTGGGGTGAAATGATGTAAAATATGTCAGGGTTAAATCGGTGAAGTCTTAGATGAGACCTTTGCTTTTTCCAGTAGCAACAAGACATGAAAATAAGTAAGCCCACGACACATATTTGGTGGGTCTTTTTAAATCTCCTATAACTTCGTAGTATGAATCGTAGAGGAATGCGGACGTAGCTCAGTGATTATCGGTGGGTTAATGTGCTTTTGGCGTTTCGGGTTCAAAATACAGCAGGGACTCTTGCTTTCTCTTTTATACAAAGAACCCTAGTAAAGTATGGAGCAATCTCTTATCCACTCGCAGCTAGGACTTAATAGCAGAAAAGACTAAGTTCTCTGGCCTTGGCTGGCACCCAGTCTAGGAAAAGGTGAATTTTTAATTCAAAAGCTGTTAGGATTGGGGCAAGCTACTCCTCCGTCTGAACACCTACTTGCTACAGAAAACTCTGTAGCAACAGCATGTGTAAATGGGGACTAAAACAGGGAGTGGGTTGATTGGCTGGTTAGTTGTTTTTCTTTAACTGAATATCAACTTCTATGGTTTATTTAATACGGAATGTAAATAATATTTGTACACAATTTTATTTTATTTTTGGAGATAAAAATAGTTTAATGATACAAGTCTTACTAATTAACCCATAGCTGGGGGAGAAAAGGTGGATTCATACCTTCACCAAGAGTACTTGCCCGTAAGTGAATATAATTAACCTGATTGGAATTGGAACTCGGCTTTCTGAGTAACAATTCCGAGTCATTATCCGTTACACAACCCACACATCGTAACTTAAAGCACCGAATATTCCTAAACGGTTATCCATTTACGTACTGACCAGTTTCGACGTTGCTTAACTTCGGTGATCGAACGGAAACCGGTCTTTCAACGTGATGTGGCCTTAAGAATGGGAGCGATGGTAAAATGACAATCATTGCTAAGAGCTGTACAGTATAGGAGAGTGTGGAGAGCCATGAGTATTAGCACCCTGAAGTGACACAGCACAAAGAAGATGAACCAATATTTTACTGGTAGCGTGATCGTCGCCCTACCTGTAATGAACTGAGAAATGTGGCTGGGAAATTTTGGCCGAATTATCCCACGTGATTTGGCTTAACCTAATCTCTAGGATGTGAACTCTCTGTTGAGATTATCAAAGGAGACAAGCCTTGTGCAGCTGAGAATATCTCGATGAGAAGGGAATTAAGATAACGGCGAAGTAATTGAAAAAAAAAGAAAAAAAAGGAAGAAGCTGTCAGGTACTGTTGACGAAACGCTCAGCTATCTGAATATATGTTACAAATAAGCTGAAACTCGGACATTGATTTCGCGGGAATCTTTGGATTTATTCTGTCGTTTTTTTTTGTTCAAGGAAATGTAATCTTTCATGTTTAAAATAATTCAGATTTATAGTCGCTTTTATAACTGATTGGTTATTTTCACTATAGAATTTGGTAGAAATGTAACCATTTGGACATAACTGTTTGGTATAGTATAATATCTGCTTGACGTATCTGAGAATTGTAAACAATTACAATTCACTGAGCTACTCCGACCTTCTAATATAGATTGTAAAGAAGGAAGACGCTGTCTCCACAAATGGTAGCACACAAAGCTCAAGAATTACAGTCCATATGTGTTTTCACAGATCAACACATCCCCACAAATGACTTTCAGGTAGTCACCATTTCTAGACTAGTTGCCAACCAAGGCTGAAGAGCTTATATCTACTCATTATGATACTAACCGGTTTTGAATTCAGAATTGTCATTTACTAGACTAATTACCAACCAAGGCTGAATATCTTCTATCTACTCATTATCGCACAATAACCGGTTTTGAATTCAGAGTTGTCCTATTCTTCTTCTTGTGAAATAATGCCAGAGAGCCCAGACTGACTTCCTATTTAAACTATTACTTGATAGGGGAAGTGATGAAGTCATGGCTTTCCTCGTTCATGCCTTTTTAAACGAAACTAAAATTAATGAATACGGTTAATAATGGTCTGAAGTAGTGAACTTAAATAATGGAGCGCTTATCTGAACATTTGCCAAGAAAACTACGATAGACTTGTGATAGGCTTGTGACGATGCGTTTTTGGGAAATGTTATGGGAACTTACCGATAATAGTAATGGACTATCCCGTACACCATAATACTGCGCCTCAAGAGGAAGCAGTAGAGTCGCGTCAGACGATTACTGTAAGACATTGGAATAGTGATACTGGTCGAGACAACATAGTTCTCTCTAACCGAACCTGATTGTTATTACTAACACTTCTACTTCTTTTGTACATATTCTGTTTGTAATATATCTGTGTTATTCCATACCTGTGTTCGACTTATTCTTCATTGGTTCTACCTTGGACCATCACCGTAGTACAAGGAACCTGGACCATAAAAGTGGCGACGAGGTAACCCAAAGGACAAATACGAACTCTATACGCGGAGGACATACCTTTTTTGCATAACAGTGTCGACGAGTAGATTCTAAAAAAAAACAAACTAGTTCTATGCGAACACATAAAAAAAAAGAAAAGATTTTTCTTTTTGGATATCAAATTTCACTGACAACAAAGGAAATTTATTTTTTTACGTACACAGGTCACAGAATATCAGGTTACACAAAATATTTACGTCAACATGGAAGATTTCAAGTCAACCATTGTGGAACTTATCAAAATCCAATTTCAACAGCAGGAAAAAAAAACGAACAGAAATATCTGGAATTGTAAGAATTATTGCTACGTGTAATGTCAAATAAGGAGCAAGAATCCGAAAACAAAACAGTTCTCTCACAATACGCTATTTGGAGAACAATCGAAGATTTCAAGTACGCACCCGACGAAGATAAAACTTTTGCAAACTACTTACGAAGGTACGAAGATCTATGAATTTGACTGCAAAGATTGGTCAGACGCGCGTAAAGTATGTCTATTACTAAGAAAATTAGGCACATGCGAATATACCAAATTCGTAGATTATATCCTTCCAAGAAAAACAAGTGAGTTAACCTTCAAAGAAGCCATTAAACTGCTAACGGAACTCTTCAGCCATAATATTTCACTATTCCACAAACGATGGAAATGCATGAACCTTACAAAAAAGGACAACGAAGATTACATAACTTTCGCATCCACTGTCAACAAATATTGTGACGACTTCAAATTATCAGAACTCAGCGCGGACAATTTCAAATGCTTAATTTACGTCCAAGGTATGGTTTCAACCAAAGACGCGGAAATGAGACGCAGAATCCCTACTAAATTGGAGAGTGAAACTGATTTGACACTTCAAAATCTAGCCGAAGACTGCCAGAGATGCATCAGTTTGAAGAAAGACTCAAAAGACCTAGAAGAAGCTGGCATAGCACACATACATAAAGTACGAAGACAAACCAACTTACCCTCCTCACAAACAAAAGAAACCGATTTTCCCCACTCAAGAACAGGTAAAACAAAATTTTCTAACTCTAAAAATCAATATAAAAAAAATACCACCCAGTCCATGCTATCGCTGTGGGACTTGGCATTGGTTTAAAGACTGTACATATCGTTTCAAAACTTGTCTATCATGTAAAAAAATAAGCCACAAAAGTTCTCACTGTTGGAATAGAAGAGAAAACAAAAGCAGAATAAGAATTACGAGGACTAACCAAGCAGATGAGACTAACATAAGAAAATACGTACAAGTTGAAATGCAAAACAGGAAAGTCAGGCTGTAGCTGGATTCTGGCTCAGACTTAACGATTATAAACCTACAAACATGGAGAAAACTGAACAAACCGCCATGTTAAAAACGGATAAAATTGGTAGATCAGTTACGGGGAGAAAGATAAAATTCGAGGGTGAAGTAATTACAAACGTAACATTTGATGGAATGACGAAAAAAATAAAAATGTACGACTACCGAAAACCTATTCGGAACGGACTGGATGCAAAACTTCGAACTAGGGGATCTACCTATAAGTACGTACTGCCAAAATGTAAAAATCTTACCAACCGAGGCAGACAAATTAAAAGAAAAACTAAAAACGAGTTTCCCCGAAGTATTTTCAGCAGGCCTAGGAAAATGTAAGAAAATGGCAGCTAATATCGAAATTAAGGAAAATGTTCAGCCTATTTTCAAGAGAAAAAGGAGCCTACAGTTCGCGTCAATTGAAAAAATTGATCAAGAATTAACCAGACTCGAAAACACTGGCATATTGACAAAAGTAGAATACAGTAAATGGGCCGCCCCGACGGTCTACGTCAAAAAGAAATCAGGCGAAATTGGAGTTTGCGCTGATTTTTTCTACAGGTTTGAACGCAGCAATAAAGGACTACCACTATCCTCTACCCAATCCAGAAGAAGTATTCACTAAATTAAATGTCGGAAAATATTTTTCAAAAATTGATTTAAGTGAGGCGTACCTACAAATTTCAGTCGATGAGGAAAGTTCAAAACTACTATGCATAAACACACACAAAGGATTATACAGATACCAAAGATTTCCTTTTGAAATTAAGGTCGCGCCGGCTATATTCCAACAGACAATGGATACTATGCTTGCCGGACTAGAGTACACAATTTCATACCTGGATGACGTATTGATTAATAGCGAAAGTGATGAACAACACAGAGATCATGTACAGGAAGTATTTAAAAGAATACAGAGCAATGGATTCAAAGTAAAAGAAAATAAGTGTGATTTTTTTTCATGAAGGAAATCAAATACCTTGGCCATATAATAGATCAAGAAGGTAGACGAACAGACCCTGAAAGGTCTACAGCAATTAAAAAAATGCCAGTTCCTAAAAACATAACAGAACTACAAAGTTTTCTAGGATTAGTAAGTTACTACCAGGAATTCATACCTCAAATGCATAAACTTCGCGCACCACTGAACGAGCTGCTAAAGAAAGAAAAAGTTTGGCAGTGCACAGATCAATGTCAAAAGCCATTTGACGAAATAATCAAAATATTAACTTCAGATTTATTTTTGGTACATGTTGAGTCTTGACTCATTGTTGAATCTCGCCTATTGCATGGAATAATAATGCAACACAAAATGTACTTAGAACAAGAATGTATTATAACAAGAAAGTGTACACAATAAGTACATATAGTATTTCTGTATATTTCTGGGAAGACGTTCCTGGAGAATGTGTTGACTAGTCGCAGTCGATCAGAGTCTCTAGTTGGATCTCGTGATTCCTTCTTCCTCGTCTTCCAGTACCAACCATTATTTATATAGTTGATAGTCACCTATGCAGATTAGGTGGATCCTACACAACAGTACACTACGATCCTAAACTAGAAATTAATAAATATACAAAAATAATACATCGTATTGGGAGCAAGGGACATTTGAGAAAAGAATTGGCAAGACGGTTTACATAGTTCAGGGACAAAAATTCTCACACAGGAGACACGTAAACCAAATAAGGAAGAGACCGTTACAGGACGCTAACGGTCCACCTCAAGAAGAGGTAATGGACACGATTTTCGATACGTTTGATATAAAAAGACCGCAAACCAGAACCAAGAAAATCGCCTCGAAAATGAAAATTTACAGAACCTTTGGAAATAGATCCAAAGAAAAAAAGATATTAAAACCCCTGCTACGCAAAAAGCTTCGGAAGGGGAGTGTCATGGGAACTTACCCATAATAGTAATGGACTATCCCGTACACCATAAATACTGCGCCTCAAGAGGAAACAGCAGTGTGAGTCAGACACAGAGTCAGTGTGAGTCAGTCAGAGACAGAGTCGCGTCAGACGATTACTGTAAGACATTGGAATAATGATACTGGTCGAGACAACATAGTTCTCTCTAACCTAACCTGATTGTTATTACTAACACTTCTACCCCTACCTCTTTTGTACATATTCTGTTTGTAATATATCTGTGTTATTCCATACCTGTGTTCGAGTTATTCTTCATTGGTTCTACCTTGGACCATCACCATGGTACAAGGAAACAGGACCATAACAGGAAAGAGCCCGCAGAATGGAGAATAGGTCTTTTCCATATGGCTGCGCAAATGATTTTGCTCTGCTTCAAAGCTGGAAAGTGAGGATTATGGGCTGATATCATTCTTGTAAATATAAATCCTGGCAGGGGTCAACTACTTCAAATACTTTGGCAATGGATCACATATATAAGTCTCGCTTCAGATATGATCTGAATGATGTTTCGTCGGAGATTTTCACTAGAGTTCAAATTGTCTTTGACAGTCGTGAAATTGAAGAATTCCTTAATGGTAACCATTCCTGTTTAGTTTTCAGTTGTATATTTTTCGACGTTACTACTTTAAATTCTGGCTTAAATAGTTCTATTTGCTTTTCATCCGGTGACGATATAGTCATATTCCTTCTCAGTCATTTATACGAGTCTTTACAAAAATAATTTCCTCACATGAAGGAATGCATTTTTTTAAAAAGTTTATTTTAAGTCCTCTTGTATTTCGAGCTGTTCTCTCAAAATTGTATTTATGTTTATATCAATTCCAAACCTAGCCGTTAAATTTTGCGATACTTTGAAAGATTCAAATTGATAGGAAATAATTATTTTCAATATTTTTTTTATTTGGCAATAGCTCGAGATGTTCAAACTAAGAAAGCGGTGTGTGCTTTTCCCCAGGTTTTAAAATTCATTTACAGATCGCAATAACAAATCCAAAGAAATCCAAAGAAAAGGCCAAAACGTTAATGTAATTATAGAAAAAATCCAATTTACTGTTTGAAAAGGAAATATATTTTGAATATAACTGGAAGCTGTTGTAAGTGTGTGTTATGCCTATTCCAGCCATTTAGCAGATTTTGGTTCCGTCATATCTTCCCATGGTTACATTGGGCGTAACCAAGCGACAGCCCACTCTACCTTTTCAGATGATATGTGGCTGATGAATTGCGGGAGTTATTTGATTATGGTAAGTGGATGGTTGAAAGAACTGCGTACGCAGAGAAATAGGATCGCTGATAAGATTTTCCAAATAATAGAAAATTCCTTCCTTTACTTTTGTAAAATCTCATGTAAATGACCCAGAATGAATATCACTAAATATATTGTCACTGGATGAAAACAAATATAATTATTTAAGCGTGAATTTAACATGATGGAACATCCAAAATATGCTGCTTTAATGACCTTCTGACCTTGATACAGGACCGGGATACTTGGCGTCATAGACTCGTGAATATCCGAGCTAACTCGAATGAATAAATACATTTCCAAAATTAAAACTCTATATTATGCACAGGTTATTTAAAATATTAATGGGAAGCTGTTATAAGTGTGTGTGTGTGTTGTGTATATTGCATCCAGTTATCAAGTTTACGGTTCCGTCATAGCTTCCCGTGGTTACATTTGACGTAACCAAGCGACAGCGTATTCTACGTTTGAAGAGTTTTCAGATATGTGCCTGATGAATTGTGGAAATTACTTGGTTATGGCAAATGGAATCTTGAAAGAATTGCGTAGGCAAAATAATAGGATAGCTGTAAACCTTTTACAATTGACAGAAAATGCAACAGAAATTTATCGGTGCACTAAACACTCCCGGCCCTAACATTTAATTGCGAAACAAAGTTCGAACGCCCACTAAACTAAAGGCTAACTGTCTGAAAACCAAGATGTTTGAATGTTCAAATGTTGTATACCTAATATCGAGCACTCTTCCCCGCCAAAATATAGCACATTTTAAACAATGTGGAATCAGTCCGGTAAGCTTCGGGTTCGATTCAAGAACATTTCAGTATTCATCTTATATACACCGGTGAAAAATAAAATGGCATCCTGAAAAATGGTTTCAAAGGTGGAACAACAATAATCAGACCCCGTATCTATATATAATATATTCTTATTGAGCGTCCACATAAATCTATACACTATCAAATATACGATTATAAAGACGGCGAATACGTGTCTTTGATAAAGTATTACACGACTCTTTCTATGATTAATGGGATGCGCGGGTGGTGTAAAATAACAGCTAGGAATGAGAAAACAGTGAGGCGAATTCGAATTTCAGTCACGTCCGTTACATTCCCTTGGAGAAGGTATGAATACATCTCCTCCCCCAGCTAGGGGTTAAATAGTAATAGTTTTATCTAGAAACATCATTGTTTGTATAATAAAATTGTTGAAGAAATATTCACATTCAATAAATATTATTACAATCCGAAATATGTTTCGGCTTTAAATAACTCGCAACGGGTTGATAAGCCGTAAAAAAAATCAATCAGTCAACAACGATGGACGTGATTTGTAGATAGCTGAACATAATGATTTATGCATTGCTGTATAATACTTGATACATGTTCAATGAGGGCATTAAATGCGAATGAAGGTCATGAATGATTTCTTAAGTGAAATTGAATTATATTTAATCCATATGTAAATCAAGACTTACTAAAATTAAATTTGGTTTAAATTTTCACTTGGACTGAGAGGAATGCTCAATTATAATTTTATCTTTGTTATTAAGAAGCAGAAAACTTTCGTTAGAACAAAAGAATATTAATCAGTTATGTTATATCAGTCCTCTTCTATGGCCGTGAATACTGGACAATCTCATCACAAATGAAGAGAAAAATGTAGGCAACAGAATATGGGTATGCAGGATACTGAGAATTCCATGATTAGCGTTAAAATGTAACGAGGGAGTCCTAAAGAAAATCGTAATTGAAAGAACAGAATTTAGAAATGCTGAATTCTTTTAACACATAATGAGAAAGGAGGACATGTTGAGAGCAATATATATATATATATATATATATATATATATATATATATATATATATATATATATATAAGGGAAGGCAGTGAGCCAACTGTTTGGCATGTGAATGGATTGCGGAACGGGGCAGCCTTATCAGAGTGAGACAAATTGTTAATGGCCACAAGGGATAGGATATCATGGAGAGCCATGATCAGAAGAAGGAGAATATTTGGTAAGCACTCAGTGAGAACCAAACATGCGATCACTGGCTCCTGAGAGCAATACTTATAATGCAATAGAGATTTTTGAGATACGAGCCGGAGTTTGGCCGATTATTTGACTTGAGATACGAGCTGAATTTTGAGATACGAGCGAGTTTCAGTTACACATTCGCTAGTTGACGCAGAGAGCGCCAAGTTTCGAGAGCATTTCCACGTCTTCACTTCGCTTTGGAAGGTTCTCTATTGTTTTGCAGAATTACTTTAATGACTATGGGTTCGAAGAAAATACGTGTAAAGAACAATGGTGAATTTTGGCGGGTCCGGAACGGATCGGAAATATCCTCATTAATTTCAGCGGGGAAAATTGATACAAGTCTTTTGAATTACGAGCTAAGTCTTGGAACGAATTAAACTTGTATCTTAAGGCATTAATGTAATTTTAAAATTTTTGACACTCAGATTTTTGTTTATTCCGTATTTATCAGTTCTCTGTGATTGATTTGTGAGATACACATAAACAGATGAGTTACTTATGGATGATCAGTAGAACTTTTATTGGTAAGCTTACAAAACCGAGACATCTGTTCGGCTGTGAGTGGCCCGATTTTACGGATTTATACAAGTGATATAAACTCTGTGTGTGTGTGTGCATGTGAGATAGATAGATAGACTGAGTCGACTCATTCTCAGACACTTAATTGATCTTATGGGTAAGAGGATCATTCACTGGTAAAGAACAAATTCCATTCAGATAAGCGTTTCAATGCTTCATTGAATTACTACGATCCTAATCTCTTCAAGCTGACGGTCAACCGCTATCTAGCCTACATATCCTCATAATATGCAACCCTGCCCACTCCCTAAACGTCCTCACATACCAATTTAGTAAACCCTCTACTTTGATTTTTATTATAATAAATATAAAAATTGAAAACTGCTCTGTGTTTGACGTATGGGAATTACAATATGCCTCTGTTTCGGAGATTAGTGAAATATCTCTCCCGGATTTGTCATGCTCTTTTTTCAAAAATAAATTCCTCCTGGGTATATTAAAAAAAAATTCCTTTTTCAGCTTTTGGTGCTTTTTGCGATATGGGGGATGATGAAAATGATGAAAAAGAAAATAAAACATGAGAAAGAGAAGGAGAGAGAGAGAGAGAAGGCGAGAGGAAAGGAGAGATAGAGAGAAGGGTTAAATACAGATTCCCATCAATCTACCATAATGAAAATATCATGAAAGGTGCAAATAAATTAATGTGCAATAATTCTTGCCATAGCCAAAAGAGCAGTTACTATTCATCATGGATTGATTTTTACGGAATATCAAACTTTCGCAAGCTTATTTAAAGCCAGAAACATTTTTAGATTGCAAGAACTTATTAGAGGTAATAATCATTTACTGGTCCACATCCTACTAATTAACCTATAAGGGTGGGAGAAAAGGTGTATTCATCCCTCCTCTAAGGTTATTTACACCTAAGTGAATATAACGAACCTGACTGGAATTGGAACTCGGCTCTCTGTTTCTAAATACCGAGTTGTTATTCACTGCAGCAACGGCAAACCCAACCTTACAGAACCTGGTATTCCCAAGTTGTCACCCATCTAGGTAATGACCAGGCTCGACGTACCTTAATTTCGGTGATCGTACTCTACTATTTATTAGATGTATATGAGGGGTTCTGTTGTTTAATGATTTTTCGCCAGTCATATTCTGCCATATTTGTCCAGCCATATTTGTCCAGCCATAGTCTGACTATAAAACAGAAATTGCACGCTCGTTTTGTTTCTTTTTTCTCTCATAACATCAAATATTTACTCTCCCTGGGTGTCATTGATCGGATCTGACAAATGTATTTCTTTCTACTTTTCTCTCTCACTATATATATATATATATATATATATATATATATATATATATATATATATATATATATATATGTTACAATGAATGGTTCATACAAAAAGTAAATTAGTAAAGTTAATGATATAAAATGGCGAAATCCCTTCGCTAACTAAATTTTAAAGATGCATTAACCTACTAATCACTCGATTGTTATTATCCTTGTTTTCTTAAAACCGTAGGAGGTTTTACTTAAATACGCAAGTACTTTCGACTGTACGTCCAGTCATCATCATGCATGGAAATTATTTTGTTTTTGGTAAAATTCAGGTAGTATCCGAGATGAAAAAATATAATGCGAATCGCTATATGTCTTAATTTAAATGTGTTATTGTTAACGGATACAAACTTGTGGAGCGTGCAGTCGCAACGTTAAGGTTGCATTTTTTTGAAAATTTAAGTGAGTGAGTTTTTTACTAATATGGCAATTTGAGAATTTTTTGCTGTTGTAGGAGTTTATAAGTCAACGTGGCATAAAATAAATAGTTCAATAAGTAGAGTAATGTTTCAGTTGTTATTCCGAAAATTTCCATATCGGATCAGATCTTTTAAATCATATATGTGGTGCAGTTCAATTTATATTACAAAACTGATGATGACTGGATGTAGAGTCGAAAGTACTTGAAATAAACGTTTAGCCACCTTGATACCATTTTTGTAAGAATCACTGAAAAACGCTTTGAATTATTAAACTAGAAAGAGAACAGGTTAAAATCGTTTTGTGTCAGACTTATTGCCTTTTCAACTGAGCAATAGTGGGAGGAAAATCATTCAGGCTTTCAGTAATGGTACCAACATTCATACTCTGGCTTTAATCGTCAAAGCCCATTAAAGAAGCGTCAACAGGAAATAGTATAGAGGGAAACTGGACCAAGAGGCCACAATAGGAGGAAGTGTCATCATTTCAACTCAGAGCTAAAGAGATCAATTAGAAATGATCCAACTCAATCCATAAGCCGTTTGGTACGCAAGAAAGGAGTTTCAGCTATCACAGTCTAAAGAGCAGTGAAAAAAGACTTGAAAATGAAATCGTACGTGAAACGTGTGAGGCACCTTGTTACTCCAGAACAGAAAGTTAGAAGGTTAGAGAGGGCGAAGATCATCATAATATATATATATATATATATATATATATATATATATATATATATATATATATATATTTGAACTTTATTTCAATACTTTATGAGCTTCAGATCCTTAGCTATGATTAAAGTAGAATCCTATAGTGTTATGAAAACCTCGTAGACTTCCAATAATATATCTTTAATCATTTCTAAGATACAACGGTTCAAATCTTAATTTAACAAGTGGACAATTTTGCTGTTACACGATTTCGAAAATTTTGCTGTTCCATCCGTTATTATATAGAGAGACAAATAGAGAGCGTGGAGAAGAATGAGAAACGAAAGAAATTTCACAGGATCGATCAATGATGGACTCATGAAATCCGGACAGGAGTAAATATTTGATGTCTATAGAGAAAGAAAGAAAGAAAGAAAAAACAAAAAACGCGCGTGCGAATTCTGTTTTAGTGCTAGAAAAAAAGGCTTTTGCTATCATCAAAAGAAGAAAATCCAACGCGGAAACAATATTGAGAACGAACTTTCCTTTTGCAATGTTACTGAGTCACGCAGTGTCCATTAGATCAAAGCGCTTGATAATCCATCTTCCTGGTTTTCTTTCATGTTTTTTTTTTGTTGCTTATGTTTCCTTTTCTTAATCCTATCTAGAGGTGCGGGGAAGATCTGTCTTTTTCCTATTTCGAAATCCCGACGTTAAATCCTCGAATATGCGCAGATAACACTCGTTGCATGAGCAGAGTTCTCTTTTCCTTTTGCTGAACTGACCATCCCAATATTTAATCATAACCAAATTTCGTATACTTAGGCAGCCATGCACATCAACCTGTCATCATTAGAAAAAAAACCTTGTAGATACGCCCACATTATAAAGAAATCTAACTGTAAAACACGTGTTAAGATAATCGAAGACCTTTATATATATATATATATATATATATATATATATATATATATATATATATATATATATATATAAAATTGAGGCTAAGACTGAACCTTACCAGATTTCAGAAAAGTTAGTAAAATTTAAAATACACAACCAACATGGAATCCAAACCACATCGCTTCTATCAATGCTGAGAATATCCACTGCTTCCCTCCAATACAACTTAGAACACAATCATAAAGAAACAAATTAACAACGAAACAACTGAAAATGGGTAATGAATTGGCCGAACGGGCGCTGAGAAGCATTACGGACAATTTCTACAAAATTTCCAAAAAGGAAAACTCAGGGAACATTAGAAAATCCTGATAAAAAGTTTTCATTGTCTACCACATTCAATGATCCCGCGACACACAATGTATATATATCTAAAGAAGCAATGGGTTTTTATTTATTAATCCGACAGATTTTATGTTAAACATTAGTTTTAATGGATGATCTTATTTGAGTAGACGCCAAACTGTATATTTATTTAGTTTAATTCACCTGTCTAGAATATTCGATAAATCTTATTAATGAAAACTATCTACTCTTCTGCAAATTCGAACATACGTACCTCTGAGCAGAGGAAATTCTCATTAGATCAGACGTGCTTTAGATTGGATTGGTCACGAAGAACTTTCCCGATCAAGTCTGTGTCTTTAAGCGAAAACTATGTTCTTGTTACACATATACACCAACTATTAACGGATTTAAATAAATACAGAATATATTTATAGGTAATAGTGATAAAAATGAGCATCTTAAAATCAAACTGAAAAAATAAATAAAGATATTAACTAGTTTACATTTTTCTCTCAAAAACTGAAAAAATCACAGAGAATAGAATATGAAACATCAAAGACAGGATGTTATATATATTAAATACAATAGATAATCAAGTCTATCTGCTTAAAGAAGTGGTGGGGCTGGAAGGATTTAACATACACACACACACACACACATATATATTCTGTAAGACATTTAGATGGAAATCCAAAATGATCTTATCTGAGTACCAAAATCATATCTTGGTTATTGGTACAGTGATAGTTGTTTCACAAATGTACGACTATCTCAAACAAGATGTATTGACCAAAAGTTATTGACGTATCAACGTAAATGATATATTGATTATAGGATTGAGTACAATGATTTTTGTTTAACAAATACTCAGCTACCCCTGTCCGAAACGTATTGATGTACCTATGTAAATTATCCAAATGTCATAACCGAATATTGCGAAGTGTATGTTGATTAATTCTTAATTTCAACTTCTGTACTATTCCGTCCAGACAGTCAGCATTACACTTACAAAAACGGCTTATATATATATATATATATATATATATATATATATATATATATATATATATATATATATATATATATATATATATGTGTCTTTGTGAGTATTTTGGTATCAGTACAGGGTGTGATGGATAAATTGTCGTCTAAGTTACGCAAAAAATGAAAATAACAATGTCAATTCATTTTAACTCATATATTTACCAAAATTCCACAAAAATATCTTGAAATACTAAAGAGCAAAATCGCCTTTGTCAACGTCAGCTTGTCCAGACGACTTCAGAATCTCTTGCCACTCTTCTGGAAGGTTTCTTTCTTTTGCGTTGGTGAATGCTGCTATAATCCTTGCCTTCATGTCATCTTTGGTGTTACAAGGAGTTTTGTTGGTCTTTCGCTCACAGCGCCCCACACATCAAGGGGGTCGCAGTCTGGGGAGTTGAAGGCTAAATGTAAGGGGGTGATGTGATAGGAGGAATTGTCTGACGGTCATGACTGGGCGCTCCTGCTTGTGTGGCCTGGTGCAGAGTCCTGTTGCCAGATATGATCTTACATCAGCCACCCTCTTGACCCAGGACAGTACTATCTTATCAAGGCATTTGGTGTATGGCTCCGTGTTGAATCTTAGGCTATGTAGGAAGATGAATGTAGGCATAACGTCACCATCACTAGTAATCATTTTGAACACCTTCGTAATCTCCATTAGATTCATTCAAATCATTCCGAATCATCTGCACCGTACTCAGGTTGGCACCCAGACCCTTTGAAATATTTGCATACCATTTCCAAATTTCTGGCGGGGTGAATTGAGTCATGGTGCTCTTTTTCTCACAGACACTACTCAACTGAACGTACTGCAGTCGACAAAATCAAAAACAAACAACGGGCATGCTTGAATTTAAAAATAAGACGACAATTAACCCATCGCACCCTGTACTACAGAATATGCATATATTTCATGATTATGCTTTTAAAGTTGAAAATAAAAATTACATGCCTTGTTATTCAAACCATCATAGCCATCTTGATTATTAGACTCACAAAATTTTGACCGTTGTACACTCTGGCCTTCTTCAAGTGTCTGACTTCGTACTCGGTAACATTGTAAATTTTTAACTGAACCCTTTATTCAATTAATGGTGGTAGTTCTTTTTTCGTTTTCCATTTTTAAGGCATATTTTATATCTGCTAATACAGTAATTAGTGACATCAATGTACATGACATATGTCAGTTAAGCGCCATACGTTATACGCGCTTGGGCGATCCTGTCTCTTGGTCGTCGTTTCTTTATGCGGTCGACTGCTTGCCAACCAAGGCTATAGGACCCAGTCTTTCCTTCTATTCAGTCCATATATGGAAGTAAAAGAGATGGATTCTTACTTCTCCCAAGAGTATTTATGCGTAAAGGAATGTAACGAACTCGAGTGAAGTTCGAACTTGGCTCTCCTTCGAATGGCATAGCGGTTGAAAATGTTCATGAAAATATATTTGTTTATCTGGTAATTGTCAGTATCCCTTGATCTGGTATTTCGCTCAAGTCACATAGTTTGGTTCAATGGTAGAAACGGGCAATGTTACAAAAGTCACTGAGGATCTGTTGTATTAAGTGAAATCATTTTTGAGAAATGGTCGATTTCTTTTTGCGCATTAAAACGTACATGCTTCCTCTTGCCATGTTCGATTGTTACAAGAGTCAAATCAGTCTTGATCACGTCCCTTGTCTTGAATGTCTGTTGGGACAAAAGAGAACTCCAGTATATGTATTCATACATTATGAAATGGACAAAGTCCGACAATTATTTTAAGACATTTTTTATGTTTACACGTTCTTTTTATAGATACAAATAGTTAAGTAAATGCTCTGCTTATAATAAACAGTATTAACGACATTTACCGGCCTGAATGTCCGAGAAATGTTCATAGAAAACATGCTTCCTCCGACAGGAATCGAGCCTCTATCCTATACGACCATATGCCTGACGTGCTTTACCGATTGAGCCACAGAAGAGCGTTTCGGTTAGCAAGGTTGATTTTACTGTTTTTCAGGCGGGTAAATGTCGTTAATACTGTTTATTATAAGCAAAGCATTTACTTAAATATTTGTATCTATAAAAAGAACGTATAAACATAAAAAATGTCTTAATATATATTCATGCTATAGATAAAGATGCTAGAAAAATGGGCGTCACTTGTACTGCTCTAGATAGTACCTGATTCCTACTGTCCTGCTCTATCTCCTCAGATCAGAACACAGGCTTACGGCCACATCACGTTGAAACACGTTTCCGTAAGATCAATGAAATTAAGCAACAATGACCCTGTCAGTATCTTGATGAGTGACCGCTTGGGAATACCCAATATATATATATATATATATATATATATATATATATATATATATATATATATATATATATATATACAGATTCCGCATTTTATGAGTGCACCTCCAATCTAGATCTCCAGAGATTGACCGTTAACCTCTCCACTACCATAGCTCTCACAACTCAATGGCAGAAAGACTGGCTTGTATTTTTTAGTATCTCCAAAACCATTCTAGCAACGTTTCATCACAATCAAGGAGACCCTAAATCTACCCAAGTCCTGATGAATGGTTGTGCCCTCAATGAGGTTTCTTGTCGCAAACGTCTATTGGGACTATAGCTCACTCCAGAACTCAAATGGAACTTGCATATTTGTACTATCTCTAAAGATGCTGAAAAAAATGGTCACTTCCTCTTACCACTCAAGTAAGTACCTAACTTCTCCAGTCATTCTCTATCAGATCAGGTCAAAAATGTAGTATTACTGCCATATCTAGGCTGGAGCTTCCCAACCCTCACTTCAGCGTTTAAAAGCGTTTACCTAGCCTTGTGAGTGACTAATTATTTTTCAGCATACAACCGCTTTCTCGTGAATGAAATTTTCTTCTTTTAAATCACAAGCAAGGCGAGACTGCCACCAGTACGCAGGGATGTTACAGAGAGTGAAAGTGAGAGAAAAGACTGGATATAGGAGGATTGAGGAAATGATAAAAGATGAACGGGATTCAAGAAGATAAAAGGTGGCGATTGACGTTGCATGTCAATTTTTGAAGATTGTAGTTATCAGAGGAAGCAAGTAAACGGAAGGGAGTTCCATGGGTGGGAAATGGCTGTTACATTCAACTATTTCAACAATAAAATGGTAGGACCCAGATGTTAATCTATTAGCAGGCTTAAATTTATGTAGTCGGGAAACCAGGGAAAAAAGATCGTTAGAGCAGTTTCCATGAAAGAAATTGTAGAAAAGACATTGCAGATCCTTCTCTGGATTTTGTCAAGAACCTGGAGATGAATAGCAAGAACACCAGACCAGATATAGCAACAGTATTCAATGCAGGGACGAATGGCAGATTTATAAATGTGCAAGTTGAATTCTGATGAGAAAAACATTCTGGCACGACACAGTGAGCAAACTTTTCTTGCACTAGGACTATTGATTCGATGTAGTCGTTCTACTTCAAGTCAGTTGGAAAAGAGAAGCCAAGAAGGCGTTAGTGTGTTGCTCTTCTGAAGTCTAGTTCTGATGGCGGGCAGGAAAGTTTCTCTATGGTGGTTAAATAATAGCAGTTTCGTTTTGGAGGCATCAAATTTTACAAGACATTTCCTGTCACAGCTAACAGCTGTTGCAAGAATTCCTTTGTTCGATCATATCCGACCTTTACAGAAAGGACACCTACACAGGGTCGAATTATGCACATTCCCTTCGTAGTCTATTGGTAAAAAGGAAGTTTCCCCGCAAAAGATTCTTCCCGTGAACCACTACTTTGTGGAACAGGAACCCAAGTGATTGCTTCGTGAGGCATTACGACCTTGAACTTTTCATGTGATCTATCCTATACCCCACAGTCTGCACTTACTACCTATTCTTACGTGTATTTGAGTCGCACTTAGGTCTTGTATTCGGTGAAAATTCAGTAAGATAAATCTGAAATTACTGAGCGATTTCAGGACTGACTTAATACATATTTGACTTGACTGTTGCAATCACAATTATGACATATTACCCCTGTAGATTCCCCATGGGAGAACAGGACAACTGTGCAACCATGTTAAGTTTTTACTGCTTTGATTACCATAGTGAGTATGATTTTTAAGGAAAAGCGTTACCTGCTCTATATAACCACCGGCTTTGAATCAGATTTCTTCTACTAGACTGGTTGCCAACCAAGATTATGGAGCTCAATATACCCGACTATGAACCTTTTGCTGGCGACTGGAAAGAAAAGATTGATTCATGTCATTTCAAGAGTATTTGTGCGAAAATTGTTGATAAGTCAATCGCGTTTGTGCGCCTTTAATCCTTACGCTACACGTGTATACAACCTTTTATATAAATATACAATTTTAATAAAAACATTCCAGAACACACTAGAATATATATATATATATATATATATATATATATATATATATATATATATATATATATATATAGTTTTACCGTTGAAATGGCTAGATGTAACCGTAGGTTCTATGCTAATAGTTTCTTCTATTGCATTTGTGGAGAGCTTGTGTGTCTCTCACCCATTTATTTGGCTTACGCGTCAACTTAGATCATCAAACATTTAAATGAAATGTCAATCGGTATCTTCTCTCTTTTAATTCTTATTCTTCGCATTCTTTTATTGTACTCTCTACTTAATAGTGTTTTCCACATTCTCTAACACTCAGTAACAACATGTGTCTTAGTAGCTTTATTGCCTTGCTTGAGGTCAAATGATTAAACACACACACACACACACACACACACACACACACACACACACACACACATATATATATATATATATATATATATATATATATATATATATATAATGCCTCAGTGCGATTTATAGGCAAGGATGTCATTGTGGCGTGAAACTGACAGGCATTATGCAGTGTCGATTAGGTTTGTTTAAAATGTAAATAGTTAAAATCGTTCTATTTGTGATTGTGAACACTATTTACAAATATTGCACATTTAAACTACACACACACACACACACACACACACACACACTTACATATATATATATATATATATATATATATATATATATATATATATATATATATGTGTGTGTGTATGTGCGTGTGTGTGTGCGTGTGAGTGTGATATATGCGAATGTTAGTATGTCACTGTTTCACACTTTTTCAACTTTCCTCCTAGAGGTCATAGACCAACATATACTATTTTGGAAACATATATATATTAGAGGATTGTGAAACATTTTTGCCATGGAACACTTCCCGCAATGCTACCAAATGCAGAAAATTTCTTCCTGAAGGATTTCTTGGTCCTTGTAAAAAATGTTCAGTACCCCTTCCTACATCGATGAACTACACGTGTTCGCATGACCAGTTCAATACGCTTTTTCCTACATTCTAAATTTCTGTTTCTAGTTACATTTTTACTTTAATTCCGCTGCTTTCATCGACGTTTTCTGAAGATTTATTCAATCTTTCCCGCGAGTCTCTCTATAGAAATGTTCGGAATATCTCTTTCGCTAACAACTGATCTTAACTTCATTTTTTTTTATAAGTAACATTACTGGAATGGGACATTTTGTTATTAAGTGTGATTGCGTCAGGCTGCCTTTGTTCGACCGTCTACTGATTCAAGTCGCTTGTAATTAAGCTGCAAGCACACTGCTTCACGTAAACAATCGATTTTTTTTGCAGGTTTATTCATGCTGGGCACACATACACACACACACACACACACACACACACACACACACACACACACACACACACACACTCGGACGCTTACACACACATACTTCTAGGATTTGACATTTCATGAGGTATTTATCTTTTTATAATAGGAAACCGCATGAGATTTTGATCAATCCGTTGCTTTCACTTCTTTTTAGATTGTAATTAAGCTTGTTATAACGATATCGCTTGAGGCATCGTTATCTTTTAACTGAGTGAGAAATACGGCTTTTAGAGCGAATAGACAATCACACATACGTATATAAATATATAAATCAGAGCAAGTTAAATTGTAACAGGCTTAAAACGAGTCCATATGAGATTATATTTGCTATAATTTGTACAACAGAACTCACTTTTGCCAAAAAAAGAGTGTTAAGTTACTTAATTCAAAATTATACAAACAAAAATATTCACAATTTCAGTGGTTCGCTTCTTGACGATGTGGATGCTTGCAGTCTTGAGTATAAAATCGATTACTGTTTTACGTATAGCGATTTTCGGAGCGTAGCTTAGGTGTGGCTCAAAGACAAATTATTGTGGCACCAAGTGAGGATCGAACTCACTATTCAGTTGTAACTACTAATATGTGCGTATTGACTGAAGTTTCAACGTTATCAATGTTTGCAGGTAGACTCAAGTATGAACTCGGACAATATTTTTCTATAGATTCAAGCCTAGATCCGGCCAATATTTACCTCTGGACTCAAATCTACACTCGGCCAATATTTACCTCTGGACTCAAATCTACACTCGGCCAATATTTACCAATAGCACTCAAGCATAAACTCGACCAGCGTTTACGTATAAACCTACGTATAAACGCTAACAATGTTTACTGATAGCCCAAAAATATAAATCCGATCAATGCTTACTTATACAATCGAATATAAATCCGACCTATATTTGCTTATAGTCTCAAGTATAAACCCGATCAATATTTATTTATAGACTAAAGTATAAACCCGGCAAATGTTTACCTATAGACACAAGTATAAACCCAACAAATGTTTGTCTATTGACTCACGTCTACATCTGACCAATGTCTGCCTATAGACAATTATAAACCGACCAATATTTACATACAGACTCAAGTATTAACCTAATCAATAGACTCACATGCAAAACGATTTATGTTTACATATTGACTCAATTATAAACCCAACCATTGTTTTTTATTTACTCAAGTCTACACCCGAACAATGTTTACCTATAGACAATTATAAACTTGATCAATGTTTACATATATTCTCAAGTATTAAGCTAATCAATGTTTGCTTTTTGACTTAAGCCTAAAACCAACTAATGTTTGCCGATGGAATCAGCATAAGCCTGACCAATATACTCAAGTATCCAAAAATTTTAAAAATTAACTAAGAAGAGTAGATATGTTGTAAAATCCACTAAATAACAAAGCAAAATATTTAGTGGGCCATGGAAGACGATCTAACTTAATATTAGTCAATATACACAAAATTATATTTCTCTTACTGACTTATCGATGTTAATATGATAGTTCCCTGTCAGGTACAGGAAGTGAAAATACACGCATTACCCGTGGCATTATTCGTCAACCAGGGGATTTAGGGATAGCCGGTTTCACGTAAGTGGTCAGGTCTTTCAAGTTGAAAATCAGAAACGAGGGGAATGCCTCTCGGGGAGATAATCCATCGATGACCAAGAGTAAAAAAGCGGTCCGATGTTGACAGATATTCAATCCAGCAAGTCGACGAACAGGGTCATTACTGAGTAGTTCAAGAGTTAGGGTTCAGTTCGACATTCCAACCACCTGAAGAAGGCCGGGGCATACAACGGCCGAAACGTTGTGATATATATATTGCAACAACGATGAAAACAATAGTCCGAATAATGTAAATAGTGTACTTTAGTTGGGTTGGTATCTTTTTCGAGGTTTTAATTTGTTTATTCTTTTGGAATTTCTAGTTCTTTCCAAGGTCTTCTCATTCTATTTCACTCCCAATATCCTCTTGTGTCTGAGTGTCATTATCGTCTTGTTTAGGGTGAATTGGTTTAAAAGAAATAGTATGATGGGCACCTGGAGGAGTTCTGGTGACTTTGTATGACCTCTGTGGTTAGTCTTACATACTGTATTTCTCATCTGAATGCTTTGTAAGTCTTTCAACCAAAAATGAGATCAGTGATTTTCTGAGGTGATTATTATTGTCTCATGGATATAAAAGGTGAAACGCCTAATATCAGTGCTAATAAGTAGAAACAAATAAGAGAGTGACGCTATAACATCTTGCGTTTCTCTTATTTGATTTCAGGTGAATCCTACAAGTAATAATTTCCCATTGTTTACACGGGTTTTCAATTTCACGAATCAAATTTTGAAAATTAAATGCATTTCTACTCTGAGAAATCGACAGAGAAAAATTCTTGCAGCATATGTTTTTAAAATAGTTCGGTGTTTATGAATAGTTTCGAAAAATAGAGATGGTAAGAATCTATCTATCTATCTATCTATCTATCTATCTATCTACATAAAGAACAGAAATGATTTCATGATTTGAATTAAATTTTGGGACTTCTGGTCACTGTTTTCTACTTGCGAGAAACTACAAAGTAATCCCATTTCAATCTATCTATCTATCTATCTATCTATCTATCTATCTATCTATCCGAAGAAAAGAAGAAATTTGATGATTTCAATTAAATTCTGGTCGCTGTTTTCTACTTGAGAGAAACTGCAATATAATCACATTTCAATTAGTCTATCTATCTATCTATCTATCTATCTATCTATCTATCTATCTATCTATCTATCTATCTATCTATCTACATGAGGAACAGAAGTGATTTCATGATTTGAATTAAATTTTGGGACTTTTGGTCACTGTATTCCCTTGAGATGACATGAATCCACTTCTGTCTATGGATCAAATAATAGGCCTTTTATCAGAAAATCTTTAATGTCCTAAAAAAATCCTCACAATCTAAAAACATGTTCCGGGGTTGAATAAGCTAAAAAAAGGTCGATAAAGAAAACCGTGAAAAACAAATCAACATTCGCCTGTAAACGTTTTTCAGCATTCACAGCCATGTGGAATTATATATTTGACATTTTTCGTCGTTTAGGACGAAATTTCTTAATACTTAGTTTCTCTTAGGCATCTTTTTGATATACGTTTGCAGCTTTGCAATTGTCCTTTACATTATCCAGACATGAACATTAGCTTGATTCTGATGTGAACCCCGTTGGTTGTCCCTTTCACTGACGATCATACCTAAAGGTGCTATAAGCTTGGATGTACGTTTGATGTATTGGATAACGGCAGGTAATCGGAAGTTCTCGTTCCCCTACCCATGTCTCGGGATATCTCGGTTTATCCTTCTTAGTACTGCTCAGTTATTGCTCGCCCACTTGCTACCTTACGGCCAGACCAACGTTGAAAACA
>OZ038481.1:52900038-52967538 GCA_964036315.1 Acanthosepion esculentum
ATAAACACAAAAGGAAAGCTTATCTTAGCCGATGCATTTCGTCCTTTGAGGGACTTTATCAAGGCAAATGTAAGGATATTATTTTTTGACAAGTATTTATATATAGGAGGCAAAATGTTATTGATTTATTGGATTTACAAAATATTTAGGCATCGGTGTGCTCATGAATATTCATCGCGTTAGCGGAAATGTCTGTCAAATTCATGAACGTGTAGTGATTAGGAGTATTTTTATGTATGTCTATATATGTAATTTAGTATTTAGATTATTTAGGATTGGGACTGATGTGCTATACGCTTCTAATAACAATGGATTTAACAGATTTAATATTTTTGTATTTTTGGGCCATGTATCCTGGCTTGTGATAGTAGTGATTCTTTAAGAAAAGGAGATATTGGGAAGAATCTTCGAGTTTCTGGTAAATGCTTCTTTCATGTATATTTCGCCATAAAATTCTACTTTTTCCATATATCAGTTATTCTTTACTAATATATCCACAAGGCACCATAATATCTGATTTCGTAAGTTTACCTCTTGTTTATATATATATATATATATATATATATATATCTTCCAAAACCAAAGTATTGGTAAAACAAACATTATGTATGTTCACTAGTAAAAAAATAAATAATAAAAAATAAAACTAACAAACAAGAAAACAAGAAACAAGAAAAACGATATAGGCAAAAAGGGATAATGAAATATAAACTAAGATAAAAACGAAATGACAAACACCTGCCCTAGCAGTAACATATTCTAGTCTATTTATTCTGCGTCACGAGCGAAATAATATATATATATATATATATATATATATATATATATATATATATATATATATATATATATATATATATATATATTATTATTAATTAATTAATTAAAGAATATCAAACACTTAAAATCCCATAGGTAATAATCTAATGAAAGCACTAAAACAGAGCTTCATGAAATAAAAATTATTACCTATGGGATTTTAAATATTATATATATATATATATATATATATATATATATATATATATATATATATATATATATATATATATATATATTTGTGTATTTAGGCAGGATTCCTTCTTTCATGCACATTTCATTAAAAACGACTGATAAGGTGCTTTTATTTAGTTTTTTTATACAAATCTTCATGCGATTTAATAATGTTTTTCTTTTCGGATTATAAATTATATAAAAACTGTCCGAATGTTCTTTTTATCCGAGCGCTTTCGGTTATACATTTAGCCATTTTCAAGTATTATATATATATATATATATATATATATATATATATATATATATATATATGTGTGTGTGTGTGTGTGTGTGTGTGTGTGTGTTTACACAGTTAATTAAGTACTCGTAGATACATGCTCTTTTAAGCATATTTTTTATCAGCCAATGATTTGATAACAATTTTATTGGTAAATGCATTTAAACATGGTCATGGGGAGCTGCTTTATTTCATTTCAGGCTTTATTCTGAGAAATATACATGATTCGAATGTCTTTGAATGCGACATGGTCGTTGATGCAAGACGAGCGGGAGTGAGTATTTCAAAACGTTCTGATCTACTAGATATTTTCATGCTTAACCATCTCTCTAGCAGACAGAAAATGGCCAGAAAAAATTCCAGTGACCCGCCTTTCCGTGGAACGGAAATCCCCTTCTCAATAAAAGGAGAATGAGAAGATCGGTTCCAGCTGGTAGAAAGACAACAGTTGAAGGCACATCCTTCCTAATACTCGTGTAAATCAATAACGTAATGTAAACTATTGCTGCTATTGTCAATGCCTATCTGTAAGGGTGCTGATGGATAAATTGTTGTCTAATTTAGGTAAAAATGAAAATAACACTGAGATCTCGTTTTAACAAGTATATTTACCAAAATTGTCTCATAGCCCAGAATGGGTTCTCCTGCTTGTGCGACATGGCGCAGAGTCCTGTTGTCAGATTGAGAGTCTTCCAGCAGCTACCAACTTGATCCAGCACAGCACTACATCCAGAAGGCCTCTTTGTTGAGTCTAAGACTGTCCCCCTAAAATTCAAGAGTTCTTTTTTTATCAAAACGATCAGAATGATTTTTCCGAACTGCCGTAACTTCGTAATGCCCGTTAAATTAACCCAACTCTTTCTGAATTATCTATACTGTCCTCAGATTGACACCGAGAAACTCTGAAATGTTCGTATTGGAGCATCCGATGTGAATGCCAAGCAGTACGGCATGACATTGCCAAATTTCAGGCGGAGTGAATTGCGTCATGGTGCTCTTTTTCTCACAGACGGTGACCGACTGAACTTACTATACTGTGCAGTCGACAAAATCAAAAATTAACAACGCACATGCGCGAAATTAAAAATATAAAATGACGGCAATTTACCCACCGCACCATTTAATCTGCGCTGGAGCTGTCTAATACTTTCAAACCTCGATATATTTCAAAATCGTTTGCGCGGGCTTATGAGTGAGGAATTGTTTTCTACTCTACCACCCTTTTATCACAGGTGAAACATTGCTAGCCTCTATGGCAGATTTTCGGGTTAATTACAATCCTTGGTTCACCAGTCCAGAATATTGCGGTAAAGATTCGCCAGTTGACCTCATCCTCTTCAAATTCTATTTGCGAGGAAGAAGTTCCACTCAGACATTTTCTTCCACAGAATTGTTGTATCATAGAACGGACTGAACGTGAATATGTTTCCCCGGCTAATACAAATTTAACCTTTTTAAGTCGAGCGCCAACAGTTATTTATACTACATATTCCGATAAAGTGTACCTCTTGCTTCTCAAATGGGCATCCTAAAAGCAGCTTCATTTCATCCCCATTCCGTTCGTATTACATTAGTAGGAAGTAAGTTCCAATCGGAAAGCTTCTTCCAAAGAACTGTTGCTTTGTGGAACAGACAACCGGCTGGATATTTTCCAATTCACTATAATCTTGATATATTCAAATCTGCGGTTAATCGTTATCTTTTCTACAAAACTTAAAGGACTTCAATTCTTGTCTTTACTTTCGGTCATACCACACCACACATTGACCCTCTACCTTGAGTGGTTTTTGGGGCTTGTAACGGGCGAACAATAATAAAAATAATTTTATTGGTATGTTATAAATTTCTTTTCCCCTTTTGCTTCTGTATTGTTCTGCGTTCGCAAAGAGCTGTTTTTCAGAAGCAGACTGTCTCTTCATTTCCAAAACAGACATTGTAAAATGCAACTGGATTATTTGTTTAAAATATTTTCCTGCTCCCTATTTATTTATCTATTTTATTTTCACTTGTTTTCTTTTAGATCGATATATTAAAAAATAAAAAAAAGCAAACACAAAAAGGATAAGCAAACCAAACAAAACGTGTTCAATGAAATGGAGTATCTATCAGAAAGAAACAGCACTTAATAATAAAAAGACGAAGGAAAAGCTAAAATCAATAAAAAAAAGAAGACGAAAACAACATCTCGTAATTTGATTCTGGCTATGATCTTCCTTCTCATCTCCCCACTCTCTTTATAAATGCATACAGCTGTCGATTCGAATATGTAATTGAATTATACCTATATTCTATGAATGAATGATGAGTTTTAATTGAAACGCTGTTTCAGTTTAAGAATTTTCGTGAAGACAAGCAGGGAGTAAAACAGTTTGCAAAAGAAAAGTAAAGAAAACAAAAGGATAAATAAAAGTCGGTCGCTGCAGAAGCGAGATAATTGTTGTGATACTTTCCTTTGTTAAAACATGTTTTATAGCTGGATCAACATCGACAAGAGAATGCATTCTTTAGATAAAAGATAATAGAATTTATCTGGAATGAATCTATCTATCTATCTATCTATCTATCTATCTGAAACGGTATATATATATATATATATATATATATATATATATATATATATATATATATATATATATATATATATATATATATATATATCAGCCTGTCCATATCTATCTATCTATTTATCTATCTATCTATCTATCTATCTATCTGAGTTTGTTTATATATATATATATATATATATATATATATATATATATATATATATATATATATATATATATATAAACCTGCACATATCTATCTATCTATTTAGCTAGCTAACTTGCTATCTGGCAACCTTAGTCTATTGATTATCTATCTAAGTTTTTATATATATAGTTTATATATACATAGTTTATATATATATATATATATATATATAAGTAATTCATCGAGTCTAGATGAAACCTCAACAGATTACAAAACAAAAATCTATATATCTATCTGTTTTGACCCACGTTTTAAATTCGTTAATCCCACCAGCGTTGATAACTTGCCATGCAGATCAAAGATATCATGTACACAAGGGTAAATCATCCCAATTCCCTTCGCATTCCATTAGTAAGAAGTGAGTTCCAATCGGACAGCTCCTTCCAAGAAATGTTGGTATAATTGGTGTAATATGTTTTATTTATTTTTAATATAAACAAAATAATTTTAAATTCCCAGCGTTCGTGGGTATGAGTAATCGCATCAACAACGTAAACATCAACATCGTCCGATGAAGTTCTAAAGAAGAAAATGCTTCACACGAAACTATTTCACCGTTGTCACAATTCTTTCCCTTTCTTGATATATATATATATATATATATATATATATATATATATATATATATATATATATATATATATATATACATGTAATACAATAGGCTCAAACACTAATATTTCATGGTTGTAACTTATTACATTGGAATCGTAATCACGATCCAATTCATCAGACCTACAAATTCAAAAAGAAATCGGAAAAAGAATAAATTTCGATTTCTTTTTGAATTTGTAGGTCTGATGAATTGGATCGTGATTACGATTCCAATGTAATAAGTTATAACTATGGAATTTTAGTGTTTGAGCCTTTTATATTATTTTCTTATTTTGTCCTGGACATTGAGTTCTACCTGGATTATATCCTCTTGGAAATTTATGTATATATATATATATATATATATATATATATATATATATATATATATATATATATATATATATATATATTGACCACTAATAATATCTCTCTCTCTCATTATATATATATATATATATATATATATATATATATATATATATATATATATATATATATATATATATATATATATATATATATATATAAGAGGACATTAAATGTGATCCTCAATGACTACATTTATATTTACGTACGCTCTATCCTGATAAATATAGCATACATTAAAAAAGATATATTATTTTATCTTCAAACCGTTTGGTGTTTTTTTTGTCTCACGGGTAGAAATGTTAATCCATATGGGGTATTGAATTTCACTTATATGTCATTTACATATGCTCTGTAATAAATATATCGAGTTCTATTTGTGAATTAGTTTGAATATTTATATTATTAGGATTCACTTGGATTATTTACCCACGCATTTTTACCTATATATATATATATATATATATATATATATATATATATATGAAGTTTATTAATTAATTAAATATATATATGTATATAGATACATATATATATTTAATTAATTATCTAATTTATATTTAGTTATCTCATTTACCAAACCCTATACCTATATACATATATATATATATATATATATATATATATATATATATATATATATATATATATATATATGTATGTATATATATATATATATATTTATGTGTGTGTATAGTGCATTAGATATAAGTATATATATGTATGTATGTATGTATGTAAGTATATATCTATGTATGTATATGTATAAATATGTATATATGTAATATATATATATATATATATATATATATATATATATATATATATATGTATATATGTATGTATGTATGTATGTGTATAGTGCACAGTAAGTGCTTCGAGTTAAAGCATAGTTTTCGATATGAGTGTAAAGGGATATATTTAAGAATCATATCGTTTTCCTTGCCGAACGATTCACCTCAAAGTTTCATGCTCATGTATTCATCCTTTTTGTCACCTCTAAATCATGGTTTTGCAAACGGATGGAGCGCTGTTTCTCGTCTGATCACTAAAACTAAGCAGCATCGAGTCTGAACGGGACTTAAGAATGCCAAGTAAAGTAAGCATCTTGTGGCTTTGCGAGAAATTAATAGTGTCACTTTTCTGATAATACCTAAATAGATTCTTTAAAACTTGCGATAAGATTCTGTCGAGAGGCACTCAGATTTACATCTCGTTCGTCCACATTAAATGTTACTACTCTCTTATCCAAACAAAGGTATTAGGAATAAACGACGAAGAAATTATTACTTATCATGAGCCTCGAATTTTACGAACTGAGCTGAGCTTTGATCCTCCAGCGATTAGGATTGTTTTTATCCCCGTGTATTTAGTTTCTATGCGTTAATGTCATTCCTAAAGCAAAAGAGCCGACAGATCAACTGACAGCTTAACGTCTATGTGTTAAGCATACCTTTGAAAGTTGATGTTTGTCAGTATTGACTAACGCCTGACAAATAACTCATCAAGTATCTTATATAAACAGAATATGACATCTGACATTGCACGATGTGTTATATTTGTTCGTTAAAATAGTATTAATAATCCCTTGAGAGGATATATTTTTCTTTTATAAGTCGTCTTCTTTCAGAACGCGGACGATAGTAGCTCTTCATAACTTCCAGTCTTTTGTTACACTTTGTAACATTTGATCTTCTACAACTTTCTTTTACCGTCTACCGTCAAATGAATCGAACACGTAATTTAGCTTCCTATTTCATGTCTTTATGTACAAATCATTATCTCCAGTGATTGTTAAATTCGCCAAGCCCTCTTTCCTCATAAAACATCCCAGAGGTTTCAGCTGTCTCTTTCTGATTGTAAGCATAGTGTCTTTTTCATTTCTATTCTTCTTAAATCTTCCCCGTTGATCATATAGTCTAAGAATTCGTTTTGAGAATTGGTCAGTAAAATTGCATCTCTAAAGCTTCAGTTCTTTATTTCACCTTCAGTATGCCTCGTGCTTGTTGATTTTCCAAGCTCCATTTACTAATTATGTATTCCAAAAATTTCAATTGTTTTTTTGATTATAAGTACAAGTGTTCTTTTTGCTCCCATTTATCTTAACACGCTATCTCCATGGAAGTTTTGTGTGACCTTCTGTAGAACTAAATTTCCTCTTTGTCTGTAGCAAAATTCTAGCATTCACTAAGAAAATAATATTTTAAATAAAGATATTTTGATTGGTTTAAACATATTTCCACATCAATTTCTTAGGTAATATCCTTTTTTAATAAAAATACATTGATTGATTTAAAAATGCACAAAAGTACCAATTTAAATAAAGATAGGTTGATTGATCAAAAGATATCTTCAAAAATATTTCTTAGGAAATATCCTTTTGTAATAGAAATAGATTGATTTAAAAGTGTTTGCACAAAAAAAATACCAATTTAAATAAAGACAGGTTGATTGATCTAATGATATTTTTAAAAGACTTTTTAGGAGATATCTTTTTTTTAATAAAAATAGATTAATTGATTTAAATGTGTTTGCACAAAAATACCAATTTAAACAAAAATAGATTGATTGATTTAAAAGTGCAAAAAATACCATTTTAAATAAAAATAGATTGATTGATTTAAAAGTGTTTTCACAAAAAATACCATTTTAAATAAAAATAATTTGGTTGGTTTAAAATATTTCCGCAAAATTTTCTTTAAAAATAACATTCTTAAATGAAAAGAGTTTGTTTACAAATATTAACACAAACCTTTCTTAAAATCCCCTTTATGTAAAGACATTTATTTATAAATGAGGATATATATGAACATTATACTAAAATCCAGTAATTAACAGATTTGGACTCAAGCTTTTAAAATCCATTTGTTTTCCTCATTAAATATTTCTCATGGAACGATTATGCTACACTTTTATTTTCTGTTTAAGTAAGATTTCAAAGACAAATACCTCAGGTTCTATTTAAACAAATCATTTTAACATGAGAATTTTCTCCAATGGTTTTTCTTTTATTGGTACAAATATTGTGATGATATAATTAACTTTTGCAACTGATTAAAGCGTTTTCGCTTTCTTGTTGAAAGTGCGTCGCTGTACCAAAATGATTGCATAGAAATACAATCACCGGTGTCTCAGGACTAGAGTATTATAGTACCTAACTTCAATAAGTATTGATTTTTTTAATAATCTCTATCATGGCCCAATGTTAGTTTTTCCAGCACAGCCCCAAAGCACAATGGACGCCATGTATAAAACCTACATAATTCAGCATTCAAAACCGGACTTTCTGTCATAGCAACACCTCACGTTGATTATAAAGACTTGGCCAATGTCGTATACGTTCTATATGATGGAGAGAACGAGAGAGAAGAAGGAGAGGTAAAGCGAAACGAAAGGAAGATAGAGTAGGAGAGATAGGGAGAAAGAAAAGGGAGATAAAGAGAGAAAAGAAATGATAGGAGGAGTGAAAGAAAAATGGAAAGGGGAAGAAATGGAGACAGATGAAGAATGGAAAGAGGATTCTAGAGAGAGGGAAAGAGAGAAGGATAGATATAATAAGAGAGGAAGAGGAGGAAATGCGCCAGATATAGAGAGGGAAGGAAAATAAAAGGAGAGAGAAAAAAGAAAAGAGAGAGAGAATGGGAGCGAAAGAGAGAGAGGTAGAAAGTGAGTGGGAAAAATACAGAGAAACATTGCAAAGAAATAGGAGAAAGAAAAATAAGTGAAAGAAAGAGATGGAAAGAGCAAAGGAAAGAGAGAGAGAGAGAGAGAGAGAGTGAGAGAGAGAGCAAAGGAAATAGAAAGTGAGGAAAATATAGAGAGAAACAGCGATAAAGAAATAGGAGAAAAAGGGATAGAGAAATAAACTTGATCAGTAATATCGATTGCAAGAAAATAACATATAAACCAATAACTTATTAGAGATCAATCCCAATAAATCAGCGAATAATTTTACATATCCCAAAATGCATACCATCCACATTCCTCAGGATCAATATCCGTTGGTATCAGTAGCATTCTGGATAATCGATCTTTAGTGGAAGCATAAAATTCCGGTTATGTGGAATTAATGACTACTTAACACGAAAAATATCTCGGTGTATGGATCAGTCACTACAGTTTTCGTATAAACGACAGAATAATTGAACCTAGAATAGGCTACGCTAGAGCTAGTTTCGCCCAATACCGCATATTACTACCAAACCAAACCATTAACCAAAGAACTCAATTTATGTTCGCAAATATCCCCCGCAGATCGAGACTTCTCCTAGGATATCATGTCTGACATCAAAACCGTTCAGAAATGTCTAAAGTATCAGCTGTATACAACCGCTTTCTCAGATCAATGGTTAAACATGGCTTCAAGCAAATAAAACATGTAGGCATTAGCGAGGACGATGCGTCTTCGAACATTGTAGAATGGTGCTACAGAATCACAAAAAAGAACTTACTAAATAACAGAAACCACATCACCTGAGGACTTCCAACAGCAGCAACAGCTAAAATGTATAGCACATGGCAACTCGAATAAAAATAATGACATAATCTACATGATGAAGTTCCACACTACTCCAAATAAAAGGTTTCCCCAATCAATACTAGAAAGTGCGATAACAGCAGCTGGACTTGAGAAACTTATTTTCCGGGAAAACTGTTTGAAGAGAAAGACTCTATGAATCCCAATCGAGAGTACTATTAACAAATCGTTCAATGAATACGAAATATTTCCTTATAAGGAAACATATAATATTACCATTGCGATTACCATCCTGTTTTTATTTGAAGAGATAATATCTGCACTTCATGTCAAACTATCTTTCGTGCAGCTTTATATGGCAGGGTTTTAAAGGCCGTATCCATGTCTAGAGATCCCAGTTTGATGTACTGTTTAATCCATATATGGGGGAATATCATCCCAAACCAATTGTTATTTTCTGTTATAATATTGGAAGTATATATATATATATATATATATATATATATATATATATATATATATATATATATATATATATATATATGTTATATAAACTAGTAAGGAAACCAATACTTGATTTCTGTAAAATAATGTTGCATACAAGAAGAGAGGCGATGAGATTTTAAATTTTCTTTTAATTTTAGATTTCTTTCCGAAATATTTGTAAAATTGCTAATCTTTCTCACGATGCCATCATAACACATCTCAAAGAAACATATAGACTCTCACAAACCTTTATACATATCTAGCAGGATATAATCTGTCATAATGTCCATTTGGCTCTTATTCCTGTATAAACTGGCTAATTAAATTTAAATGAAATAAATGTTCAACATAAAACCATAACCACGTCGATAATCAGCTTTAAGCAGATACATTAACTATGTGATATTTTTTATCGAAACAAGAATAGATTTTGTATATATTTTTATGCATAATTATATCATATTTAAAATTATAATTGATCTATATTAGATATATTTTAATATAATTCACAATCATTGTCAAATTAAATATTAATTAATTGTTTCGCTGTTTATGATAATTACACTGTCAGGGGATGCTAACTTACTTCCTCTATAAAGGACAGTAATTCAAAATACAATGAAGTTACTTCCCTTGTCTGGGAGATCAGAGCGGCACTTCTGAATTCAACATGGTAACAAGCTGACATGCACGTGGACGTTATGGTTTAAACCCAAAATAATCCTTGCTGTTCTCAAGCAGTAAATAAATAAAAGTTATTTTATTATGTGTTAAGATATACTTGTCTATTAATTTCAGTAGTTTTGTTCATCCCAACACACTGGGATATAACAGACGCGATACGCGATTATCCAATAATAATAATAATAAATCTCCTCAAATCACTGTTCATGATGACACTAATGGTAAATATTTAATACAATCGAATATTTATAGCACTGAATAAAAGAAGTGAAATAGTGTATTAAGTTAGATTATAACCTCTGTTCTTGTTTCCTAGAAATGAGAGTTACAGAGTATATTTATATTGTTTTACAGTCAGACTAATGTCCCCATATTTGTTATTATCACAACATTTCCATAATTTGTACCGTCTTGTCAATCTGCGTAAGCTTCAGGGAATTTTGAACTAAACAATTTTTTGAATCTTTGCCTTCATAGCACTCTCAGTGAGTAATCCCCTTTACTGCGTTTTCCTTAGACCATGTATGGGGTAAACAACAGTATAAGAAATGTCTATTGATATATTTAAGATTTATAAAAAATTGTACTAGAAAGGAAGCTCGGAAACTTGGCTCTAAATTGGAATATAGAGATACCAAACCTCGGGTTTTTACTTTGTTCAGTCTCGTTTATATTTCCTTTTGAGGCAACGTTCCTTAGGCGAACCTAAAACTCGTTTTGTGTGTTTGTATTAGAAATATCTAGAGCCTATACTTGCAGCAAAGCTATGGATGGAAAATGCTGTGTTGTCCTCCGTCTAAAGAGTCTATGTTGGACTCTTCCGTCTACTATAAGATTAGTAGGAGAGAAGGCCTTGGGGGAATAGATTGATCTACCGGACTGTGACTGTTTGCAGCTGCTGACGAACTTTCTGCCTTTGGGCAGAGAGGAACCCGGACGAGGCTTTGCCGAAGGGCAAAGTTTCGTTCGGGGATATAGATAGACCCTGAACCCTTTTATACGGGTTCTAAGGGAATATTTTTGGCCGGGCCTACGGACTCGAAGAACCCACAGTTAACTCAGCCTTGTGCTACATACATCTCTCGTAGTGGGGCTGTTAAATATTAACAGTCGAATATATTGTTCTACCGGGCTGTGACTGTTCGCAGCAACAGTCGAACTCTCTGACCAAAGGTAGAGAGGAACCCGGACGAGTGTTTGACGAAGGGAAAAGTTTCGTCCGGGGCGGTAGACAGTCCCTGAACCCGTTTATGCGGGTTGTAAGGGAATATTTTTGGGAGACTACGGGCTCGGCGTACCCACGGTAAATTCGGCCTTGTGCCACAAACATCTCTCGTGAGGGGGCTGTTAAATATTAACAGTCGAATAAATTGAACGCTGGGTCAACCGACACACACCCACCAGTCGTCTAATACTCTTCTGTTGTACTTACTGTTTAATATATGATATATCTATAACACTTGTTTTGTTATTTCTTTAACCATTTACTTGCTCACAACAGAAAATGAATTCAGTAAATATAAAAAATGGAAAGAGATGTAAGACAAGAATGTGTCTTCATAACCGAACGTAAGGCGATCCTGAGAGAATTAGAAGTCCTAACAGGAACCATTATTGAAAGCCATAACATTAACAACATACGATATGCAGATGACGCACTTTTGATAGCAGACACAGAAAGGAAACTACAAGAACTATTACAGAAGGCAGTGATGGAAAGATAGAAGAAAGGACTAAACATCAACTATAAGAAGACGAGATGCATGGTTGTTAGCAAAAGGAACAGCTCAACATGCAATTGACAAATTAAAGATACAAAAAGGAACAGCTCAACATGCAAATGACAAATTAAAGATACAAAAAGGAACAGCTCAACATGCAAATGACAAATTAAAGATACAAAAAGGAACAGCTCAACATGCAAATGACAAATTAAAGATACAAAAAGGTACAGCTCAACATGCAAATGACAAATTAAAGATACAAAAAGGAACAGCTCAACATGCAATTGACAAATTAAAGATACAAAAAGGAACAGCTCAACATGCAAATGACAAATTAAAGATACAAAAAGGAACAGCTCAACATGCAATTGACAAATTAAAGATACAAAAAGGAACAGCTCAACATGCAAATGACAAATTAAAAATACAAAAAGGAACAGCTCAACATGCAAATGACAAATTAAAGATACAAAAAGGAACAGCTCAACATGAAATTGACAAATTAAAGATACAAAAAGGAACAGCTCAACATGCAAATGACAAATTAAAGATACAAAAAGGAACAGCTCAACATGCAAATGACAAATTAAAGATACAAAAAGGAACAGCTCAACATGCAATTGACAAATTAAAGATACAAAAAGGAACAGCTCAACATGCAAATGACAAATTAAAGATACAAAAAGGAACAGCTCAACATGCAATTGACAAATTAAAGATACAAAAAGGAACAGCTCAACATGCAAATGACAAATTAAAGATACAAAAAGGAACAGCTCAACATGCAAATGACAAATTAAAGATACAAAAAGGAACAGCTCAACATGCAATTGACAAATTAAAGATACAAAAAGGAACAGCTCAACATGCAAATGACAAATTAAAGATACAAAAAGGAACAGCTCAACATGCAAATGACAAATTAAAGATACAAAAAGGAACAGCTCAACATGCAAATGACAAATTAAAGATACAAAAAGGAACAGCTCAACATGCAATTGACAAATTAAAGATACAAAAAGGAACAGCTCAACATGCAAATGACAAATTAAAGATACAAAAAGGAACAGCTCAACATGCAAATGACAAATTAAAGATACAAAAAGGAACAGCTCAACATGCAAATGACAAATTAAAGATACAAAAAGGAACAGCTCAACATGCAAATGACAAATTAAAGATACAAAAAGGAACAGCTCAACATGCAAATGACAAATTAAAGATACAAAAAGGAACAGCTCAACATGCAATTGACAAATTAAAGATACAAAAAGGAACAGCTCAACATGCAAATGACAAATTAAAGATACAAAAAGGAACAGCTCAACATGCAATTGACAAATTAAAGATACAAAAAGGAACAGCTCAACATGCAAATGACAAATTAAAGATACAAAAAGGAACAGCTCAACATGCAATTGACAAATTAAAGATACAAAAAGGAACAGCTCAACATGCAAATGACAAATTAAAGATACAAAAAGGAACAGCTCAACATGCAAATGACAAATTAAAGATACAAAAAGGAACAGCTCAACATGCAATTGACAAATTAAAGATACAAAAAGGAACAGCTCAACATGCAAATGACAAATTAAAGATACAAAAAGGAACAGCTCAACATGCAATTGACAAATTAAAGATACAAAAAGGAACAGCTCAACATGCAAATGACAAATTAAAGATACAAAAAGGAACAGCTCAACATGCAAATGACAAATTAAAGATACAAAAAGGAACAGCTCAACATGCAATTGACAAATTAAAGATACAAAAAGGAACAGCTCAACATGCAAATGACAAATTAAAGATACAAAAAGGAACAGCTCAACATGCAAATGACAAATTAAAGATACAAAAAGGAACAGCTCAACATGCAATTGACAAATTAAAGATACAAAAAGGAACAGCTCAACATGCAAATGACAAATTAAAGATACAAAAAGGAACAGCTCAACATGCAAATGACAAATTAAAGATACAAAAAGGAACAGCTCAACATGCAATTGACAAATTAAAGATACAAAAAGGAACAGCTCAACATGCAAATGACAAATTAAAGATACAAAAAGGTACAGCTCAACATGCAATTGACAAATTAAAGATACAAAAAGGAACAGCTCAACATGCAAATGACAAATTAAAGATACAAAAAGAAACAGTTCAACATGCAAATGACAAATTAAAGATACAAAAAGGAACAGCTCAACATGCAAATGACAAATTAAAGATACAAAAAGAAACAGTTCAACATGCAAATGACAAATTAAAGATACAAAAAGGAACAGCTCAACATGCAAATGGCAAAAAAAGATTCAAAAAGGAACAGCTCAACATGCAAATGACAAATTAAAGATACAAAAAGGAACAGCTCAACATGCAAATGACAAATTAAAGATACAAAAAGGAACAGCTCAACATGCAATTGACAAATTAAAGATACAAAAAGGAACAGCTCAACATGCAAATGGCAAAAAAAGATTCAAAAAGGAACAGCTCAACATGCAAATGACAAATTAAAGATACAAAAAGGAACAGCTCAACATGCAAATGGCAAAAAAAGATTAAAAAAGCAACAGCTCAACATGCAAATGACAAATTAAAGATACAAAAAGAAACAGTTCAACATGCAAATGACAAATTAAAGATACAAAAAGGAACAGCTCAACATGCAAATGACAAATTAAAGATACAAAAAGAAACAGTTCAACATGCAAATGACAAATTAAAGATACAAAAAGGAACAGCTCAACATGCAAATGGCAAAAAAAGATTAAAAAAGGAACAGCTCAACATGCAAATGACAAATTAAAGATTAAAAAAGGAACAGCTCAACATGCAAATGACAAATTAAAGATACAAAAAGGAACAGCTCAACATGCAATTGACAAATTAAAGATACAAAAAGGAACAGCTCAACATGCAAATGGCAAAAAAAGATTCAAAAAGGAACAGCTCAACATGCAAATGACAAATTAAAGATACAAAAAGGAACAGCTCAACATGCAAATGACAAATTAAAGATACAAAAAGGAACAGCTCAACATGCAAATGACAAATTAAAGATACAAAAAGGAACAGCTCAACATGCAAATGGCAAATTAAAGATACA
Organism: Acanthosepion esculentum; assembly: GCA_964036315.1. Lineage (NCBI taxonomy): Eukaryota > Metazoa > Mollusca > Cephalopoda > Sepiida > Sepiidae > Acanthosepion > Acanthosepion esculentum. The sequence continues at coordinate 52,915,512 of OZ038481.1, forward strand.
AAAAGAAACAGTTCAACATGCAAATGACAAATTAAAGATACAAAAAGGAACAGCTCAACATGCAAATGACAAATTAAAGATACAAAAAGAAACAGTTCAACATGCAAATGACAAATTAAAGATACAAAAAGGAACAGCTCAACATGCAAATGACAAATTAAAGATACAAAAAGAAACAGTTCAACATGCAAATGACAAATTAAAGATACAAAAAGGAACAGCTCAACATGCAAATGGCAAAAAAAAGATTAAAAAAGGAACAGCTCAACATGCAAATGACAAATTAAAGATACAAAAAGGAACAGCTCAACATGCAAATGACAAATTAAAGATACAAAAAGGAACAGCTCAACATGCAAATGACAAATTAAAGACACAAAAAGGAACAGCTCAACATGCAAATGGCAAAAAAAGATTAAAAAAGGAACAGCTCAACATGCAAATGACAAATTAAAGATACAAAAAGGAACAGCTCAACATGCAAATGGCAAAAAAAGATTCAAAAAGGAACAGCTCAACATGCAAATGACAAATTAAAGATACAAAAAGGAACAGCTCAACATGCAAATGGCAAAAAAAGATTCAAAAAGGAACAGCTCAACATGCAAATGACAAATTAAAGATACAAAAAGGAACAGCTCAACATGCAAATGACAAATTAAAGATACAAAAAGGAACAGCTCAACATGCAAATGAAAAATTAAAGATACAAAAAGGAACAGCTCAACATGCAAATGACAAATTAAAGATACAAAAAGGAACAGCTCAACATGCAATTGACAAATTAAAGATACAAAAAGGAACAGCTCAACATGCAAATGACAAATTAAAGATACAAAAAGAAACAGTTCAACATGCAAATGACAAATTAAAGATACAAAAAGGAACAGCTCAACATTCAAATGGCAAAAAAAGATTAAAAAAGGAACAGCTCAACATGCAAATGACAAATTAAAGATACAAAAAGGAACAGCTCAACATGCAATTGACAAATTAAAGATACAAAAAGGAACAGCTCAACATGCAAATGACAAATTAAAGATACAAAAAGGAACAGCTCAACATGCAAATGACAAATTAAAGATACAAAAAGGAACAGCTCAACATGCAAATGACAAATTAAAGATACAAAAAGGAACAGCTCAACATGCAAATGACAAATTAAAGATACAAAAAGGAACAGCTCAACATGCAAATGACAAATTAAAGATACAAAAAGGAACAGGTCAACATGCAATTGACAAATTAAAGATACAAAAAGTAACAGCTCAACATGCAAATGACAAATTAAAGATACAAAAAGGAACAGCTCAACATGCAAATGACAAATTAAAGATACAAAAAGGAACAGCTCAACATGCAAATGACAAATTAAAGATACAAAAAGGAACAGCTCAACATGCAAATGACAAATTAAAGATACAAAAAGGAAAGGCTCAACATGCAAATGACAAATTAAAGATACAAAAAGGAACAGCTCAACATGCAAATGACAAATTAAAGATACAAAAAGGAACAGCTCAACATGCAAATGACAAATTAAAGATACAAAAAGGAACAGCTCAACATGCAAATGACAAATTAAAGATACAAAAAGGAACAGCTCAACATGCAAATGACAAATTAAAGATACAAAAAGGAACAGGTCAACATGCAAATGACAAATTAAAGATACAAAAAGGAACAGCTCAACATGCAAATGACAAATTAAAGATACAAAAAGGAACAGCTCAACATGCAAATGACAAATTAAAGATACAAAAAGGAACAGCTCAACATGCAAATGACAAATTAAAGATACAAAAAGGAACAGCTCAACATGCAAATGACAAATTAAAGATACAAAAAGGAACAGTTCAACATGCAAATGACAAATTAAAGATACAAAAAGGAACAGCTCAACATGCAATTGACAAATTAAAGATACAAAAAGGAACAGCTCAATATGCAAATGGCAAAAAAAGATTAAAAAAGGAACAGCTCAAAATGCAAATGACAAATTAAAGATACAAAAAGGAACAGCTCAACATGCAAATGACAAATTAAAGATACAAAAAGGAACAGCTCAACATGCAAATGAAAAATTAAAGATACAAAAAGGAACAGCTCAACATGCAAATGACAAATTAAAGATACAAAAAGGAACAGCTCAACATGCAATTGACAAATTAAAGATACAAAAAGGAACAGCTCAACATGCAAATGACAAATTAAAGATACAAAAAGAAACAGTTCAACATGCAAATGACAAATTAAAGATACAAAAAGGAACAGCTCAACATGCAAATGGCAAAAAAAGATTAAAAAAGGAACAGCTCAACATGCAAATGACAAATTAAAGATACAAAAAGGAACAGCTCAACATGCAATTGACAAATTAAAGATACAAAAAGGAACAGCTCAACATGCAAATGACAAATTAAAGATACAAAAAGGAACAGCTCAACATGCAAATGACAAATTAAAGATACAAAAAGGAACAGCTCAACATGCAAATGACAAATTAAAGATACAAAAAGGAACAGCTCAACATGCAAATGACAAATTAAAGATACAAAAAGGAACAGCTCAACATGCAAATGACAAATTAAAGATACAAAAAGGAACAGGTCAACATGCAAATGACAAATTAAAGATACAAAAAGTAACAGCTCAACATGCAAATGACAAATTAAAGATACAAAAAGGAACAGCTCAACATGCAAATGACAAATTAAAGATACAAAAAGGAACAGCTCAACATGCAAATGACAAATTAAAGATACAAAAAGGAACAGCTCAACATGCAAATGACAAATTAAAGATACAAAAAGGAAAGGCTCAACATGCAAATGACAAATTAAAGATACAAAAAGGAACAGCTCAACATGCAAATGACAAATTAAAGATACAAAAAGGAACAGCTCAACATGCAAATGACAAATTAAAGATACAAAAAGGAACAGCTCAACATGCAAATGACAAATTAAAGATACAAAAAGGAACAGCTCAACATGCAAATGACAAATTAAAGATACAAAAAGGAACAGGTCAACATGCAAATGACAAATTAAAGATACAAAAAGGAACAGCTCAACATGCAAATGACAAATTAAAGATACAAAAAGGAACAGCTCAACATGCAAATGACAAATTAAAGATACAAAAAGGAACAGCTCAACATGCAAATGACAAATTAAAGATACAAAAAGGAACAGCTCAACATGCAAATGACAAATTAAAGATACAAAAAGAAACAGTTCAACATGCAAATGACAAATTAAAGATACAAAAAGGAACAGCTCAACATGCAAATGACAAATTAAAGATACAAAAAGGAACAGCTCAACATGCAAATGACAAATTAAAGATACAAAAAGGAACAGCTCAACATGCAAATGACAAATTAAAGATACAAAAAGGAACAGGTCAACATGCAAATGACAAATTAAAGATACAAAAAGGAACAGCTCAACATGCAAATGACAAATTAAAGATACAAAAAGGAACAGCTCAACATGCAAATGACAAATTAAAGATACAAAAAGGAACAGCTCAACATGCAAATGACAAATTAAAGATACAAAAAGGAACAGCTCAACATGCAAATGACAAATTAAAGATACAAAAAGGAACAGCTCAACATGCAATTGACAAATTAAAGATACAAAAAGGAACAGCTCAACATGCAAATGGCAAAAAAAGATTAAAAAAGGAACAGCTCAACATGCAAATGACAAATTTAAGATACAAAAAGGAACAGCTCAACATGCAAATGACAAATTAAAGATACAAAAAGAAACAGTTCAACATGCAAATGACAAATTAAAGATACAAAAAGGAACAGCTCAACATGCAAATGACAAATTAAAGATACAAAAAGAAACAGTTCAACATGCAAATGACAAATTAAAGATACAAAAAGGAACAGCTCAACATGCAAATGGCAAAAAACGATTCAAAAAGGAACAGCTCAACATGCAAATGACAAATTAAAGATACAAAAAGGAACAGCTCAACATGCAATTGACAAATTAAAGATACAAAAAGGAACAGCTCAACATGCAAATGACAAATTAAAGATACAAAAAGGAACAGCTCAACATGCAATTGACAAATTAAAGATACAAAAAGGAACAGCTCAACATGCAAATGACAAATTAAAGATACAAGAAGGAACAGCTCAACATGCAAATGGCAAAAAAAGATTCAAAAAGGAACAGCTCAACATGCAAATGACAAATTAAAGATACAAAAAGGAACAGCTCAACATGCAAATGACAAATTAAAGATACAAAAAGGAACAGCTCAACATGCAAATGACAAATTAAAGATACAAAAAGGAACAGCTCAACATGCAAATGACAAATTAAAGATACAAAAAGGAACAGCTCAACATGCAATTGACAAATTAAAGATACAAAAAGGAACAGCTCAACATGCAAATTAAAGATACGAAAAGGAACAGCCCAGCGTGTAAATCACAAATTGGAGATATCAAACTCAAACAAATACAAAAATTTAAATACCTGGGAAGTGTTTTAACAGGGGACGGAAAATGCGACACTGTAATCTGAAGACACACTGGGGTAGCGAAAGGTGCCTTCCAAAAGTAAAGTATTATGAAACAGAAAATTTTCGTTAGAACCGAAGAAAATTGAAGATACCAAAAGGAAGAGTCCAGCGTGTAAATTGCAAATTGCAGACCCCAAATAAGTAGAACAAATTAAATAGCTGGTAAGTGTTTTAACAGAGGGCGAAAGTGAGACATATTGGGATAGTGAAATGTGCCTTCCAAAAGCCAAGCAAAATATTAAGAAAAAGGAAAATTTCGTTAGAAACAAAGTAGAGAGTACTGAACTGTTACGCAATATCAGTTCTCCTATATGCTGGTCAATCTAATCACAGATGAAGAAGAGCCTTAGCGCTATAGATATGTGGTTCTGCAGAAGGATGCTGAGAATATCATAGACCGAATATGTGAGCAACGATGTAGTTTTAGAGAAAATGGAAACAAAAAGAATACTTATACTTAATATTAGGAACAGTTGAAATTTGTAGGGTACATAATGAGGAAAGATGGGTAGGAAAATTTGATACTCACGACAGATTAAAGAAATGGACAGACGAAGACAACACATAACCCAGCTAGCAAGCTTGAGTAAATGGATGGCAGTGCAGGGTTTAGGAGAGATAATAAAAACAAACCTTATTAAGTGTTACAAAGGGGAGGAACTTGTGAAGAGCCACGATCGCCAGCGTCTTGAAGGGAAAAAGAAGAAATGTAACTTAGCATAATATAAAAACATCTGGAATTTTCTTTTTTCGAATGAACTGAATCCACACCAGACGAAACGCGAATAGTAAAAAAAAAAGAAGTTTTCACTTTTCTCTTAGGTATTGATTATTAGCAAGATTCCTCCACAACAGATTTATTAACCAACGAGGCTTGATTAATAGTCGTCAGTTCGTACTTTATTTCCATGATGTCTGGTTTTATAGTCGTATTTAAGTTTCTTTCTTTGTGCCTTTTCATAGAAAATCTTATAATAGTTTCTATTCCGGTTCATTCTCATTCCCGGTCATTTGAACAAGAATAGAGGTTTATCCCTGGTTTCCTGTTTAGAATTCGGCTTCCGATTCCTTCTAAAATCTACTTTAATTTTATACGTCTTGGGTTTCCGTCTGAACTCTGAATTGTTATTTGCTAATTATTATTTTTTATTTTTTCCCTCCACTATCGCCCGGTTCTCGCGTCACTCGGTCTTTTGGACAGGAGTAGAGGTTTATTTGTTGATTTCTGTTTAAAAATTGGTTTCCGGTTACTTCTAAAGTTTTTTTCATTCACATTCATTCCTAGTAGCCCCTTGAGTCTTATTGGTATTATCGCCTTACTTGGGCTGAAATGATTTTAAAAAAGTGTCTATGTATTTTATTAGCTATATCTCAAAATAGGTTTTTCTAAAGTTACTATTTTTTATTTTAATGTAGCATTTAAATTTTCTTACTTCAGTTGTTATAGATATCAATTTTCACGCTTGAAAGGAAAGCAAAAATTGCACGCTTGAAATGAAAGCAGCAATTCATAAAGCTTCTAGGCTTTTTAAGAAGTAGAATTCACCCGTTGACAAAACTTGAGAGCCACTCAAGTGAGAGAATTACAGTTAAAATGGTTATGATGTCTGAGATGCGTGATGCGAATGAAAGAGGAGGCGGTAGAAAGTCAAAATTATGAGGATACGAAGGATAGGTAAAGACAGGCCCGTAACTTGGAGAACTCAAGATTGTGTTGCTCAGTTAAGCGCCTACGTGAGAGACTGTTATACAGAGTAGCACTTATGTACATTATTTGCATGCGGACGACTGTCCTCATCTTTGTTGTTGTTATCACATTTCGGCCGTTGTGACATGCGGCCTTTATCAGTTGTCTAACGATCCTGGTAACGTACAAGATATTTTGAAATGAAAGCTTTATTTAAACTAAGGAAGAAAATAGCTTAGTGGGTTAATGCGCTGTTTCGTAAATTTAGTATCATAGTGATTGGGAGTTGAGAGCCTGAGCCTTTCACTATCTAGTTGTACTTAGTAGAAATGGGGATAGCAATAACTGAAAAGTATTAAAATAAGAACTAGATGAAATATCCCGAGACCTGAACAAAGAAATGAGAACAATCTACCCGCTTAGAGTAAATAAAGCTTTCAGTTCAAAATTTCCCCGAGTTTACCCGGATCGAGGTACACCTGATGAAGGACAACAAAAAAGATGATTTTTTTTATTTTTTACGAATTATCAATCTTTTTGAAGTTATTTAAAGCTAAAACATAAATTTGGATCGTTATAATTCTTTGGAGATAATAATGCTTTTCTGATACAACTCTTACTAATTAAACCATATCTAGGAGGAGAAGAGATAAGGTCATTCCTAAGTATATTTGCACGTAAGTGAATATAACGAACGCAACTGGAATTCAAACTCCGCTCTCCGATTTCTCATTCCCAGCCTTTTATCAATTACAACACCCGTACATTAAACCTTACAGAAGCTGGTATTCCCAAGAAGTCACCCATCTAAGTACTGACTAGGTCCATTGTTGCTTGAATTTCGTTTTTTTATTCCTGAGTAATTAAGTTCATAAGTTTGTTTACATTATACTATCTATCCAAAACGTATGTGTTCTTACAAAAAAAAAAAAATGATCCAAATTCTTTTAGACAAAGAAAAGGATATCTGTTTTGTCTAAGTTCCAGACATTGAGATTTTTTACATTATACTATCTGTCCAAAACGTGTATGTTCTTACAAATTATTCTGTACAAAGAGAATTTTGAATTTGATTAATTCCCATCTGGGGGGTTGTTTATGTTAATTGCCCAACAGAATTATACGTAGGGAGAATATAGACAGTGAGTACCATATAGTTAATTAGCAATCTCTTCCAGATCAAGATCGGTTTTGGGGTGTCAAATTTGGTGGGGAGTCATGTACATAAGCAAGATCTCCCAAGACACAGAGACAGTCGAAGAATCGGGCCCAGCAAGGAAAGTCACTGGAGCTTCTCATCGGTAGCATTTCTTGTGATCCGGGCGAAAAAAAAAAAAAACAAATAAAAAAACAAATAAAAAAAACACGCAGATGGAGGCAGGCCAGACTCAGAGCTGCTCGGGATTGCTCGTAAGACAGTCGTCGCTAAAGGGCACACACGCAATTCCCTAGGCCGGAGTGAAAACACAGACACACGCATGAGAGTGAGAATCGATGATATGGTTATTACTTTAGCATTTGCGACTAGATTCCTAAATCTACACTCTGTAGTAAAGAACTTGATTTTGCAGTAGATAATAGAGACATTTATTCAACCAGTTTTTCTTTCTATTCAATGAACATCTTTCACAGTTATCAGCAGTGTTGTACATTTTATTGAAGGAGTCCTTTTCTAGACTGATTCTGGGGGAACAACTGAGTGTGATAGAATATGATAAAAAGAAAACATTAAGGAGAGTGGACAAGAAAAAAACAGAATTTAAGAAGACAATAGGTAAAGATTGACATTGTATTTACATTTTGAAAATCAAACTTGAGTGGAAAGTAAGAGTCCGAAAGAGAGTTCTACAAGCTAGAAGTGTGAGAGAAGAAACTATTAGCATAGAACTTATGGTTATATCTAGTCATTTCAATTGTAAAAGGATGAAACCTAACCGCTAATTTAGTACTGCGATCAAATTCATAAATTCTAGGTACCATAGAGGAAAACTCATCGAAACAGTTACTATTAAAATTTCTATAGAAAAGTTTTGCGGCGCAAGGTGGCCGTTAATAATTAAGTATAACTCCAGAATTCAATGTCAAATAAAACTGTATTTAATTACAACAGCAAATAAATACTTAACAAAATCAGAAGTAAAAGTCAACCAAAGTTCATTAACCATTTCAGTGAATACCTTGTTAGTAGTGGGCTCGGCTTAACGTCCGCTAATTCTAAATCAAACCCCAAATCCTCGACGCGCAATAATTCATACTAATTCGACTGAATATTTCCACTCAATAGTCACTCAATAATAACTCAATAATCATCCCAGTCAGTAGCCTGACACTGCTATTTATATACCTGGCGCTAACATGTTCATAAGTCCAGAGTGTCACGCTAGAACCACGGTGTCGGTAGTTACTCATTTTCTTCCTATATGACAAAAAGGAACAGGGAAGATACGTTACGGCGGTGGGAAAGTGAATGAAGCGAAGATGCCAGGTCAAGACCAATAACATGGAAGATTGTTCTTTGTATTTTATCTAGAATCTCTAAATACATAAGAGAAACACCAGCCTAGATGAAACAGCAAATATGCAAATATACGTTTGATACACAATAGTGAAATCGCCCACGGTGTCTGGGGTAACCTCAATGTCTGAACGATGTTGACGAAAAGTATTCTTCTGTGTAAGGTTCGCAAATAGAAATATCGTCAATGAGCAGGAGGCTGGCATCGGTAAGCAGCTTTCAAAACGAGGCAACTTTTTGTTGCTTGAAGCAATACGATGTTCTGTTCGTAATAGTAATGGAAATAATAGCCTTTTCTTCACGGCCACATCAAGTTGAAACATAGTTTCACATATAGAAGTTAAGCAACGTCAAGCATGGTAAGTACCTAGATGAGTAATTGCTTGGGAATACCAGATACTTGGATATGCGAGTGGTTTAATGGACGATGGCTCAAAGTTGTTAATCGTAGAGCCGAGTTCCAATCAGGTTGGGTTCGTTATATTCACTTACGCGAAAATAAGCTTCAGAAAGGTATGAATCCACCACTTCTCCCGACAACTATGGCTTAAGTAAGTCAACTAATGCTAAAACCATTATTATATAACAAAAGAAAAACATGTAGATTTCGGCATTAAATAACCCATAAAGTTTGATATGCACAAAAAGATCCAACCAACCAACCAACTACAAGAAAACATTTGACATTCATTGACCTACCATCCTGTACGGCTTTCAGTTGAAATTTATAAAATCTTCCCCTTAAAAAAATTTCTTAGAAAAAAAAACATGTTTTTCGAGTCTAGTAGCTGTTATCGATATTTTCTGTATTGGTTGTGATTTCCTTCCTAATCTTTTGTTTGAAGTTGTGTGGAATGTTAACATCTTGATTATGTCAGTATTTTCTCTTCGAGGTACATGTGCTATCCATTTTAGTTGTTGGTAGTCCTTAAGTGATGTGGTTTCTGTTAATATTTGTGGTTTTGACTTCCTTTGCAAATAATGTTTTGCTTTTCGATTATAATTATGCAGGGGTTCAAGGAACAGTTATTTTATTCCATATTTGCTTTCAATGGAAATAATTAATATTCAGGAAAACACATCATTCTCGGCCCAACAACTTTTTCAAAAGTCTGACAACAGGACTAACGATTAGGGTTTATTTTGGGCTCCCTTTGTGGTCGAACCGAGAGATTTTCAGCATCACTTGTTATACAATATAAAGAGCAAATTCAAACCTAGATAGCATGTTATAGAACTGGCATTACTTAGTTTATGTCCATTAATAGAATAATTTGAATATTTGGTGAAGAATATCAAGTTCGAGAAAGATTAATTGATTGATTCGTTTTCTTCTTATCAAACCTTTCCAGGTTATTTAATCGTCCTGAGTATGACGATAAAATACATCCGGTAGCAATGTCTCTGAATTGGAGAGTGGAGGTTTTGAAGAGTGTGTAACCACCTCTTAATTGGTGTTGTTCCGAGGTCCACACTGACTCGGGTTGGTAGTACCTGTTAGGGTCCCAGCTATGGTAAAAAATGAATCCCCAAACTGGGGTGCAAACATTGTGAATGTATAAAAATAAATTGTTCTAATAAAAATACCAGCAAAACATTATTGGAAAAGGAAAAAGAAAAATTAACAGCAATATGTTTTTGAAAAAAAAATATGAAAACTCCCAAGAAAATTAAATTTTGGCATTAAATGACCCATAAGTAGTTGATATGGCATTAAATAAACGAAACCAAACTAAACCAGGTTATTTAAAGCCAGAAAATATTTGTAGATTGTGAATTTTGTTTTTTTTTGAGGTAATAACACTGATTTACTGATACAAGCCTTACTAATTAATCCATAACTGGATGGAGAAGAGGAAGACCCATACCTTTTTCAAGAGTATTAGTTCGTAAGTGAATATAACGAACCCGCCTGGAATTGGAATTTTGCTATCAGATTTCCAATTTCGTGCCGTTATCCATTTCACTACACACACATCCAAGCTTACAGCACATTGTATTCCTAAGCGGTCACCCATCTAGGTACTGAGCAGGCACAACGTTGCTTACGAGAACCGGTGTTTCAACCTGATTTCGCCGTAAACTGTTTGAGAAAGATCTATACCCATGATTGCTTCCCCCATGTACTAAAGAAGGGAGATAATGGAACATTTGTTAAGACTTAAGCATATTCCAGACCCCACAAGTGGAACTCGTATATACGATCCATTGCTAAAGATGCTATAGAAAGATGTTTCCACAATCACTAATGGCTTAATCTTTTAAAGTTTTTTCTTTCTTAAATATCTTTATAATTCTTACTCCCTACTTGTACTCCTTAACATCAAAACTATCTAACCCTCTACCTTGAGTTGCTCTTGGGCCTTGTATTAGGTGAGGAACGTAATATGCAAATTTGATCTTAATCCATTCAGACCTATTTGAAAAGGTGGGTATTAATAAGTTACAGTTAGAAAGCTATAAATAATATAGGATTTTTATAAACTTTCAATTAATGTTGAATTAAAAAATAAAATTAACACCGTATTATTATTTTTAATTGTTATAATTAACCCCGGATTATACATTGGGTATTAGTGGGTTAAGATTTTTTTCTCCATTTTTCCACTTTTACGAAGAGTAACTATAACGCTAAAAGCGTAATACATCATAGGTTAAACTTCGACAAAATATAAAATATAAACATAAGATTATGTTACGTGAGTATCTGAAAATCAGTATTCGAAATCCTAACATTACAAATCTATTCTTGTTTCACCATCCCTCACTTTCGCCTCCTCTGCGTCATGTCTCATACACATGTGATCAATCATGTCTTTCTGCATCTTCCTGCATTTTTTAGCTTTTAGCAAGTTAACAACTGTATGTCTTTTTTTATTATTATTGTTCCCGTAATGCAATTGGACCTATGAACCAATCAAGATACAAGTTTACTGAATGTGGCTGTTGTAGATAACTAAAAAGTGCACATTAAGATTAGAGATAACGGTTGACAGTAGACTTGGTCGGAGCGATCGGGGAAGCGTCTTTTCGAGAGTTTGTTTCTTTGGAACAAGGTGTCTAAGTGGAACTTCATCCTTGCTAATGGAATAAGACGGTAATAAAGATAGTTTGACGTCATGCATGTGACATGACTTGTATTTCTTGTATTTTTCCTGCCATCAATTTATTAAAACTTGTTGCAGAAGTAACTAGCATGTTTCCGTCATTTCTCTTGCTTGCAATGTGGTTTGTGAGTGTTAAAATTATCCCAGACTTCTTTACTAATACAGTGACCTCCAAATTTCAGCTTTCGCCTTTTGATTGTGAATTGTAGCTTGGTTGTTGAGCCTGTTCTTAAAATTTCCTTCTTTCTCAGGTAGTTATATTTCTGCAACAGGTTGGTATTTACTTACAGATACGTTATTGGCACCTAGCAATTCTAGCTTTCTTTCTAAATCTGCAATCAACGCATTGTTGTCTTCGTTTTCTAAAACATGAGCTAAGAATTGGAGATGTCAAAATCAAGCAAGTACAGATAATTAAATATCCGGGAATTATTTCAACAAATGATGGGAAATGTGACACCAAAATCTGAAGGCGCTGTGTGAATAAACAGGAAAATTTGGTTAGAAACAAAGACTAGCGTACTTACCTACTATGTAATATAAATCTCCTTATATAGCAGTGAATTCTGGTCAATTCACGAGGGTGCCTGAAAATTTCGTAGGCCATGAAGGAGTAAATGCTAGAGTTGTGAAATCTTGCATGCTTTAATTTTAAATCTTCTTATTAATAATTGTATTGTTTCTTTCTAGATAGACTGGCATCTGACTGCGACTTCTCATGATAATGGGCAAGATTTGGTATTGTCTTGTTATAAAGTACCTGCAGAAAAAGGCTTTAGTCTCCAAGGACATTTATGCTAACATGACTTCTACATTAGGGAATGACGCTTCACCTTTATCAACAGCGCAAGATTGGGCAGCTGAATTTAGGAGGAGAAGTGGAGTCTTGTGGATGACCCAAGGTGTAGACGTCCGTCAACAGCCATAACCGAAAAAAACTTTTATTGTCTTCACCAAATTGCGATGGCTAACAGGCGATTCACAATAAATCAAATAGCCAATGCTATTAGCATATCCCGTGAGAAAGTTGAGAATATTCTGCACAATGAACTTGAACGGACGAAGGTTTCAGAAGAGATGTCACCCACGTTTTCTGTCAACTGGTCAAAAGTGCACCCGGTTAATCACATCACAGAAAAATCTGACATTGTTTTAAGAAGATTCAGCTGGTTTCCTTGAATGTTTCCTTAACCAAGATGTGTCTCGTGTTCGTTACTTTTAGCCAAAGACAAATAGAATAATCTATGTAGTGGAAACACCCCCTCCTCATCTGCTCCAAAGAAAGCAAAGGTTGTTTCATCTGGAGGGAAGCTTATGATCTTATTTTTAGGGGGTGCAAAAGGTATTGTATTTATTGACTACCTTCAAAAGGTTCACACCATCAATGGAGAATACTATGCCAACTTGCTGAGGCAGTTACGAAAGGCTATCAAGACATCTCCAGCACACAAGTCCTTGGTTGCAATAGCTGCTGTGCGTGATTGTCGCTTTCAACTGGCTGATCAACCCACCTATTCCCCTGATTTGACCGCATCTGATTATCATCTGTGCCCCAACATGGATGAAAGATTCTTCGCTAACGGGATCCAAACACGCCAATACCGATGGAAATAGTGTGCGGACGGCGAGGGGGACTATGTTAAAAAACATTAACCTAATTTGGTCACATTCCACGATAGTATCTTGGTTAGCCTATGAACTTTTCAGTCGACTCTGAGAGAGAAAGACAAACATGAGACAAAAGGCATGTCGTTCTACGGAATTATGCTGAGAAAACCTTGTCCGGAGCTTGTGAAAAACGTGAAAGTTTGAATGAAAATGGAAACAAAAAGAACAGATATACTTAGACACAGAAAGAAATAACTGAATTTTTTGGGATACCTAATGCGAATACAGGGCTTGTATGACTTGACACTCACATGACATACAGGGTTGACAGAGTGACAAGAACTAGCTATCTCAAGATAGCTATTTTACAATACTAATAACATGTTTGAGATGTGCGAGAAAGTAAATGTGGATTATATACTATCATTGCATAAAGTGGTCGGCCTCTACAAGAAAATATAAAACAGGAGAGAATAACAATAAAACAATGTTTTTATATATAAAAAAAACATACATAAATATATCTACGAAACCAGACTCTCGATAAAAAATCCTTCTTTGCAGAAATAAAACTAAGAATTCGGATATGTAGAGAATAAATATTGCCCGCGATTCTTTATTGAAGGAAAGAATATTACCGGCCATGTCTCTCGACAGAGGCCCTCTTTGCAAAAGAGTAAATGAAACTGATTTTATTACAAAGAATACATTTTTTATTCATACGTATTTATATATGAAAAAAAAAACTGTTGGCATTAAATAACCCTTTGAAGCTGATATGCCATAAAACAAAACAAACAAACAAACAAACATACAGGGTGCGATGGATAAATTGTCGTCTAAATTACGCAAAATGAAAATAACCCTGACATCTCATTTTAATATATATATATTTACCAAAATTACACAAAAATATCTTGAAATATCAAAGAGTAAATTTATTCAATAAATTCATCATTGGCTTCAACCACAGCCTTCAGACGACTGAAATTTTTCTGGACGGTCTGCTTGTTGAAGTTAGTGAATGCTGTCATAAACCGTACCTTCAGTTCATATTTGGTGTTACAAAGAGTTTACTTGGTCTCTCGCTCAATTGCACTCCACACAAAACAATCAATGGGGTAGCACTGGCGAGTAAGCAAGGGGTGATATGTTCGCATAAATTGTCTGACATCCATGACTGGGTTCTCCTACTTGTTTGGCATGGTGCAGAGTTCTGTTGCCAGACAGAGGGTCTTTCAGAAACCATTCTTTTGACCCAGGACAGTACTACCTCTTCAGGGCACTCGATATAGTCTTCCGTGAGTCTGAGGCCCTGTGGGAAGTTTAATTATTGTGGTGGATGGGAAATAAAATAACAAACTTAAAATATCTAACCCCAATGTGTATTTAAAATGGATAATTTCCTCATTAAAAGAAAGTAAATAAAATAATGTTAGTAATATCTGCCCCACAATCATTAATTGTGGCAGAAACATCAGTTAACGGAAAGAGTACTAAAGACAGAGGCTCATTAGAACAGTTACCATTAAAATAATTATTGAAAAGGCAGAGGGAAGCTACGTTATGACAGTAGGAATGTGAGTGAAGCCGCGATACCAGGACAGGGCAGATAACATTATAGACCCTTCTTTAAATTATTTTATTTTTAAGATTAAAAGGTTTCTAAAAATATCCTATATGAATTATAGGTTTCTTAAAATGTCCTATTAATTATACGTACCCGTCTATAACCCATTAATACCTAAAAGAATGAGACAGTTTACATTAATGAGTTAAAACAATATTTAGTCAAAAGAAAAAATACTTACAATGTAAATAGTTTATACTTTTAACTAAACACTTTTAATATTTTTTTTGCCGAGAAAAGATTTATTGAAAAATATCATTTCGCTGTATCATTCTTGTACAGTCAAGAAGGCAGTTGAGCTGAAAATTTGTTTTGGTTTGTTTGATTGATTCGTTTTTTACGACTTATCAACCCTTTCCTGGTTATGTAAAGCTAAAAACATTCTATGAATTTTTCTTCTTCGGGGATAATAATGGTTTAATAATATAATTCTCACTATTTAACCCATATTTTGCTGAAGATGTGGATTTATGCCATACAAAAGGGTATTTGCGCGTGTGAATAAAAACAAACCTATCTGGAATTGGAACTAGAATCTCTTATTAATAATTCTGAACCATGATCCACCACCCGCACATCCATGTTTGCAGCACCTGGTATATCCAAGCGGTCATCGATCTCAGTATTGACCAGTCTCGACGTGGTTTAACATTGGTGATCGTACGGGAACCGGTGTCCCAATGTCTCTAAGCCATTGTTGATTTTGTTGAGCGACATTTCTACCTCTATGAGATTATTTAATGCTCGAAATCTAAATATTGTGTACACAATTTCATGCTTTCTACTACATATATTCTGCATAATTTTATATTTACTGGGCAAACGTAGGTTTTATAGATAGACCGTTTGTAGATATTCGGATTTCGATCACATCACGTAGAAAGACCGGTTCGCGTACGATCATCGCAGTTAACTAAGGTCGACCTTGGTCAGACACTTCTTGGTAATACCAGTTGCTGTAAGGTTGGACGTGCTGGTGGTGTAATGGATAATGGCTCGGTTCGTTTAGTTCGTTATACTGGGTGTAACAGCAAAATTGTTCAAATCGTGTAACTGCATCGGATAATTGTCCATCCCGCAAAATGTTAATATAAAACAAAATTAAATAATTGAGTTTCTTTTTTCTAGTTTTTTTCTAGGTTATTGCATTCATTTAGGCACAGAGGAAAGCAACGAGTAACCTACCTCACGAGAATGGTATAACAGGATTTCAAAAAGACAAAACTTACTAAGAGCTACAAAAGATAAGAAGTTGTAGAGAGCCATGATCATCTAGGTCCTGATCATGCTCATTTACGCTCTGAAGAAAGTTCTGAAGGGGTGGTGGTGGAGAAGAAACTCCTGTGTGGAGGTGAGACAACGCAATGAAAAATAATTATCACAGGTTTATTTGAATTTATCTTAGCATGAATTACCAAAGGAAGACTGGTGTGCCGATTCCCAAAACAAACTAAATATATTTAGAAGACATGAAAGGAAAATTCTTGTGTTAACTCAATACTGAGATATTTATTTAGTAATTGTAATGAAAACAGGACAAGAGATTCTGTCTAGTAATCTTTTATTCAATTAAGAATCTTACTACTCGTCTACTTGACAAGCGGAAATGTACAGCTTTTATAGCATGGATTATCAAAGGGGATATAATCCATATTCCCAACTAATGTTAAGCGCAAGAAAATTTAAAGTTTATCCTGGCGAGAAATATTTTTCATGTTATCGTTTAACAAGGGATTTTGTTAAAGAAAAAAATATAGGAAAAATAAAACTATATCCGAATCATTTGCACAAAATATTTGTAAATGGATCTTGATACGTCAAATTTTTTCTTGCTCAAAACTGGATCTTTCTTTTGGGTCGGCGGCTCTCGTCGCTGAGACTAATGTTTCTCTATGTTGCTCAAAAGAATTAAGCAATACGTCAAGTTCTGCAAATTGGATTTGGAGCGAAGCTGAGAAAATGATTTTTAAATGGCTTTTGAATGACGAGTAACTGTTTTTTATTTCCTATTTTTTATGTTACTAATGAACGTTACTTCAATTTTAAGATACTGTTTGCAAACACAAACTAAATAAAATCTCTAGAAAGTAGATATTAATCGCAGTGATGTGCAAAGAAAAAAATGGCGGAAATCTCAGCAAGAGGGACGTTACGTAATAAACCTCGTTTCATGCTTAATGTAATACTAAACAATTGAAAGTGAACTTGTTGGGTTCCTTTCTATACAGAAATTCAAAGATAGCTTTATTATAGTTAGTTATTAAGCGTGGCATAGTTGTGGCACAAGGTTAAATGTATTCAGTACCCAGTGAAGATGCAACTCACTATTCAGTCGTAATTGATTTAGCGAGACAAGATTCACGTCGAGGCGCCCAAAAGACATGTTTATTATAATTATATCTCTCATTTTATTTTTCGTTGTTGATTCCTTTAGTTTCATGACCAACACTTGGCGGCTTATTTAATGACATGACAAAATATTATGAAAATATCGACGTGCCCATCTGAAAAACAAACTTTAAATAAAAATTAACTAAAAAGTCTCATTCACAAGACATGTCTTTTACGTTATCAAAATCGGTAATTTACTAAATAAATAGATTTAAATATTAGAAGAAAAATAATTTTAGATTTAAAATAAGATTACTCGTGTTTCAACCTTTTAATGCTTGATGCAAGTGATTGTCCAATTTTCGTTTTTATTATGAATTTGATTAACCATTTATTTATTAAACTCTTTTGAATTCATTTAATTAACACTTCCTGATGAAGCGCCAGATGCAGCGAATTATGAATAGATTAAACACAAGTGGGTGTCTTTGTTTTCAGAAGAACGCAAATTATTGTCGATTAAATCACTAAAAACATGGTCGTATTATGATGTGACTCGCATACTGAATTGATTAATTATTATTCGCTATTCCAGCCAAAACTCCGAATAAAAATGCAAAATGAATAAAACACTTGGCTTTTGTACATTTTCATACAAATTATGATATTTTTTAGAAACTGTCCTAAGACGAACATAAAAAGACGATTGAAACGATTATAGAAAATAATCCAAAAATGTAAACCGGAAATATGACACATTTCCTGCAATTATAGATTTTTACATACCAAATCTTTTCTCTTTGCATACATTCTCATTTTATTTTTACCAATGTTCACAAAATACTAGGGTCGCGAAGCACTTAACGTAGAGTGGTACTGAAGTAAGTCTGTGGCATGAATGCAAGAGTAAAGGTGAAAGTTATGAAGATATACTCGATAGTTAACGATTGATCCTTGACTTGAAGAAGATACGATTGTTACGTTTGGGAAAGCATCCAAGTGAGATAGTCTGGTCAGCGGTTCTATGGAAAAAGTTTTCTCAGTGTAACATCCTCCCTGTAATAGCACTACGGAATGAATGAGGATGATTAAACTCCTCGGAAGTAGCGTGATCTAACTGTAAATGTCTGAACTGGTGGGACTAAAAATGGAGCTAATCTGAACATATGTCATGGAAATAGCGGTAGAATAACGATAGGCCATGATGTTGAGTCTTGTGGGAAAGTGAATGCAAGGTATAAAATATGTCATACGGTTCCGTAAGCGATTTTGTATTCTATTAAGCCTGGAAAACGATTGGTTGCTCTAGTCCAGTTATGACATCAAAACGCCATCTATGGTCTAATCTGATAAATATAAAACATGGCTGAAAGAGTCAGGTACAATGTGGTTAAAATGAGTCAATAATTTTCCCAGCATGGAAGATTATATATATATATATATATATATATATAAGTGACAATAAATGCAGTGTTTATTGACTTGCAAACAAGATTATTGGGTCAAATTAAGAAATATTAATGTTTTAACTTTCCAAGAAGATGAACGGTTTAGATTAAATAGTAAAAGAAATTAAATGCATGTGAGCTTATATTTACAGTATTAATACATACACACACGCACACATATAATATATTTTATAAATATTTAAAAAAATAAGTGAGTACATTTTGGTGCCAGCCAGTATATATATATATATATATATATATATATATATATATATATGGGATTAATACAAATATGACATTTTTCACTTAGCTGATTGATGATATATTTAGAACTTTGACTCCAGAGATTTGTAAACAGACCATTTAGTAATCGCTCTGTCCACTCATCAGAAGGTATCAGCAATTCACTGCTTATTTTCTAATTTTTGTTATTTTTATATAAAGTCAAAAAATAATTTATAAATTTTTTATTGGTTGACTTCATTATATGTGTGTGTTTGTGTATATGTGTATATGTGCCTGCGTTCGTGTGTACGTGTGTGAATATACGCCTGTATATATCTGTGCCTGTGTGTGTGCGCGGGAGTGTGTATGTGTGTATGTGTCGAATGTCGTAGTTATTTCTTATTTACATCGTTTGTCTTGTCTCCTTATACCCTCTTTTCCCCTCTCTTTCGGTCCTGAGATTCAAAGATAAACGTAGTGAGTTTATATCTAACATAGACAGCAATTTTTGTTTTTACTTTAGAATGTTTTTTTTTTTTTTAAGTTTGTAAAATATAGGTGTATTCAGTGTTTTATTGAATTAATTTTCTTTTAATTAATTCACGTCGGCTGATTCAAGTCATCAGCGATTTAAAACTATCATCTTAACAAGAGAGTATTATTTATCACCTCGTACTTTCCACTGTCATTTATTAAAAAAAAACAACATTAATTTTTGGGAGCTTCTAAAACACGTAATATATATAACGTTTACGTACCTATATGTTCCAAAGGTTTTTTGAACCGGAGGTGATTTGGGGGTCAAGCTCCTACTAAAAAAAGCTTCCAAGGCATGCGTCTCAAACAGCCGCTGACACTCCAGCTTCAAGTCGAAGAATGGGCGAAAGAACTAGCGAATCATAAATGGTTGCTGGTGTAGATGGCGCTCAACAGCCCAGGAGCCATTCCATCAAGGGAAATTCCATCTTTAGTCTTGGGCGGCAGTCATTCTAGAGATAGTGTCTCGACAAAAACATCCGGAAGGCGCTCCACATTTTGTATCAGCCCCCGAAAGAACTATCACTTCCGAACAACCATAGAGAGGTTGAAGGATGATGATGAGGGAAAGGACAACTCTTATTTTAAACCTCCGCTGTTTTGCGGTCATATCCGAACAGGAAAAAATCCATAGAAGAAAATCCAGACAGAAAACCCGAAGTTGAGCCCCGAAGGCGGTTAATTGTCAGCACTGACATTTTCAGCCAATCCTCTGAGTCACCTCGAACGATTTCCGTCGATTTCCAGTGCATTTTCCTCGGCCTTTCTGCTTTGTGGAAATAGTTAATGATCTAATAAGAACCTCAGTCAGAATCTCAGTATATATATATATATATATATATATATATATATATATATAAGTCTGTTAGAAAAATGGTCAGTCCCGCCACTATGCTCTATCTTTGCAAAAGTCTGATCAGACCAAGAATGGAGTATTGCTTCAGGTGAAATGATTAAAAAATAATTTCATTTTTACATATACCGACATGCGTTTATTATTAATTTTTTATATATTTTTTTTAGCATTTCATTTTTTTAAGTTGGGACCAAAACAGGCAATGCAATTTCTTGGCTCAGAATAGCATTCGATAAAATATTAAAACATAACTTTAAAACATGAAAGCCACCGAGAATTGTCACTGTTCTTTTGGTTGCTGAAGGAACCATCTGTTTTCTGACCATGTCGCAGTTTCGAGAATTAAACACAAGTATTTATACAAGCATAGGTCCCCAGTCACGTAAACTCATATTTCGTGTATGACTTCATAAATTTCAAATTGAAACAGATCCATAAATAGCAAGACGTGTAGCTATATTAAGTTTTTAGTGGTCAAAACATACATGATTGGATCAATAAGTCCGTAGCCCGATACAAATTTATGAGCTGACTTTTAATATGAAATACTCATTGTATAATTTTTGATCTAGGTGATCACTATTTACTTTTGAATTGAATGTTTACTGTTTCTTTAAAAGGTATTTTTTCTTTAAATTTTAAGTTTCTTTAAAAGGGTTTGTTCGTCTAAAAGCGTCTGTTTCTTTAAGTGATTCTGTCTCTTTAAAAGTTTCTGTTGCGTTAACGGCACCTGTTTCTTTAAAAGCTTCTGATTCGTAAAACAGCTTCTGTTTCTTTTAAAGCGTCTGTTTCTTTAAAAGCGTATGTTGCTTGAAAAGCTTCTATTGCTTTAAAAGCATCTGTTTCTTTAAAAGCTTTTGTTACTTTAAAATCTTCTTTTGCTTTAAAAGCGTCTGTTTCTTCAAGAGCTTGTTTCTTTAAGAGCTTCTGTTTAAATTTTTTAAGTTTCTTTAAAAGGGTCTGTTCCTCTAAAAGAGTCTATTTCTTTAAGAGGTTCTGTCTCTTTAAAAACTTCTTTTTACTTTAAAAGCGTCTTTTCTTTAAAGTCTTCTGTTTCTTTTAAAGAGTCTTTCTTTAAAAGCTTCTGTTTCATTAAAAGCGTATATTGCTTTAAAAACGTATGCTGCTTTAAAAGCTTCTATTTCTTGAAAAGCTTTTCTTGCTTTAAAACCGTCTGTCTTTAAGCGCTTTTTAAAAAAGCTTCTGCTTATTTTTAAATACGTTTCTTTAAAAGAGTCTGTCCCTGTAAAAGTTTCTGTTTCTTTAAAAGCTTCTGTTGCTTTAAAAACGTCTGTTTCTTTTAAAGTGCCTGTCTTTTAAAGCATCTGTTTCTATCAAAACTTCTGTTTCTTTAAAAGCTTCTGTTTTTTAAGAGCTTCTGTTTATTTTTAAATAAACTTATGTTTCTTTAAAACCTTCAGTTTCTTTAAAACCTTCTGTTGCTTTAAAAGCGCCCGTTTCTTTTAGAGTGTCTCTTTCTTTATTGCACTTTGTGAGCAAAATCTTAATGTATTTCTGAATGATTTTGTGTACTCGTTCATGTTTTTTTCCCAAAAGAAACATATCTATAAGGGCAAGTTGTTAAGTTATATTGACTTTTCAATGGTCAACACATAACGGTGGGTCAATAAGATCGTAGCTTGATACATATTTATGCCCTCACTTTATGGTCTGTAAATTCTCACTATATATATATATATATATATATATATATTATAAATTAAATGATTTAAAAATATGGTTCCATCGCTACACATGAATTACCATGTTTCAAAAACGGAAACTAAAAACTCAATTATATAATTAAATTAAATGCCCTAGCTGTGTTTCATTTTCAAGCGAATTTTGGAATAACTTATTGTGAAATTCACTGAGTTTTATAAGCACACACATTAATAATATTTGTTTCCAAAAATATGAAGAAATCCAATCATTTTTACAAGGGGCGGTAGCGTGTTCATTTATACTAACGACTTTTGTATCAAATATGAGTTAATTTCCAAAAGAGGTTAAGTCTAGGTAGTGTAGGGCTCCCTTTTTCAACGAATTATGACATCCGTTCAACGCATGTCGTTTGGTTTTTATCAACGACAAAAAGTTTTTCGGTAATTTGTTCCTTAAATTTGTATTTGTATACATAAAGATTCTTTATAAAAGGGGTGTTTGGATTAGAAAACATTGTATTGAACTACAATTTAAAAAAATATTTTTAATTTTAATAAATAATAATCTATACTTCTTTTTAAAACCAAAAAATGTAATAGAATTACTTAAATTATTTAAAAAATATTATTGAATATCAAATATAAGTATGTATATTTCTTTTATCAGCCTTTTCTTAAACATTAAGGAAAATTTTTGACAATGTCGGCAAAGAATAGCTATTTCATTTCTTTGATTCAGTAAATTTTTATTTTTTATAAACCTAGTAATATATAGTTTCTCATGAATGCACAAAGGACACGGGTCATTAAGTGACCTAAATATTCTAGCTTTTCTTATTAATTTCCATTTTACTGTAGGTGTTTTATTGGTTTCTTTTAAGTGCCAGAAATATTTCAATACGGACGTCTGATTCCGGTATCTATTTATCCTAAAAGAACTTTGATGTTTATTAAATCTTTTTTGAACTCATGCCTTGTGCATCCAATCTATACTTTCACGTTGTCTGGATCCTCAATAGATGAGATATTGCATTGGTATACTAAAGATTCCATGCGACATTTATTTTTTAGAGAACAGTTATGAGGATTTCTGCATAGTTGCATAATGTTTGTTTATCTTCATCTCTTTATTTTTATATCTAAATTTCTTTGGTTTTGGTATAAGTGTTTATTCAAGATATTAGTATTATGTTTATTAATAATTTTTTCTAAGTTTTCAGTACAGCTGTAACTTAAATTTAGGGTATTTTTTTTTATTGAAAACAGTACTAAGTTTACTTTCTTTAGGAAAATGTTTAACGATTAATGCAAGGAATTTTGTCCTAATTTATTCTTAACAATTGGTTGTATGTGGGTGTATACCAAATTATTTTTCTGCTTCTGTCTTTCCTATGCTTTCCATTTTCAATTTTTATGTAAGTTAGTTTTGGGCTTTTGTAGCCAGTATCTTTAAGGGCTTTATTATAGAAATTAATATGTCCATAGAAAATCTTCTCATTTGCTGCATTTGTACTTATTTTTTCGATAGCTAAAGGTATATGCTTAATTATAGATGGAGGATTATTAGATTTAGGGTGTATCTACAAAGGATTAGTATTGTTTTTTATCAGGTTTGTATACATTGTTCATTGAATCTAACGTTATATCAAGGAAGTCACTTTTTTCAATTTAATGCTTACTGTAATTTTAAGTTCTGGCATTTAAATTCTTTATATAATATCTTTCTAATTTTATCGATTTTAAAATTAGTAGAGTTATTTATAACCATAAGTCCATCGTCTCTGTATAAACCAATGTCAGTTATATTAATCTCACGCTACTCTGTGAGATTGTATAATATAAAAAGACCTATACGGTCAGAAGACTCAGCTGAGTCTAGTGATCCCATTGTGATGTGAAAGTGGTCATAAGTATTTTTTATTTTATATATATATATATGTGTGTGTGTGTGTGTGTGTGTGTGTTTATATATATATATATTTATATATATACACAGACACACACGCAAACATATATATATATATCTATATATTAAAAGTACAATATTGTATATTCTGATTCTTTACACGTATACATTGTGGTATTTTTTTAAATATACGTTTAGAAAAGCTGTATTCCCGAAAGATAAGAGTCAAACAAAGAAGCCTCCAAAAGAATTTACTGAATTCCAAACAAAAATTAAAACACGAGTCTTTGGTAGCCAAGCTGAAATCACGGCGAGAGATAAGTTAGTCTTTTGTATTTCAAACAAACAAACATGAAATGTCTAGAAAATGTATTCAATCTATCACGAATGTTCCTTGTAAACAACATCACTTCATCGATTTGGTCTCCAAACAGTGCCTAGCAGTAATATTTTGAAAGAAAATTGAATGCTACCTGGAGACATTAAAGAGGCTGAAAACTTTTCTAACGTTATAATAATTCTTGGCAACGATAACTCAGATTTCAATGTCACGTTTGTAAATTACTTCCTGGCAGCACTGCTTGGTTCGCAATTGTATTTTTCAAAGATTCTGGTAAATATTTTTTGTTTAAAACATTATCTGCAGAGTTTGTTTATGGTAATGATTCCTCGAGGAAAGATTAAAGTCACTGAAATATTTTTCCAAGAATTCAAATGATATTTGAAGAAGTTTGGAAATAGGTTAGATTTTAACACATCTTTTAAAGTTTAAACTTTCGAAAATGTTATGGTCCAGGTTAGGACCAAGGAAGAACAACAAGAACACAAGAGTAGAAATAACGAAGATATATTACACGGAATAATAATACAATATGTGGAAGGTGTTAGTATGACTGTCAGTCTGGTTTGGAGTGAACTACTATCGGCTCGGCTCGACTCGATTTTTCCCTCTCTCTTGAGAGGCGTAGTATACATAGTGTTAAGAAGAGTTCATTCTGTAGTTATAGGTAAGGACCTATAACAGAAAAATAATTATTTCACTGAACCAGAATGGGATATGTTTGAAAAGCGTAGCTAAGATGGCACAAGGCCCAATATATGGGGCATCCAGTGAGGATTGAACTCGCTATTTAGTCGTAACTGATTGTGCTTTGCCAAGCGTAGCTTAGATGTGGCACAAGGCCGAATGTACAGGGCAACCAGGGAGGATCAAACTCACTACTAGGTCATAATGGATGTAGCAAGACTAGCTTGCTAACCATGACACCACC
This sequence comes from Acanthosepion esculentum, assembly GCA_964036315.1. Taxonomy (NCBI): domain Eukaryota; kingdom Metazoa; phylum Mollusca; class Cephalopoda; order Sepiida; family Sepiidae; genus Acanthosepion; species Acanthosepion esculentum. The sequence continues at coordinate 52,940,851 of OZ038481.1, forward strand.
CCGAAGTGCACAACTTGGCCAGTTTTTATGATTTTCTCAGCAGAGCATAAATGTTACCCAACTTGACAGGTTTTGGTGATTTTCTCAGCGTAGCTTAAATGCGGCACACGATCGAAAGTATGAGGCAACCGGTGAAGATCGAACACACTACAAAGTCGTAATTGTTTTAGTAAGACAAGTTCGCAATCAATTACGCCACGTCGAAGTGCCCAACAACTTATAAATAAATCGGTATAAATAAATCCAAAATAAATATAAGTAAAATTTATATCAGCGAGGTTCAATGCAAACCATCTCAGGTGAATCAATAAATTCTGTTTTAATCCTTTACATATGAAGGAAGCGAAATAAATTCTACTGAAAAGAATGTGAAAATTCGCATAGCTGAAGCCAGGGCCACCTTGAATAAAATGGACGTAATCTAGAAATCTGATCTACCAGACAACGTCAAACGGGGATTTTTTCGTCCCACTGTCGGTGTTATTGTATGGTGCCACTGCTCGGACACACACACACGCACACATATATATAAGTGTGCATAAAATATACAGTGTAACCCGGATATAAGAGACCCGGATATAAGAGAAGCTTTATCTGGTCCCAAATTAGAGCCATACTTACCTAAACAAAATAGACCAAACCCGGATATAAGATAAACCCGGATATAAGAGACTTCTTCGCCGGTCCCGACAACTCTCTTATATCCGGGTTACACTGTATATATGTAACAAATCTGATCATACGGTAGTGTCTGTAAACATCTCTTACCGTACACCCACCATGCAAGAACCTACCAACAGAATATCTTTCTGTTATCAACGAGCGGATTGGGACTCGTTCCGTCATTTCTTTCATGACGTCCTGTTCAAAAATGCAAGTCTGAGGTCTCCTGGGCCAAAGACGGCATCGATGCTTTCATTTCAGTAAGGAAATACCAAGTTAAATCACGTTAATCTCCTTCGTTATCACCTGCATGTCCGGCAGCTATAGCCCATAGGAATCCCTTCTTCCGGCTGTGCCAGAGCGACACGTGTCTTTTTCTCTTTACGCAATGAGTGCAAATGTGTCCTCAGAGAAGGGAAGTTAGTGATAGAATGAAATAACGTATAGCATGTCGCAAGTTCAGTTCTAGAGATTATTGGCGGCTCTGCAAGAGTGTGCTGAACAACAGCAAATCCTCAATACATCCTCTATTCAATCAATTCGAAGTCCTAGCATCTGCACTACATAAGGTTGAATGCATTGCTCGCAAATTCTCTTTGAACTAAACACTCGGCACATTTGGGGACTCAATTGAATGAGCATCGATCAATCTCATTACATTTAGTCGCAAATACATTAGTAATTCATCAAAATAATACTAAGCAAAAACTTAAAATTCTGGAAGCCTTTTATATAAGAGAATTGCTATGAGTATGGCAACAACAATATAAAAATATTAAATTAACATTATAATTAAAAAATATTTTTCTTTTTTTTTAAAAAATGACAAAAATTACCTCCCTTTCATAACTGAAAAAAGAAATCGAATTTGAAACGCTGTAAATGAACATTGAATAAATATTTTGATTTTACAGAACGACTGTATACACATCCACAATTATTTTAACTTCCTAAAGATCGTCTCAGATGAAAGTGAAAGTATTTGGGCAAATAAAAATTATTTGAAAGAAGATTTTGGTATTTTTCTTGATCAATTTTCTACAGCCATCAAGAAATTTATTCGTGGACTTGAAAAAGAATTAAAAATAAAAATAAATAGACGTGAACAAAAAATGGGAAAAGTTGGGTGTATTTTCAACAAAAGAACGGAACGACCCGAAAAAATCAGTTTTCATTTGATAAGGTCCACTAAGTTCAACTGAGATGTGCGTTGTCGTGTCATGGATATGGGCTCGAAATGAAGTGGAGATTCCCAGTCGGGTTCGTTACGTTCACTAACTCACAAATACATTTGGGAAAGGTATCCATCTCTTCTTCTGCCGGCTGTAGGTTGGATAGCAGGACTGACTGTATTTTTAGCCTTGGTTGGCAACCAGTCTACTGTAGAAATAAATATCGACCTACTGCGGGAAATCCTCTCCCTAGCAAGTCATGTATCAAAAGAGACATAATCGCCCAAGCGTGTATCACGTATGGCACGTAACTGACTGGATGAACTTCAACTAGGTTTCATTTTCAATTTTATTCCTTTTCCCCCGGTAATGCCGCTGTGGTTTTATATTCTACGGCCATTCATTTTGAATTTAGCGTGTTTATACATCCTCTTAACCAACTCGGGAAGGCGTAGTCCGTGCTAGACGATATTTCATTAATTCGAGATACGAATTCAGATTTTATCAGAGGCCTCATCCTCGTTTTCAATTCATGTCCCCGCTTCTCTCCCCTATGTTCCCTCAGGGCGTAGGCGATCATAGCTCTCACACAGTTTCGGGTCCTGTGTAGGTCTTAATAAATTTTGTCTGTTCGTTATTTCTCATAGGCCATATTCCGCCAGCCATTTGCTTAAGCTCATCAAGTATGTTATGTGTTGTTTTCCTCTTGCCCTTTATCTGTCCTGTGAGTTTCAAATTTTCCATGCCGTCCTTCCTCATTATATAGCCCAGGAATTTCATCTGTCTCTTCTTGGTGTTAAGTATGTTTCCATTTTGTTTTTATTTTCTCTAAAACCACGTTGATCTGACATGTTCGCTTCCTTAGAACCAATTTCTGTTGCTTCAATTTTCTTCATCTTCTCCAGCATTCACTGCCATATGGGAAGACAGATCTTATGTAACAGTTCTGTACTCTTTTATTTGTTTGTAACGAAGTTTTTCTGTCTCTTAATACTCTGCTTAGCTTTTGGAAGACATTTTTGTCTATAGATTTTCAGTGTCGTACTTCCATCCTGTTAGAACACTTCTCAGATATGCAAATGTTTGTACTTGTTTGATTTTAGTAACTCCAATTTGTAATTTGCATTTTGGACTCATCCTTTTGCTAAAACCATTGCATTCTCTCTTATTGTAGTTTATGATAAGTCCCTTCTTCTAGATTTTCTTCACTACCTCCTGTAGGAGATTTGTAGTTTTCTTTACGTGTCTGCTCTCAACACAGTGTCATCTGAATATCTTATGTCGTTAGTATTAAGGTCGCCAATAACGAATCTTTGTAGGGCATCTAATTATCTCAGAATCGTTCGGCTGTATAGGTTGAATATGTCCGCGGGGTCAGAGAATCGAAATCCAGCTGAATGCTGTGATAAAAAGAGATTAAAAAGTAAAAGAAAAAGAAACTAGTGAAAAGTACTAGTGAAACGCTACAGTTAAAAGTGTTTAGGATACCTTCGTGATGTTTATGAAACACACTGGTGTTTGGTCTTAGCAATCATGTCTAAAATTAAATAGGATTGGAACTAATGGATGAACTCTTTTGTAAAAGAAGTAATCCCTTAGTAAATGCATTTATCTAAAATTATTCAACATAATGTTTTTTGTTCCTGTTATCTCTAATGAACCTATAGTTGTTTATATGTCCTGCTTCTCCAAGCTCTGTCGGCTACACACATTGACTCATTTGTTAAGTTACACGTTCCTTCTATCTACTCTTCTTTCCATCAGTACGTGCTGTGAGTGTTTTATTTTCTAAGCCTTCTTTACTCATAATTTATGCCAGAAATATCAACTCTTTCGTTTTGATTTTGGTCGGAAAATATCGATAAATCTGATTTTCAATACCAGTGTTTCAATTTAAACTATGGGTATACGAGTCTACATGAATGGAAGTCCAACTCATATATTTTAGGAATAAAAATCAAAATCATACTTGTTATAAAAAGAAACAGTGTTTCAGAAAATGACTGATTTTTTTTTCATATTTTGTTTACATATTTTGACAGAATTTATTTCCTTATTTCTCACGTTTTTCATGATATTACCAAATATTTTCTTTGTTTTGCATCAGGACTGACTGTTCTGTTATATTTTGAGCGTATATAAAAAATACATTTATGTAGGGGAATCGTTTTTGGTGATCATCAAACATTCATCATCATGCTGGTTTTTAGGTTCCATCTTTCTAAGAATATATATAATATATATAATAAATAAGAATATGTAAAGAACATATATAAAACAGTGTGAAAAAGCCAACTCTAGCCTGTTGCGAATGTCAAATATGAAAACGAAGCAAAGATAGGTTATTGTTTAGAAGACAGCGTTATCTTTCTAAAAAACAGTTCAGTACATGATACCTACTCACCAAATATCATAAAGCTTATGCTGTTCCCTTTAGATCTATATTACCAATATGATTAGCCAGACAAACCTGTGACTAAATAATTCCGTAAAGACAATTCAATGTACATGATTTCTACAAAAAATATATATTCAACAGTAAACCATCAAAATCTCTCAACTCGATATCTGCGCTGATGTCAACCATTTACTCCTGTATCCATAGTAAGTTTGATTAGTTTGATAAGGTCAGAATGGCCGCTGTTTACAAAAAGGACCTACAATCTGTTGTTAATGGACGGCTTGTTAACAAAACTAAATTGCACTCTATTAATCATGGGTGATGCTGACCCTCAGGTGAGTGACTAATTGCGCCTTGCCGGGCAAATGTTCTCGGCTAAAATGAAGTGGAAAGACTAGAGTGAATCCATTGCTTGGTCAGCTGCTAAGAAAGGTGATACACTGTTTTGTGCAAGAGAATTTTTTCACTTCGGAATTTCATCTTACATATCTGTAACTCTACCATACGTTTATGCTTAGAATATTACTCTCACATATAGTCCTGTGCTTCTGATAATTATCTAGATCTTCTTGATAAAATCCAGTGAAGAATCAGCAATATTATTGGCCCTGTTCTGGCGTATCGGCTTCAGTCTTTTTCCTACCACCATAAGTTTGCCTCCCTGTGCCTTTTCTATATATACGTTCATGGTAATTTTTCAGATATAATCTTCGTTATGGTGCCTAGACGCATTGAATTTAAGCGAATTACCAGACTGGTGATGAGGTCTCAGCAGTTTATATGCTAACATTTTTTTCAGACACTTCTCGCTTGTAGAACTCTCTTCAGGCTTAATGCTTTCCAGTCATCTTTAATCGGCAAAAATTCAAATGCAAGGTGCTCCTGATTAGGCTTCTGTACCCTTGGGTTGCAACCGGCCTAGAAGAAGGAAAAACTGAATTCAAAATTGGCCTGGAGAGGGTTGGGTTTCATCAGGCTATCTTGCCCAAGAAACACCACTTCTACTGTACACATGGTACCTTTATGACCCTACGGGTCACGGGGTAAAAAAAATGCTAAATAATGGCGTTGGAAAATGAGTAAAGGCAGCAATGTAAAACAGATGAAATTAGTTTTTATTTTAAAAGTTATCTCATTTGAAATAACATTTTCATTCGCTTTTAAAGTCTCTTTACCTTCTTGGATTTCAATATTTAAAGTTTCATCTCCTGTTTCCATATTTATCATCTCTTTGGCTACTTATACTTCAATATTTAACTTATCTTTTCCTTGGCTTTCAATATTTGAAGTTTTTTGCCTTCTTGTGTTTCAATATTTAACATTTCTTTACCTTCCTGTGTTTCAATATTTTACGCCTATTTTCCTTCTTGTGTTTCCATAACAAACATTTTTTGTCGTCTTGCGTTCCAATGATAAGCGTCTCTTTGCCTTCTGCTGCTTCAACTTCTTGTGTTTAAATATTTACATTTTCCTTGCGTTCTTCTGTTTGAATATTTAACCTTGCGTAATATTCTTGTTTAAATATTTAACGCTTATTTTCCTTCTTGTGTTTCAATAATAAATATCTCTTTGCCTTCTTGTGATTCAATATTTAACATTTGTTTAGATTCCTGCGCTTTGATATATAATGTATCTTTACCTTTTTGTTTTTCCATATTTTACGTTTTGTTCCCTTTTTTTTTGCTTCAATATTTAACGCTTCTTTATATTCTTGTGTTCCGGTATTTAATGTTTCTTTATCGTCTTGTGTTTCATTTTACTTCACGAACCTTCGTAACGTATATGGACGCCAGAGCAATCATTGTTAGTGATTGTAGGGAGACAATCATTGCTTATTGCTACAGTAGCAAGGACGTTTGGAGAGCCATGATCGCCAGATATTGTAAAGGAACGATTACTAGTCACATTAATATCCGGTATTGATTGAAATATAAAATCGGGTATTAATTATATGTTTATAAAAATTCACTTTCAATTAAATATTAATAAACCATTAACCCTATTTCTGGCTTAGGCGGCTTTTTGCTCGCACATAACTTTTAATAGATACAGCTTCTTTTGTAGTTGTGTGACGGATTTGAAAATGTAGATATATTACTAACCTGGCCAGGGAAGTATATAAAATATGGCCAAGCTCCAGGGAGCCTTCCTCTCAGGCAATACAACTCCTTCGGGAGGGGGCAGGGTTTATTGCCCGGCACCTGGGGCGTCTGCAAAGGGGAAAATGTGGAGGGGGCTTGGGCAAGTAACATTCTCTAGCGATGTTGGCAAGTGGAAAAATACCAACTAAATAAATACTTGAAAAGTGTTATTATTCTAACGGTAGGGTTTATTTAATAATTGATGTCAACATATTTTCGCTGACGTTAGGATTTTTGTAATTTTAGATAATTGCATAAGCTTTCAATATTTTTTTCTACATACAACGTGTGAAAGCACGTTGCTACCCTGGCGATACAAGAAGTTTTTGCCACCGGACTTGGAATTGTTTTTTGTGTAGACGTGTTCGTCTCTTACGATTTTTTTTTTGCAACAGCAAGTCAGATTTTCAACTTAATTTTCAATATAGCCATTAGTGCTTTCGGAAAATAATGACCAGTTTCGAATCGAAATTTATTCCTGAATGAATCTATTGAAACAGTGTTTAAATCAGTGAAAATAAGAACCCTTGTCATCTATACATTTCTGGCAATGAGTCACATATATTTTTTTCTTTACGATGAAACTGAACGCCAAGAAATATTTGAATTTGCGTAAAAAAATGTCAAATTGAAAAAGCGGTAGGCAGTGGTCGAGAAATCAGGGGAATATGATCGGTTTGGGAAAGTCTTGCATTCCAAGTCAGTGAGTTTCTGCAGTGCCATCCTGGCAATATGTGGCCCAGTATTGTCATGAATCAAAATTGGACCTCGTCGATTAACCAGTACCGGTCGCATTTTGCGTAACTGAATATGCATTATATCCAGTTACTAGCAGTAAAATTCGGCAGTGATGATCTGGTTAGATTTCGGAAAGCTGTAATAGAGAATACCAATGGCGGATGACCATACAGTCACCATAAGCTTCTATTGTAGAAATCCTCCGTTTTAGAAAGTGCCTGGGTCCTTTGTCATGATCAAGCCATTGAGCTGATAGTTTAATATTTTCATGAAGGATACATTTGTCATCACAACTATTCAATTAAGAAATGCATCATTCGAATTTCGTATATTCAGCACCGAAAAAAAAGGTCGAGCTCTTTGGATTTCACTCAGTTCACGTGGAACCCATTTTTTTCTAGTTTTTCACCTTGCCATTTTCCTTCAAGCGGTTCGATATTTTTAAAATGCTGACCCCAGTTATCGGAGACGTTTCTCTGGATTTGACGTAGTTTTATTCGACTCGTGGTTTCAGATGTTGATTGTCAATTGCAGATAGAGGTCTTCTACCATCTAGATCTTCATGACTGGTATCCCGACTGCAGCACTTGAGAAACCGACGACGAAGTGTCCGATCACAAGTGGAGCCTTCACCCCCATGTTCTGTTAATGTTGGTAGCGGTTTGAGAAGCATTACGGACAAGTTTGAACTCCTCTACAAAATTAAAAGCATCTCTTATTTTTTTCTTTTTCAAAATGACGGTTATATAAGTGAAATTCTAAAAGAAATTAACAAAAAGGACAATCGTTAGGAATGAGTAATAGCTAGAAACGAGTATTAAACTTTTACGTGATAGTTGTCTTATGTCAGTGAGCTCTGGAGAATTTCCTCAAAAATGAAGAAGAAACTTAAGGCCACAGAAATGTGGTTCTACAGAAGGTTTCTGAGGGTACCATTATATTATGTGAGCAACGATGAAGTTTTAGAGAAAATAAAAACAAAAATGAAACTTATACATAACATCAGGAAGAGAGTGTTAATTTCCAGGGCGCATAATGAGGAAAGAGGGTTTAGAAAATCTGATACACACAGGACAGATTGAAGTCAAGAGGAAAACAGCGCATAAAATACTTAGTGAGCTTGAGTAAATGGATGGCGGAAGCGTTTAGTAGAAATAACGAAAAAGAAAATTTATTAAGTCCTACGAAGGACAGAAAATTGTGGAGAGACATAATTGCCAACGTCCTGAGGGGACACGGCACGTAAAGAGGTGAAATATATTTTTGTGCAACGATTATCATAATATATTAGAACAAAATTAAAATGTTTATTCTAAAACTGGACATCTATTCCCGAACAACCTAATTCCTTATGGATTCGGTGTAGTAATTTTAGTTGTTAAAAAAAAAGAAGAAAAAAATTAGCTAAAAAAAATGTTTGATGTAACATTTAATCTATACGGGCACACAATAGAGACGACACGATCCGATTTTAAAAAGAGTCGTTAAATTTATTGTTAACACACAGAAATTAATGAATTACATAGATTAAGTGCATTGTGTGCCAAATGATATCTAATAACATGTATGCTATTGTAAATTATTAATGAAAATGAAATACGCGTTTTTACAATAAAAATTATAATGCTGCATATAAGGTTCTCAGAAAAGAAAACTACATAAAATGAAGAAAGAATACTTCACTGAATAGTTTTCAAGGAATTCGTACAATTTTCGGAGCAAAGTCCGTGGTAACAGCAAAGAAGAGAACAAACATATAAACCGAAGACTTTTCCTTCATGTGGGAGCGACTTTGATGTTCCTTTCAATTCTCGTATGTTGGTTGTCAAATTTCTTCTGCGTTTTTTTTTTCTGAACCGGCGCGACATGTGTCCATGCAGCAGCTGTTTGTCGACTCCTCAAATTAAAGCCCCTTAAATAACCTACAGTTAGGCTCCAAATACACTTCTCGAAATTCAGGGAAACTATTTTATTAGTTTTGGATGAAAATCAAACGCAGCTGTTTTACTACAAATCGAAATATGCCAAAAATACTTTCGAAATTCAAAAATTAAGCAAGAGTCCAACACAGCGTCTGCTTTCTCGCTGAAAGGCAGACGATCCAGCTTAAATTTCTTATATCAGTAAAAATGTATTTCAAAGCAGATTTAGAACGAAATCGAAAAAATACAGGCAAATATAAAATATACAGTGAAAAAATTATAAGTGGTGCCGTCAACTTGATGTCATTAGTTCCAGATTGAATAAAAGCTATTTTTCGGTCCCGATGAACTAGACACAAGATTTATTTGCACAAAAAGTACAAATTGTGGCACAAGGCCGAAAAAGGGGAGGGGTAAAGGCTGGTCATTACTTACTATCCTATACCTAGCTAATCAGATTCGCGACCCATTCATACATTACAATTATCTCATTCACCACAAGAACTCGTCCGTCGCCATTCAAACCTTCATCCACCATAATACCACATCCACACCAGGGGAACCTACAAAAAACGCGCCCCACACCATAAAAATTTTGATGATAATAAAATACATTAAAATTCTAATAATGAAAAGATGAAAGTGGGGAGGGAGATGAACCCAATAACAAACTAAAAATTCAACAAATATTTAAACTAAACATAATTCGTGTTAGTAGGGACCGTCCAACCCTCAAAATAGAGAGGCCGCTGTATTCTGCCGATGAGGCAAAATCAAGAAGCACTCTCGCTAAGGGAGTGGGAAGGAGAAAAAATAACACGGACGTGGGGAAATAAAAGGCTGAGCCAGTCGAGATAAAATTGGGGGGTTAAAAACAAACTGGGGAGGTTGGGAATCTCGACTGGATCATAACATAAGAGATCACCGGGAACAGGTTAGGAACACATTTACTCACATTAACTAGGTACAATTAAGCTTGTCTAACCTAACCAAGGGGAGGGTTCCACAGGAAACCACCCCGATGTAACTTTGGTTGACCTAGAAAAGAAAATCAAGGCTAGCCCCGTTCAAACGAACCAAGCTCGCCGCTTTTACCCACCTTTCGCTAAAGACTGTCGAATGCAATCGTTTTCTATCAGATCTAATCTTCATCTTGAGCTGGTGCTCAAAGAATCGGATCAGATCCTGATAAGAAAGCTGATTGCCTCGCAAGACTTCCTCCTTGCGCGTCGTCCATATCACCATTCGGGCCGTGGCTAGCAGCATCAGAAACACCATTCGTTTCACCCCGGAATACGGGGGCGACACATTGTCACACGCGTATGCACGATCAATGGACACGAGTTCTTCGGGAGCGAGACGAGCCGTCAGCTCGCCGACATGGTCCCATAAGGGGCGGACCCGGGGGCAATGGTAGAAGGCGTGCGAAGCCGTTTCTTCTAATCCAAGGCCACACCGTTCACAGTCTGGCAAGTCCGCCAAGCCCCATATGAAAGCCTTGTCGTTGAGAGGCAGCCGATTCCGAGCCAATCGCCAGGTAAGCGAAAACTCAGGGTTACTGAGATAATCCGCCGCTGGCGCCCAAGACCAGTAGGAGCGATACTCCTCCTCCGAACAGTCGAGCGTATCACGTAGAGGATCCTTCGCGCGACCCTCCACTAATCCCCGATAGAAGACCTTCCTAGGCCGTGAAAGGTCACTGGACCGCGGAATAGCCCTCAAGGCTGACCGACACTCGCTGAGGAAAAGCGATTCATCTCGAGACCTACAATGGCGCTCGGCCTTTGAGATGGGGGGATTGATTGTAAGGCGAGGAAAGGCGTCCCTAACAATCCCCTCCAGAATCGGATCTCCTCCAGTCAATGCGCGGCGTAGGAAAGACAACCGAGAGGCACGGATGTGACTCTGCAAGTGTGGCATTCCCAGCCCCCCATGACACGGACGTTTGGTGCAGACTCGTCTGTCGACCCTGTTCGCGCGTCCCCCCCATAAAATGGAGGATAGCGCTTGCTCGAGCGCCTTCCTCTGGGCCTTACAGAGAGGAAGTACTGACAAGCGATAAAGAATCAGGGGGAAAATGTATGTAACACACACCTCCGCCCTGCCCTTTACGGACAACCTCCGTCGATTCCAAGTCTTACCGGCAGAAACGACCTTTGCTAGTACTTCAGACCAATTTTTCTTCAGCTGGAGGTCGGGTCCAAACCACACCCCAAGAATGCGGACAGGACCGTCCGTCCAACCGAAGCGGCCTGGAAGATCACGCCCCTTCCAGGCACCTAACCGCAAGCCGGAAGACTTGTCGCGGTTTATCTTTGCCCCTGTCACCTTCTCGTACCGATCAAGCGCCTTCTGCACCGCCTCAATATCGCTAAGGGACGACACGAAAGCGGATACGTCATCGGCGTACGCGGAAACCCTGGCTCGAGACCCTCCAGGAACGGCGATCCCGCGTAGGGCCGGACTGCACGCCTCGTCCTTCAGCCGGCGCAGGAGAGGCTCCAACGCCAAAGCATAAAGGAGAGGCGACAGCGGACAACCCTGACGAACCGACCTCGACAGAACAAAAGCGCCCGACAACTTTCCGTTCACCTGTACCACAGCACTGGGGGAGCGATACAGGAGGCTAATCCAGCGGCAGAAGTCGGGTGCGAATCCGGCGGCCTGCAGGACAGTAGCAAGGTAGCGATGGTCGACCCTATCAAATGCCTTGGACTGATCCAAATTGATCAGCGCGGCTTCTTCGTCGTCTTTTACGCCCTCTAGGATCGTGCGGATCAAATGCAGGTTGCTCTGAATTGTTCGGCCCCTCACAGAACAAGTCTGCTAAGGTCCCAACAGAGACTCGGCAACTGACTGCAAACGCTCCTGCAGGATCTTGGCCATAATCTTTAACTCTGTGTTTAGCAGAGTTATGGGCCTATAATCATCTAGTTTCCCCCCAACACCCTTGCCCTTTTTCAACAGAGTGATCACACCCCTGGAAATGCGATTGGGGATGGACCCCGACCGAAACCAGTTGTTGAACACTGCTGTCAAAATCGGAACAAAGATGTGCGACAGCCTCAAGTACAATTCGTAAGGCAAGCCATCCAGACCGGGCGACTTGCCTCTGCCGACCTTCTTCAGTGCCTCGTAGACTTCGCCCTCCGTGATCTCTCCCTCGCAGCTAGCTGCTTCAGTCGGCTCAAGCCGAGGAAAGTCAGCCAAATAGCTGCGAAACTCCTCCTCACGGAGACCAGGCTCCTTGGTAAAGCGGCTCTCGAAATGCCGCCGAAACGCCTCGCACATGTCGTCAGTCGACCGCAGAGTACGCCCCTCCGGGGTTTCGACTTGACGAATGCAACGATCACCACCTCGACGGACTTCTTCCCGACGCAGATCTGCGCCCAGGTTCACAGCTTCGTTAGACATCTTACTTAACTTATGCCTAATTACCTGACCCATGTAGCGATCGCTATTCGAACGCTGCAGGGCCTCCCTAGCTAGGGCTATCTCTAGGGGATCCCCCCAGCCTCCGCCCGGGAAAAATTAGACTTAAGTGTCTTCACCTTGTCAGCTTTATCTAGAGCGAGCCGTTTGCTGAAATCAGTGGTGAAAGACCTAATTCTATCCTTAAGTTTCTCCCACCACCTATTCCCGATAACCGCCCCCACTAGCTCCCGCTGCACGAATTTAATTAGCTGCTCCTGGAAGTCCCGCCTGTCCAGTAAAGACAGATTGAACTTCCAGTAACCAGCCATTCTAGGCCTATGTTCTAACGCCACACGGGCACAAACGAGTTTGTGATCCGTGTAGCCTACCCAGTGGAACGTGGGACAATCTAACAAGTCTATGTCGGCTCTACGAACTAACATTCTGTCAATGTAGCTAACTACCTTGTCAGACGGCCAGCTAAGAGCCCACGTCCACATTTTCCCGCTGGGATGATCGACCCGGTATCTATCGACGAGACCATAATCGCCAATCAGATCGACCAGGCAACGATCGCCCCTACTCCCGCTAGCGCCCCACCCCCTGTCTAACTTGGGGTCCAGGACGGCATTCCAGTCCCCCATTAGAACTAGGCGTGAAGAATCGACTAGGAACGGCCCCAACCGCCGAAAAAAGGAACCCCGCTCCTCCCAGTCGTTGGGCGCATAAACCGCAACGACCCGAAACGAACCACTTTTCACGGCAATATCGGCCACGATTAACCGGCCCTCGGCATCTGTATGCACAAGGTCCACCTTCGCATCGAGAGTCCGTCTAACTAGCAAAGAAACTCCTCTGGCAAGCCGGTCCCCATATGCTGAATAGATGACAAAGTCATCCTCCAGCACACAAGCATCGGACGAGCAAACAAAGTGGGTCTCTTCAATCGCGGCAACATCCACGCTGAAGGACAGGAGATCCCGAAGCAGGCGGGCAGCCTTGCTCCGACCTACGATGAACTAGACACCACTGCTATTTTGCCAGTAAATATAATATATACATGAAGTGTATTGTCAATAGGACCAAACCCATGTGTAAGGTGTGGATTTGCAGAGATGGTTATTGTTAAGGGGTCTCCCCTTTTTACACAAATGGACTCACCCAGCGTATACATATACTACTGCCAGTGAAGAAACGAGTAGTAGTAAGTCACACACGGTCTGTACTGACCGGTCGTGGTCGATCCTGACCGCTCACGCCGCGGACGGTACCTACCGGTCGCTTCTCGGCTAAGATCACGGTGTAGTATCTGTTCTCAGATTACTCTCTGGACGATCGCCTATGGGGCTGAGATTCGATCTCTGATACAGGCCGGTCGCAGGGATTCGTCCCTGCGCTGGTAGTATCGCAGCTAAGACCAGCTAAAGCCAAAGCACTGCGGCCCGGGTGAAAACTCGGGTCCACTCCCCCTCCCTTCCCACATTAAAAACCGACCTTGTGTCACAACCTGACCTTGTGGGAGGTCAAGTAGATACCTAGTAAGTCACACACGGCGGCAAGCGGCACATTTAGCGAGCACGTAGACTCAGTAAGGAGTCATACCGCGATACTTCAATACCAAGACTGTATATATTATTGTTACTAACCCGCATTCCTGGATCTACTAACCCGTTTTACCAGTTTGTATTATTACGTTAATACATTTATTTTCCTTATCCATTCCTGGCGTTTGTTATTCATTGATATCGGATTCATCCCGGAATCCACAACAGTTATTCCTAAAGTGCTTAAAATATTCAGAGATTTTTATATATCTTTTAATAATTGATGTCGAATAAATGATTTTGTTATGATGTTGGTTTGGGGTTTGTAGAGACAAACGACAAATAACACGTAACAATAAAAAGGGTTTTAATAGGTTGGTACAAAGGTACAGAAATCGCCTGAGTAGACTATAACTAGCTCAGCCAGGAACGTCTCGCACTTCTTGTCTCTCGACGTGCCACTATTTAAGGTCTTTGTTCACAGACGCAGACAAGTTCATCTTCAAGAGGGGTGGTAGGTTTCCGACACAACAGATTTTAAGTTATATTTTAACAATTGATGGTAGAAAAGATTTTAAATTGTCTTAACAATTGATGTTGAAAATAAATAAATTCTATGTTAGATCACTGTTTTGTTTTTTTAACATTACCTGCTTTTATCACAATACAAATATTTACCGCAAAATAGCCTGGCAGTCTATTTTACCAAAACCGGTAAAATAAGCCTAAGAGAATGTTTGTCTATTTTTCCGGAACCGGCAAAATAGTATCTTATAATAAATGTATTTTTATTTAAGAAAACTAATTTCATTAACATAAAAAATGAATCTAAATTTAGTGCTTCATTTCTTTATATGGTATATTTAACCTTCTGTTAGTACCGTAGCGTTTTAGAAAACACGAAAAGTTATTCCTTAAAATTTAGTAAGAGGTAAGTCAAATTTTCCTAATTATTCAGGTAGCTTTCTGAAATCCTCTGTCAGATAACTACAAGAAGTTTCTGTTTTTATTCATATCTGTGTGAGTTACAAACAGTCTTCGGACTAGACGATTTCCTGTCCTTTTTAGTTGATAATTTTTGTCGTTTTATTTTATCTCCTAATCTCTGACCTGCTATCCATTACACAATCTCGCTAGGAAGATTATGAGCAATTTTCCTCTGTCCTTCTTGCCTTCAATATGAACTATGAGTATCAAATTTTCGATGCTTTTCCTTCGTATGTGCTCAAGAAATTTTAACTCTTTCTCATTTTAAACATGCAGCCTTTTTTTCCATTTTCCCAAAAACTTCCTCGTCCATTATATCCTCAGCATCTTTCTTTAGGACCACTTTTCTGTTGCTTCAAGACTCTTCTTCATGTGAGAAGATTGTCCAGTATTCTATGTCATACAGGAGCACTGATATCGCGTAACAGTTCAGTACATTTTTCTATATTCCTGACGAACATTTCCTGTTGCTTATTACTTTGCTTAGAGTATGGAAAGCATATTTCACTATCCCAGTATGTCTTCGTATTTCGGTGTCATACTTTTCGTCCTTTGTTAAAACACTTCCCAGATATTTAAATCGTTCTACTTGCTTGATTTTTGTATCTCCAGTTTGTAGATTGCATGTTGGGATGTTCCTTTGTCTGAAAACCATACATTCTTGCTACTTGAAATTGATGTTTAGTCTTCTCGCTTTCCTTCACGGTCTTCTTGATTTTTTTGTGGCTGCCTACAACACTTTCATTTTCCTATCTTATGTTTTTAACATTGTGGCCGACAATAAGTAATCCTGGTAGGACTTCCATTTCTCTCAGAATCAACTGGCACGGATAATTGTGCTATATTTCTATTTCTGTTTTGTTTTTGAGGTTCGATCTAAAAATTTGTTTCGTTATATAATAATTAGGAGGAATATAGTTTTTAAGCAGGAAGTTATGTAAATAAATTGTAATTTCCCATCAATATAGCTTTCTTATTTTACTCTTTTATAATAAACATTTTTTTTATTAATCTGGGACTCTTAATTCTATCTTTTTTAACAGTTTTTTAAAAAATTTATTCTACTAGGTGAAAACACGTCCTATGAACAGAGATATGTTGTCATAAAAGTTCTTTTACCTCTCTAATTTCTGTATAAGCAACACTTTCAGCAAACATCTATTTTCTAAAGTCCTTTCTATCATTATGCTGCGTCCACTTGGATTTTCTCCTCTATACATAGTTATATCGAACTGAACATGAACGAAAAACATCTGAATAACTATCTAATTCTGATAATAATAACTAACTCAGAAAACTTACTATCTTTTCACTTGCTTAAACAATTCTGTGCATTTTTAAGGAGATATAATTAAACAGATCTTTTTGACTTATTTGGATAATTCCATATTTTTAGGCACAATTCGACTAATTTGAACAAATATGAAATATTAGATGACAACAATGCATATTATGAACGTTGTAGGGTTTCTAACTTAGGATTGAATTATGGAAATGCAAAACGTTTTTTTTCTGCAAAAACACGGTGAATTTAAAAATAAAACTTTGAACATTGCTTACATATATCAATTTTTAAAATCTGAATTAAAAATAAATAACTCAAAAGCAATATTTATTAAAATATACTTAAAATATTTTTATGAAAATTAAATATAATCGCCATTGTTGTAAACGCCAATTGTTGGCATTATATAAAATCTGGTAAGTACTTAAGTGTTAACATCTAGACTGTTTTTACTTATTTAAGCTCGGGACACACAGAGAAAATTTAGCCCGACACAGATGTATAAAAGATAAAAGCATAATGAACACTAAAGGAAAATTAAGAACTAAATGATATATTTATAATATTTATGAGTGTAGTGGAAAATCTCCAGTAGGAACGGACGGTTAGGGGTTAAGCAAGGAAGGATAGTTATATTTTTCTCGTATTTTTAAAACCTCGATTTGCTTTGGAGGTTTTCCAAGGTAATTATATTAATGTGCCCAGATTATATTTTTCCTGTTGGGAATCTTTTCTTTGTGGGTGAGATATTCAAGGGGAAATATCCTGGGGCTTCCGAAAGTTGACGGTCGAGAGATAAGAGTGTTCTGAAAATATACAGCTGTGTTTTCCAGGATCCATTTATTTATATTCCTGGTGCATTTGAACTAGACCTTACGAAGTTTTTAAGATCAAAATCTCTGGCAATTTTGAAAGTTGTACAGCATTCCATTACAGGCGCGCAGCGGAAGAGGATAGCAGATAAGGCGGAATGATTGAAAGACAATTACAGATTTAGAAACCGTTTCAAAAAATTCATAAGCCAAAAGTAAATATGATTTCAAAATTTAAAATCTTATTATGGATTACTTGTAATTTCCTGCACGAGTTCCGGTATAAATACAGGGTGCGATGGTACATAGTCATCATACTTTTAATTTTGCGCATGCGCTTTGTTTTTGATTTTGTCGACTGCACAATATAATAGGGTCAGTTGGGCACCGTCTGTGAGAAAAAGAGCACCATGGCGCAAATTAATCCGTCAGAAATTTGGAAACAGCATGCTGTACTGCAGTGCAGATAATTTTCTAAAGAGCTGGGTGAGTCTAATGGGGATTACAAAGGTGTTTGGAGTAATAACAGGCCTAAATCAAGTGACTTGGGGAGGTAGTGCTACCATGGACAAAGAGGGTGGCTGCTAGAAGGCCCTATGTAGTCTGGCAACAGGTCTCTGCACCATGCCATACAAGCAGGAGATCCCAGTCATGGCTGTCAGACAATTTCTGCGACCACATCACTCCTTATATCTGGCTAACTCACTCCCCAAACTACAAGCTTGTAGTTTGGAGAGTGAGGCGCAGTTGAGCGAGAGAAAAAAAACTCTTTGTAGCAACAAACATGAACTGAAGGCGAGGATTATGGCAGCATTCACAAACTTAAACAGTGAGGCCGTTCAGAAGAGTTGGAGAAAATATCGGAGTCGTCTGGAGGCCGTGGTTGAAGCCATTGGCGATTTTATTGAATAAATTTATCTTTAGTATTTGAAAATATTTTTGTGTTGTTTTGATAAATATATCTGTTAAAATGAGATGTCAGTGTTATTTTCATTTTTGGATAATTTAGATGACAATTTATCCATCGCGCCATATACATATATATATATATATATATATATATATATATATATATATATATATATATATATGGCTTAGGGTAAAATCTCCGACTGACGCCAATTCAGCCGGCTTTCAATCCTAGCTAGAGGCAACCGGACGTTTAGTCACACTGATGAGCTGTTATACAGTGAAACAATCTGTCTGTGGCTGACAATATATATATATATATATATATATATATATGATATATATATGATATTATATATATATGATATATATATCTTGTATATGATAATATATAATACCATATATATATATCATATATATATATAATAAACCTATAATATCATATATATATATAATAAACCTATAATATCATATATATAATATCATATATAATATCATATATATAAAATCATATATAAAGTTATATATATAATATATATAAAATCGTATAAATATATATCATATATACATAATATATATATATAATATCATATATATATAATATCATATATATATATATATATATATATAATATCATATATATATATATAATATCATATATATATATATAATATCATATATATATATATATATATATATATATATATATATATATATATATATATATATATATATATATATATATATGATATTATAATCATATATGTATAAATAAATATTTTAACGTTTATTTTAGAATTGATCACTATAAGCGGAAGGAGGACACAATGAACTTGTATGTAGACCGTTGACTCTCCCAAAATTACTTTTCCTGCTTACGTGTCAGCAGAAAAAGTACTGCTATAAAACAGTCACTCTTGGGGAATTGTTGTTATTAATATCAGGCGACTGAGAAATAGTATCGAAAAAATAATTTTGCAGAGAGTTTTCGCGGAATTTTTAAATTATCTTTTATACTTTCGATGAAATGAATATTGTACTCTTGAGATTATTTTTAAACTTGAAAATAGGTGAGTACATATTTACACTGAGTTTGCAAAGAGCGACGATAACAGCGTTTATAATTCTCACTTTTATATCATTCTACTTCATGCATCATGAATCTATAGTTTATGAGCTTAGAAATTACTAAGAGACTTCGATGGACCGAATACCTTGTCCGAATGCTAGACATTCACCTACTTAAACAAATCCTCTTCCTGGAGCTGCAATCTGGCAAGAGAGCACATAACGCCCCACGTCGTCGATTCAAGGATCAGCTAAAAAAACACTTTGCTGAGATCAGAAATCGATCCGGTCAATTGGGAGACGGAATTTGCAGAAAGAACCAATCCATAAAAATCTCATCCTTTGAAAACACCAGAAGTCAAATAGAAGAGAGGAAAAGAGACGAAAGAAAAGCCAGAGATCTCCATCCACTGAACCCTACAATCTTACCATGCGGTGGCTGTGCACATCTCTTCAGATCTAACATAAGACTCATTTCACAATGACGGAAATGTCGATGAGCACCCCAATACTCGGCATCAAGTTCTGCCAACGACGACGATGATGATGATGATCTCTTTGGTGCCATATGGTCTTTGTAGATTGCGTATTAAGTTTTTAATAGAAAGGATAGTGTAGTTATATAAAAACGACAACCTAATTTGCATTGCTAAGTCATAGAGACTATATAAGTGCCCAAGCCGTAAGAGGAGAGACATAATATGATGGTCGCTTCTCTACCAGTATTATTGGCTCGGAGGTTCGCACTGCCAATAATATTGTTTCAAGCCCTAGGGAGCCATACCTTCAGGGAGTAACTAACATTCGTGAGGGGACTGTGTTTACAGCCCGGCGCGTGAGGCGTCCCCAAAATTGGAAAATACCGAGGTGGCATGAGTTTTTTTTTCTGTAGTACTGCCGACAAACCAACATTAAACTCAATCTTCCGTTTCCGTCGTGCGCGTGAGTCTCAATACCGAATATGATACGACATTTCCTTCATCCGATTTCGCATTACCTACCTTATTGCGCTAAAAACGTTGTGGCTATTTTGGGACCTGAACCAAATGCACGCACTTGGGCGCCCTACATTAAACTAACCTTGTGTCAAATCCTACTTGCCTGAGGCGGCAAGTAGATATCGAATATGATACGCAAGCTAAACGACTACTACTGGACTGTAAAATACGAAGGAAATCGTATTTCATAACAGAAAAAAGACAAAAATATTTATAACAAATTCATGTTTCTTTTGTCTTTTTCTGAACATTCTGCCACGTATGAAATGCTCTAACAATAAAAAAATGAAAATCTGTTAGATCGAAATTCGATGAGTCCACAACATGTGAATGAAATTTCATACCATAAAAGTTTTTTCTTTTCAGATTATGCTCTTATATTATCCTGATGGAGAATATCTTTTAGTCAATAACTTTAATAACTTTTTAGTCACTAAAGCACTACACGTTTACTTAATACTTATTCTAATCGGTTAAATTGCTGACAATAAACGTCTGCACTGATGGTCCTTCCATATTCCATCAGACAATTTTTCTATAAAAATAATGTATAAATAGAAAATATATAAAATATTTGTCGGACTTTATCCATTTCATAATATGTTGTCATCTTCTAACGTTGAGAAATGTTTCGTTAGCAGAAATGATCGATTGAGAAAAATCGACAAATTTGTGTGTTTATAAACAGTAATTCGCACTTTATAAACGAGATGTTTCTTTGTGACTGAGTGGCAACAACACGTCACATCAAATGACAATTTCCATAAGGGTTACAGTTTCGATTCCTCTCGGAGAGCGCATATTTTATACGATATTTCTCGAACACTCAGGCCAGTAAATATAATCAATACCGTTTAATTAAAAAAACATTTTTAAATAAATTATATCTGTAAACTTAATGTATAAAAAGAAAATATTATATATATATATATATATATATATATATATATTGAACATTGTAGGAGGTCGCAGATTTGAATTCTGCCGGATGCCGGAGGGTGCATTTAAATTTAATAAGATTTCTCAAATCTGCAAGTCGGTAGGTGAAATAAAATAGTGTTTAAAATAAAGAGTGCATGACTAAAATATGGGCATTAACTAAATATTTCAATGGAAAGGTATTACTATTGAATCTTAACAAAATATTTATGTGCACCGGATTATTTCAAATATATTCATTCTTAAAATCTATATATACTTTTCCCAAGCCATCATCGATTATAATTTTTTTAAATTAAAGGAAAACAGTTATATTCATAGAGTTTTATTATTTAAAATATAGAAATACATAAATTACTTTCTTAAAGTAAAAATAAAATAAGTAATTACATGATAAAAAACATTAAAAAAAAAACAATAAATATTACTCACTTTCAATTAATAAACATTAAATAATATCACTTAGAATCCTCTATAGTTTACATTATTTTCATTTAGCCTGATGTATATTTATGAGCGTTCTTAAATATTCTGAACAACTAACGAGATTTTTACAACTGTTTTTAAATACTTGTTGCAAAATAAAATGTATGAAAGTTATAGAGGATGGTATAAATTTAGACAGATAAAAACTCAGCATACATGAACTTGCACCGAACATGGAAAAGAGATGAAAGAGATAAAGGAGAGAAAAAATACATCGAACATAGAAAAGAAATAAAAGAGACAAGAAACTGGTGAGAGAAGAGTAAACGTTTAAGATAACAATTAATATTTGTTGTCAACACCCGAAGAATTTCAACGGGCCCACATAAATATTATCAATGTCTAGGGATGTAAAACCGACTATTATTCTTATATCGGATCATCTTTTATGTAATTCTTCGTATCGGATTCGAACAGTTCTACATCTAGTGATGAATTCTTCTGTCTAACTTTCTAGAGACAGGGAAATCTTCTATTTCACGCTTCTAGCAGACTTTAGATTCTGTTCTATATTTTAACATAACTTCTTCACGTTGTAGCAAGTTTAAAAAAAATTCAAGACATGATATTCTAGTGTGGCAACATTATTTCATTGGATATGTTTATCACCAAAATCTGCTAGTGCGTCTACTTTATCAAGTTTCATTTTTGTGCTAATTCTATTTGTAGAAACGTCGAGATAGTTTTAATGATCAAATTCCGAACTGAAATTTAGAGAATTGCTTTTAGATTTATTGTCAAACAAATAATACCTATTTCGCTATCAGTCTATTTTGTTGTTAATAGTTTGCATGGTGGACACGCTATGTTTACATCTCTTACGAGTCGTTCTGTTTTGCTAACGGAATGCGTTTCTTTTAATTTCGTTTATTGCCCCTGGAATTTTATTTCATATTATATTGCTCTGTCTGGCAGTAGAACAGACAGGCGCAATCAAACAAATGTTCATGACATTTCACAGCTTTTAAGTGTCTAAAGAAGAAAGAAATTTTCTATAAAGAGGCCAAAAATGTTATGGTAAATACCAACAAGGTTTTTCTCATTAAATCTAAATTCTTTAGGAAAATTTGTCAAAGAAAGGAATCATAGTAGCGTGACTTCATATGAAACTGTCTCAAAGAGATTTAAAATGAATAGATGACTGGAACAATTAATAATTCAGGATATATGTTACCCGTGTTGACGTTAATTTCATCTACAAAAGACTGTTTGAGTGAGCACAGATTTCATATTATTCCACAATTTCAAGCTATGATCTGGAGACGTCGGAATTACGAGTACACAAAAATAATGATATGAGAATCATTTTAACAGAAGGTACAAAAACTGGCACATAAATCCGAAGTACATTGGAATAGCAAAATATATCTTCTAAATGACAAACTAATGAAAAAAAGGAAAGATTTCTGTCTACATTTCTGAGATGAGGAATCAGGTTTCTTTCAACTTCTGATTCCTAACGTTGGCCCTTACTTGGACTAGATGGGTGGTCGGAGAGGCCCAATCAGATCAGTCGGCTGGTCATGACAAGCCCCAGCGCCTATAACTATATCAATTCATGGAGTACTTTATAACTAAATAAAATACACCGAATATACCCCGGGATAAAATACCATCTCCATCTAAATTAAAGGCCTTAGAAGGCGATGGCTGAGGGTCAGTTGGTTTGAAGAGATCTAGTCTCAAACATAAGCTGCCAGTTTGTACACTCATTTGGGAAGTGAAACAAATGGTCGAGTCTCTCACAATAAACGAGTATGCTGATTTGTGTAGCTCTGACCTGTCAAGGCGACTGGGTTTCCCTCTTAACATGCCCTAATGTCGGGCTCCGATGTCAGTGGGAAGCACAAACATTATGAATAATCAAAATAAAAAAGCCCAATAGATGTTTTCCAGACTCTGATTTTGAAAGAAGGCTTTTTGAAAATTTTGAAAAATTACTTTCCCTCGTGCAAGACTGAATACTGCTAAGGTTGGCATTATAAGTAACGAGTTGTCTCTGGCCACACCTGAGGAAATTACATTTGCCTTGGGAAGCCAATGGGTCAGCGATTTCCATAGAATCTCAATTAAAAGAAAAACAGACACAATTATTACTGAGACATATATCTTTATTTTGGCAAATCTGAAATTTCCCAAAATGAAAATAGGGCATAGTATTGAGCCAGTGGACCAATATATCTGTGCTCCACTAAAATGCTTTAGGTGACAAAAATTTGGACAGCGTAGATATAGCTGTAGGAGGCACACCACATAGGGAGCATATGGCGAAAGGGATTTAGACCATGCTAAGGAAGAATGTCACGATGAAATAAGATGTGCTAACTTCCCCAGAAAGCCATCCAGCATACTCGAGAACATCCGATTGTTAGAAAACAGAATGGGAGATTATAGAAGTAAAATATAAAAAAAACATCTCATTTTCAGAAGCAAAGCAAGTGGTAGAAGGATACATGAAGGGCTCTTCCTATGCAAAAATAACGGAAAATAAGACTACAAATAATGCCGGTCAGCCTGACAAATACAGAACCCTCATTGAGAGGCCTCTACATTAGGGACCAAATGATTGGCCCAAATTTCAAACTTATCTGAAAATTGTATATTCCAAGGAAATGGTGCAGGCTGAATCGCAAAAGAAGGACAATGAAAAATTGACATAATAAATAAAGAAGAAAGCAAATAGCAATACGACAGCTCAAATACAAAGCACTCCTACCAAAAATACCACATCTCTTACAAAACAAAGACTACAGAGATCTTCTATCCGTTCACTAAAACACAGGAAAAGCAGACTGGAAAACTCACAAAAAATCAGAATCAGCCAAGTAAAAGTCGGAAATCCACATCGACCAAGTTCCTACGCAAGATCGATATGACCTACTAGAAAAAGCTGGAGGTAGAATGCCAGACCCCTCAAATGGCTAAAACATCCTAAATGAAAACCGAGGAAAAAGAAATCAAAACCTCATAAGCTAAAGGCCGAAGATATTTAAGCAGTCATGCATAAGATTATACACTAGGCCAATATAAAGGAACTGTTTCCGTTATTAATAAACCTCTCACCGGCAGTTGTTTGCCTTCAGGAAACATTCCTTAAATAATGTGACAAAATGAATAAAAAGAATACTAGCAATACAAACTTAAACATGGCACTGGGCTTCGGGCATTTGGCGGTACATTTATCTTAGTTAGGAATGATGTACTCAAAAGTAAAAATAAATTTGACAACTACTTTCCAGGTGACTGCTGTTAAAGTGACCCTACATAGGCCAATAAACCTTTTCTCGGTATATATCCCACCTAATGAATGAGTAAATGAAGCCGAAATTCAAGAAATTATAATGCAACTCCCTGTGCCCGTTATGATACAAGGGGACTTTAATTGTTACAACACCAAAAGGGGCTGTAAAGACACAAACCAAAAGGGAAGGACTTTAGAAACAATTATAAACAACAATGATTTATGTTTTCTTAACGATAAAACTTCGACTTAGATAAATCCATTTACTGGCAACTACTCTGTAATAGATTTATCCATATGTGAACCATCAATCAATATGGATTTCTCTTGGAAGGTTCTGGCGGACACACGCGGTAGTGATCACTTGCCAAGTGTTCTTTCAGAACATAATGATAAAAATCCTCTCCGTTGGAAATTAGGCGTAGTGAAGAGGGACGAATTTAAAAATCAATGTCCTCATAAACTAGCTGAAGGCAAATAAATGAAGGGCTTAGAAGAGTTTACGGAAATTATTATATCTACTGCAAGGGACTTCATTCCAAAAAGTTCAGTATATAAAAAAAGTAAAACGTAACAGACTCAATGATGAGTGTAAGGAAGCTATCAGGTTCAGAAGATATTTGAAAGATTGCAATAAACAGCCTTCACTATTTATATTATTCGGACTATTGTCCTCATCTTTGTCACCATATTTATTACAACGTTTTGGCATTGTACGCTTCGGCCTTCTTCAGGTGGTTGGGATGTCGAACTGAACCCTTTATTTCGCTCACTGGGGTAGACTGTTCTAGTTCCACGTGCCATGTCTAATGGATGTCAGTTATCAGTTATCTCCTGTTTAATTCCTTCTCCAAGTTCTCCACCACCTTAAACAGGTATTGAACTCACACTCTGTGGATCCTGTCACTGGATCTAACTAACACCTTTATCCACTGTGCCATGTCTCTTGAAAAAGGCCGGAGCGTACAACGGCCGAAACGTTGTAATAAATATGGCGACAAAGATGAGGACAATAGTCCGAATAAAGTAAACAGTGTACATAATACCTCATCCCATAAATATAGACAGAAACAGCCTTCAATCTGTAATTCGTTACAAGTTAAAAGCACGAAAAATAATTAAAGAAAGCAAAAAGAATGCTGGAAAAACTACGTCAGCAGATTTAATTCGGTCACAAAAACAAAATCTGTATGAAATATGATAATGAAAATAGCTAGCAAACATCATTCTAACGCTATAAAACATCTCTCGATAAATAATTGTAAAATAACCAGCAAAAATGATATCACCGATCAATTAACCAAAACAATCTCCAAAAATTCATCTACCAAGAATAGTAGCCATCAATTTCTGAAGCTCAAACAAAAAGCGGAAAATCAAAAATTGAACTTTAACTCAAATAACGCAGATTTACTATAGAAGAACAAAATAAATCTTTAAAGAAAGCTCGTATTACAGCTGTGTAAACAGATGGTATCCACTATCAATTCATAAAACCGTTGCCCAACAAATCACTACAACTGTAACTAATTTTGTATAACAACATATGGACAATTGGCAACTTCCCAGATATGTGGAGATAATCATTCATCATAACTATTCCAAAACCTGGAAAGGATGACACAGAGCCTGAAAGTTACAGGCCGACAGCACTAATGAGCATGCTATGTAAAACTATAGAGTGTATGTTCAACGACAGTTTGACTTGGTACCTGGAAAATAACGGCCTATTCAGTGCCTACCAATGTGCTCTTAGGAAGAAAAGAGTACTATGGATTACTTAGTAACCCTCGAAACATTTGTAAGGGAAGCCATCATTAAGATAGATCTCATGGCAGTATTTTTTGACTTACAACATGGAAATTTAGTATATTGTAGTTAAATAAAACGTATTCTAACCGAAACACCCCAAAAAAGAATATTTAAGTATACAAGTAGAAAAAATGCCGAAAGACATTTTACCGTTAA
>OZ038481.1:52972538-53050038 GCA_964036315.1 Acanthosepion esculentum
TTGTGACGTAGGTATCGTTTTCAATCAGGTGGACTTAAGTCTGCTACAAGGCTATATTTACTGAGTTTGCATTGACAGCTGTGTTTATCAAAGGAGACATGATAAAAATGCATTTCAGAGTCGTAAAATTTCCTGTTATTTTTTAGTAATGTTCACAGCATACAAATCCCAAGGGCCACTCAAATTATAGCACCACTGAAGGCGAGTGTGTAACCGGTAAGAGTAAGGGGCGTAGTTTATGCGAACATGTGTGACAGATAATGGTTTATTCTAGATTTCAAGAGGTTAAGGCGTTAGTGGTCGGGTAAGCATCCATCCTGGGATTCTGTTCCTCAAAGCTTTTAGGAAGAATCTGTCTATAAGGAGATTTCACCTAAATGTACGTGCCGTGAAATTTCTTAGCTGGGTGGGTTAAAATTATATTAAAAAAGGTTGTGTGTCATCTTATCTCTAAAGACTTGATTCAGATATGTTCGCTTTTATCAACAAAATCAGTAATCACTACAAAGCATTAGAAAAAATGGAGAACTGGAACCATTTCGTCTGCATTTAGGGTGCGGTTCTAGCTTTTTGCCGAGATCAAAAATCGGGTTATCGAATGCTGACTTTCAAGGTAGACACTCTGGCGGACGCAGCTAGGGCACCATCATCATTATATCTGTTTATGTGGTAGAGTATGGATATGCATCGTAATTTTTCAGGTCATGGAACCTGGAAACTTATCTGCGGCGTATGCTCGAAAAAACAACAACAACAAAAAAAAACAAACAAAACAAAACAAAAACAATTTTCATATTATACCATATATTTTCAGCAGTAGTGTACGGAAAATTGTCCGTCCTTGGTATAACGATAAACTACATCAGCGTCCTGGGAAAGACGATAAACTACATTCAACAACAAGGCCTCTGATCAGGAGGCTTTGAGAAGCGTGGATTGCCTCTTAATTGCTGGTGTTCCCAGGTCCACCCTGACCCGGAGTGGTAGCACCTGTTAGGGGGTCTCAGCTGTGGGAAAATAGTTAACTCCTAAACTGGGGTCAAAACACTATGAAAGTATAAAAATAGGTTTTAATACCAGCAATACATTTTTTTTAAAAATTACCAGTAATAAATTTTTCTAGGATAAATTATTACCAGCAATACATTATTTCTAGTAATAGACTTTTGAAAAATATTAACAGCAATACATTTTTGGAAAAAAAAAATTGCCAGAAATGCATTTTTGGAAAAAAAATATTACCAGCAATATATTTTTGAAGGACAAATATTACCCGCAGTACATTTTTGAAGAAAAAATATTATAAGCAATACACTTTTGAAAAAAAGATTACCAGCAATAAGTCTTGTCGGATTAAATTACCCATGAGGTTGATAGACGTAAAACAAACCTAACCAAACCAAATCAGAAAAGACGCTATCCCCCACGATGTCAGTACTTGGCCTTACTTCGTAAAACTAACCTATGTTAAAATTAAGTCATTAACCGTTGACGTTAGAGATTTTTCAGTTTTTTTTAATTAGCTAGACCTGTTTAAGTCTGCTACAAGGCTATATTAGCCGAGTTAACAGCGACATTAATAGAGAGGAAATAAAATGCGTTTCAGTGTTGTACGAATAAGCAAAGAACCTACAATTCCAGTTTACATTTGAAGTCTATTAAGTGACCATGGCTATTATGGAGTAGAAGACTAATTACTAAAAGTAGATTACTTACGGTTCATTGGTTCTTTTTCTACGGTCAATCAACCCTTGGCAGGTTACTTAAGGCCAGAAAAGATTTTTACATTGTAAGACAGTTTCTTTTCACACCGTGGAACTCTCTTCTGTTTACTTGCTTCCCTGATAACTACAATCTTCAAAAACTTAAATTCAACGTCAATTGCTATATTTTATCTTCCTGATTCCCGTTCATCTTTTATCCTTTTCTCAAGCCCAACTACCCAGTCATTTCTCTCATTTTCACTCTCTGTAACATTCCCACCTTGCTTTGGGTGAAATGTTTTAAAAAAAAAAGAAAAATATTTTGGTGGGTTGGAGGATAATGATTTCGCGATACAAGTTTTATTAATAAAACCATAGTGCGGGGTGGTGGTGGTGGGGTGGGGGTGGTTGGTTGGTTGGGGTAGAGGTAGATTCACACCTTTCCCAAAATTCTTTGTGCGTAATTGAATATAACGAACACTAACTCGTCTTTCCGATTAACAATTCCGATATCTACGTATACGAATATTTATATTCCAAGTTAGCGTTCATTATATTCATTTAAGCACAAAGACCCTTGGGAAAGGCGTGAATCGACATCTTCTCCACCCCATTATGGTTTCATGAGTAAAACTTGTGTCGCTATATCATTACCCGTCCCCCACCTAAAAAATTCTTTTTTTTTAAAAAAATCATTTTACCCTAAGCAAGTCAGGAATGTTACAGAGAGTGAAAATGATAGAAAAGACTGGGTATGGGGAGATTGAGAAAAGGATAAAAGATGAACGGGATTCAAGAAGATAAAGTATGGTGATTGAGGTTGGATTTAAGTTTTTGGGGAATTCTAATATGTTTACAGAATAAATCAAGCTTTATTTTTATAGCAGTTCAGATAGTTTTTAGTGTTGTACTAAATTCTCTTGCATAGTCTATAAACATAGGTTCATGTCCTTGTACTGCTATCTCTTATAGTATTCTGACCATACCAATGAGATGTATAACATTTTTATTTTCGGAGTATCAATAGTAATATATAGCTATCTCTTTACACTGATACACGTACACACGAGAAGACCGGACGGAATCTTTTAAATTAAATTATAGGAAAATATTAGAATGTATATTTGCGACACAGGAGATTATATTACAAATGAGTCTGGGGCATTGGGATATTTAGAATGCATTTCAATTATTCTAAATAGAATAAAGGTAAAAAAAATAAATGGAATAATTGAAAATTCCATGTCGATAAAAGTAAGTAAAAGAGGCAAGAAGACAGACAAATACAGGATAGGCCAAAAGTAGGTAAACGATTTTTTAATCATTTATATATAGACGTTACGTTTTACAGTAACAGGTATTTAAACATGGTTGGCGACGTGTTAGGGCCTTAGTTCAGGACCAGATCTAACTTCGCCGAACTGGGTTTTTTTTAACAAGATGGTGCACCTCCTCATTATGCGTTGGCAGTAAAGGACGTTTTTTCTTCTTTTTATGTGCCATATCCCTTCAGGACGTAGGAGATCATGACTCTCCAACTCCCTCTATCCCTTGCAGCTCTCAAGAAGTTCTTTCCCTGAGCTTCCCCCCCCCCCAGACCATGTTCTGCCAGTCACTTGCTTAAGTCCCACAGGTATGTCACGCGTTGTTTTCCCTTGTCTCTCTTTTCCTCTAATCGACCCTTTGCGTATCATATTTCCCTCCTTCTTCATTATTTGTCTCAGAAACTTCAGCTGCCTCTTCTTGATATTAAGTATGAGCCTCCTCTTTGTTTGAAACCTCTCTAAGACCTCGTCGTTGCTCACATGCTCGGTCTATGATATCCTTAGAATCATTCTGTAGAACCAAATCTCTGGCGTCTCGAGTCTCTTCTTCATCTTTGAGGAAATCGTCCAAAATTCACTGCCGTAAAGAAGGACATATGTCACGTAACAGTTCAGTATTCTTTTCTATGTTACCAAAGAAATCCTCCTGTCTCGCAGTAATCTGCCCAGCTTTTGGAATGTGTCCTTGGCTATCCCAATACGTCTACGGATCTCAGTGTCACACTTACCGTCCTCTGTCAAAAGGCTTCACAGATATTTAAACTTCTGCGTCGGCTTGATTCTAGTGTTCCCGACATGAAAATCGCATTTCGGGATCATCCTTTTACAGATGACCATGCATTCTGTTTTCTTGTAGTTTATGCTTAGTCTCTTCTCACTCTCCGTCGCTACCTTCTCTAGGAGATTTTGTATTTTCATTTCCGTGTCTGCTACCGGCACTCTGTCATCTACTTATCTTATGTTGTTAAGACTGTGGCCGCCAATGATCTCAATCCCGGTAGGGTTTCCGATTCTCTCAGGATTGCCTCGCTGTATAGGTTGAACACGTCGAGTGAGAAGACGCATCCTTGCCTTACGCCCCTTTCTATTTTTGTATATTCACTGAACTCGTTCCCTATGCGTATGCATGCTCTTTGCTGCCAATATAGGTTACTACTTTTTACTAAAACGTTCCCACAAAGTTGAATCGGACAATGTGGCAGCATTGAATGGCCACCACGTTCACCCGATTAAACAAAAATAGACTTCTTTTTTTGGGGGTCGCAGTAAAGAGTAAGGTTTTTAACATAAAAAAGAGATGAATTAAAAGATGCGGATCGTAATTTGTGTCGTTCACTTTGTTCTGTAGAGGTTCGAGGAACGTTGCAAGATTGAAGGAAGACATTTAGAGAACTTACGAGATTATACAGTGTTAAACAAATGTAATTATAATAAATAAATGTACATGTAATAAAATCTAAATAAAAAAACCCACAAAAAACTATAAAGTGGATATTTATGTTGGCCCACCCTGTAAAGGGGGCGATGGATAAATTGTCGTCTAAATTACGCAAAACTCAAAATAACACTGCTATCTCTTTTTAACACATGTATTTATCAAAATCACACAAAAATATCTTTAAATATTAATGAGTAAATTCATTCAATAAAATTGTCATTGGCTTCAACCACGGCCTCTAGATGATTTCGGAATCTCCTGCGACTTTTCTGGACGGTCTTCTTGCTTAAGCTGGTAAATGCTGCTATAATCCTTGCCTTCAATTCATCTTTGGTGTTAAAAGGAGTTTTTTGGTCCCTCGTTCAACTGTGCCCCACACATAATAATCAAGGGATTGAAGTCTGGAGAGTTAGGTGGCTAGATGAAAGGGGTGATGTGGCCGGAGAAATTGTCTGACAGCCATGACTGGGTTCTCCTGCTTGTGTTTCACAGTGCAGAGTCCTGTTGCTAGACACAATGTCTTCCAGGAGCCTCCCTCTTAGCTTAAGGCAGCACTACCTCCTCACGGCACTTGATGTAGGCCTCTGTGTTGAGTCCGTGGCCCTCACCAACATAGAACGATGAGAGAGTTTTCCGAGCTGCTAACCTTCGTAATCACAATTGTACTCATCCAACTGCTTCCTAAACCTCTGTTCAATCATCAGATTGACGCCAAAACATTCTGAAATATTGGCATTGGAGCTTCCGATGCGAATGCCAAGCAGTATATCATGCTTTTTCCAACTTTATTGCATCATTGTACTCATTTTCTAACAGACGGTACCCAAGTGACCCTACTATAGTGTGCAGTTGACAAAATGAAAAACAAACAACGTGCATGCGCGAAATTTACCCATCACACCCTATATATATATATATATATATATATAAAGACATTTATATTATGTTTAACGTTCTTTTTATAGATACAAGTATTTAAGCAAATGCTCTGTTTTATAATAAACAGTATTAAATAACATTTACCGGCCTGAATGTCCGAGAAATTTTCATAGAAAACTATATCTTGTATCTATATTGTATCTATAAAAAGAACGTTAAACATAATATAAATGTCTTTAAATAAATTGTCGGACTATGTCCAATTCTAAAATATATATATATATATAATAATCTGGGAATATTATGTCTATTTTATTTTAATCCTCTCAAATTCTCGGATCAAACTCCTATGCTCCACGGAAATGCATATTTATCATATATATATATATATGATATTTATCATATATATATATATATATATATATATATATATATATATATCAATGATATATATATATATATATCAATGATATATATATATATATATCAATGATATATATATATATCAATGATATATATATATATATATATCAATGATATATATATATATATATCAATGATATATATATATATATATCAATGATATATATATATATATATCAATGATATATATATATATATATCAATGATATATATATATATATCAATGATATATATATATATATATCAATGATATATATATATATATATCAATGATATATATATATATATATCAATGATATATATATATATATATCAATGATATATATATTATATATCAATGATATATATATTATATATCAATGATATATATATGATATATCAATGATATATATATGATATATCAATGATATATATATGATATATATATATGATATAATATATATATGATATATATGATATATATATATGATATATATATATATGATATATGTATAACATATATGATACATATATGATATATATATATACATATACATCATATATATTATATATTACATACATATATATACATATGCATGTGTGTAATCATATATAGAGAGATACAAGCTAATATATATATATATATATATATATATATATATATATATATATATATATATATATTAGATAGATACAAATAAACAGATAGGTATAATATACATCTACGTAGATTGTACAAAATTGAGACCTTCAGTGCTTTTTATCAGTGGCTAAAAACAGTTTACGAGATATTTATTTATTTCGTTAAAAAATATGTAATATGAAAGTAAAGAGTCACTATCCTGACGTTGAACAGTATGTAATGCGAAAGTAACATATTGGAATAATTATTCCTTTCGCCCGTGGCTCGCTTCCTACACATGATGATGAGATCAGTGCATCCAGACATATAATTCAACAACGTCTGTGGAATCGGTGTACCGAAGAAGCAATTACTTAGTCACACTCTCGTGTAGATTCAGACGATTTCCTGTCACGATATTTTGCATACGCGGGTCAGGATCCTCGGGTGCTGGCTGAATCTCAGCAATCGTTTACTCCTTTAGATAGAACGAGGCTGTGTGAAACTACGTTGGTGCACACATGCGTGGAAAATGTTTCAAAAACGCGGGCAAAATCTTTCCGCGCATGCGTATGAGAGTACACTTGCGCTCACAACAAAATCAATAACATGTGCTTCTCGTTCATCGCGTGGAAAACGGTGTGGGGGGTCATCAGATAAATATCAGGGATGATTTGTTTGTTTGTTTGTTTTTGTCCACGTTATTCTGCTCTAGTTGTTACAAGAAATTGATTTCCAGAACGCCTAATGGTGTGTATTGCGTATTTAATCGCCTACAGTATACCTTGTCAACCAATATGATGGCCTGTTAAGAAAGTCATGTACAGAGTGATCCGAAAGTTTTGTCACATCTCTATCTCTTCCAAACTGTAGGAATTTGTGTCAGCCATCTGAAATAAAATATATTATATACGGGTGAGAAGACTTTCGAACCACCATGTACATCGTGACTGAATCGGGCTAATAGTTGAAATCATGGCTACGATGTTTTCTCTGGGGGTTTAGTGATAAATTAATGTTAATAATGCATAGCGAATTTGAAAATCTGACTGCCATGTTGTAATAATATTTATAATAAAAATATGATATTATCTATATCAACAACGATAATGATTTTGGGATGTAAGAACTACATAAGAAAAGATACTCAGAAGAGTGGGTCATCATATCTTCTTTCATGTGCCGTGTCCCAACAGTGCGTAGGCGATCATGACCTTCCACATCTTCCCTTGTAGCTCTTAATTTTTTTTCATTACTTCTCCAAAATCCCTTTCTGCCATAAACGCTTATAAACACGTGTTGACTGATATAAGTACAAGAAGCTGAAGTGGTATGGGTACGTGCCCAGATCGTGAGGTCTCCCTAAGACCATCATGCAAAGAACAGTACAAGGAGAAAGGAGAATGGGACACCAAAGACCCAGGCACTGAGCAATGACTGGATCAAGTATAAGCTTCTTATTGAGCCAGTCGCCATGTAGCGTCCTTACAGGACAGGAGGAGGATGAAGTACTTGTGTTTTGATTCCTGTAATCCTGAAATTCGTAATTTTATCCCCAGGAAAGGCGTCGAGACGCAAAGGGGATACTGAGAGTGAATGAAAACGGAGAAAACATTACTGACGAGAAAGAACACTAACAAGAACAGGACATCCTGGGATTGACGATGAACTATATCCGGCAGCAAGGCCTCTGATCGGAAGGTTTTGAAGAAAGTGGAATCACCTCATAACTACTGTTGTTCCCGGATCCATCCTGACCTGGGGTGATAGCACCTGTTGGGATCCCAGCTATGGTCAAATAGTGAACAACCAAACTGGGATGAAAACACTTTGCAGGCATCGAAATTCATTTCTATAGTGAAGGTGCCCGCAGTGCATTTTCGTTGTAAAAAAATTATAAGAGCAATACATTTTTTGTAAGAAAACTATTACCAGTAATACATTATTTAAAAAAAAAAATTACTAATGCTCTCAAGAAAATTAAATTTTCGCATTAAATGACCCATGAGGAGTTAATATGCCGTTAAAGAAACGAATCAAATCAAAATCAAGAAAAGGATTCAAGAAGATAGAAAATTGATCCTGCATTTATCTTAATACAATTCAGGACACCTAATTCTGACATAGGCTTTCAAAAGAACATATTGAAGGCAGGAGGAAGTAACAGAGGGAGCAACGATTTACCTACCTATCAAGCTCGATCAAATGGGTGACAGAACAGGTAGAAGGGCTAGTGAGTTTCAAATATTGCTTCGGGATACAAAGGTAGGAATTAGGTGATCGCCAACTTCCTGAATGGAAACACCACATAGAAAAAGAATAATAAAAATTCAATGCCTGTCTACCAATTTTGTGATGTCAACAAACACTCGTTGCCACTTTTGTGATGCCAACGTATACTCGTTGTCACTTTTGTAATGCTCGTTGTAGCAGAGACTTTGAAATCGCAGATACAACAATAGTAACGACGTTGAACAATGCTATTGTCAGACGCTTTCGAATAACACTCGAACAAAACAGTACTCGTTTTATAGTACTCGCTCGGACAGTAATCCGTATAGCGGTGTGAATAGAGAAATAGTATAGTGAATAGAGTAGAAATAGAGACCCGTATAGTGATAGAGGATAGAGGAGAAATAGCTATCTGAATAGTAATAGACGATAGACTAGAAATGCAGATCAATCTAGACGTCACGCGACTTCCTATATATGCGTTTCATCTATGGTCACATGATCCATTTAATTCAATAATGGGATCGCCTGTGTTTTCTCATTGGCGATCTATTGTCGGCAGCGGCACTTTATTTCTATATAACAGCTAATTTATTTATCTTATGAAATGGAAACACAGCACGCATTAAATAAAACTAGCTTTACATACATCTCAGTAGTTAGAAGAATGGTCGGTTCGTTATATTTCCTGCTATCATGCTTTATCTTTGTAAGAGTCAGGCTAAGACATTTGGTTCACTGTGTTGTACAAGAATTTTTTCTTTCCAGAATCTATCCGACATACCGTCTCCGTACACATTTTTGAGTTGATGCGGATTTCCTACCAAATCCTGAAAGAAAATTTATCCTGAACAGTCACTCGTTTAGATTTTTTCGTATTAACGCGGGTGTCCCTCCACAGGGTTCCATCCTTCGTCCAGACTCTGTTTTTAATTTCCACTGATGATCATCCGGATGACATAATCTCTGAAATTGGTAACTATGTTGAGGACACATCTATTTACTCTCGCCTCGATAATGAGGCTGGTCAGTTCGACAAAGCCATAATGGCAGCCCATGTCCAAAACAACCTCAAGTCCGTTGCTAACTGGAGCAAAAGATGACTTGTTAATTTTAATGCCTCTAAAATAAAACTTCTCTCAATCATCTGAGAGTTCTCTCGATGCCTTCCATCAGCATGGCTGATGCTAACCCCCAAGAAAGTGACTCGTTTCGCCTTCTCGTTCAAACGTTCTCAGCTGATATCAAGTAGAAAGACTATATTGAATCCATTGCTAGAGCATCTTGATAACATCCAAAGAAGAATCAGCAATATTACTGGTCTTAATCTGGAATCTCGGCTTCAGTCATTTTCCTTCCGTCGCAAGTTTGCATCACTTTGCCTTTTCTGTAAATACTTTCACGGTAATTGTTCGAATGAGATCTTCATTACTGTACCGAGATTTTCTAAAATTTAAGCATGGTACTAGAGTGGCGGCGAGATTTAAAAAATTTTTTTTAAGCGTATCACCCCAAGCAAAGCTGGAGACCACTATCACGCAAGGGGTTATAGAAGGGTTGGAGGAAGAGCAGATAGGAGTGGTAAAGGAGAGGATGTGGAGAAATAGAAAGACAGTGGGTCGGTCAAGGCAAGGGGGTTACAGAAGATTTGGAGCGAGAGCAGATAGGAATGAAAGATGAAAGGATGTGGAGAAGGGAAGTGGATAGATCAAGGCAACTGGAGATGTCGATTGACGCTACACTTAAACCGTTGGAGATTGTATTTGTCAGGGAAACAGTAATAGGGAAGGGAGTTCCATAGGCGAGATGTGCGAGACATGAAGCTATTGGAGTAGAAGAGACGTCTACATCTAACAGTTTCAACGGTGTAAATAAATTTACTGTTGAGTTGGCTAGATGTAACCGTAAATTCTATCATAACAGTTTCTTTTCTCACACTTCTCACTTGTGAAACTACCTTCCGATTCCATGTTTTCCAGTCAACTCCAAAAAAAGTATCGCTATCTATTTCTGGCAATATTTTTTCTTCAAAAGTTTTTTGCTGGTAATATTTTTTTTCCTTCAAAAATCTATTACTGGTAATATTTTTTTTCCGTCAAAAATCTATTACTGGTAATATTTTTTTCTTCAAAAATCTATTGCTGGTAATATTTTTTCCTTCAAAAATCTATTACTGGTAATATTTTTTTTCCGTCAAAAATCTATTACTGGTAATATTTTTTTCTTCAAAAATCTATTGCTGGTAATATTTTTTTCTTCAAAAATCTATTGCTGGTAATATTTTTTCCTTCAAAAATCTATTGCTGGTAATATTTTTTCCTTCAAAAATCTATTACTGGTAATATTTTTTTTCCGTCAAAAATCTATTACTGGTAATATTTTTTTCTTCAAAAATCTATTGCTGGTAATATTTTTTTCTTCAAAAATCTATTGCTGGTAATATTTTTTCAAAAAATGTAGAGCTGGTAATATTTTGTTAAAAAATCTATTGCTGCTAATATCTTTTTTCAAAAATGTATTGCTGGTAATAATGTATGTCTGGTAATAATTTTTTGCAAAAAAGTATTTCTGGTATTAAAACCTATTTTTAAACTTTCATAGTATTTTGACCGCAGTTTAGGGTGTTAACTATTTTCCCATAGGTGGGACCCTAACAGGTGCTACCAGCTCGAGTCAGGGTGAACCTGGGAAGACCAGCAATTAAGAAGTGGTTCCACGCACCTCAAAACTTCCTGATGAGAGGTTATGCTGTCGGACGCAGTTTATCGTCTTATCTAGGACGCGGATGTAGTTTATCGTCATACCCAGGACGGCTGTTACTTTGTGGAACAAACTCCCGAGAGAGGCTACTTACCTAACAACTATAATCTTCAGAGTCTGTCTATATTTCTGAGATGAGGTATTATGTACAGTATTTACATTAGTCAGACTATTGTCCTCATCTTTGTCGCCATATTTGTCACAACGTTTCGGTCGTTGTACGCTCCGGCCTTCTTCAGGCGGTTGGAATTTCGAACTGGACCCTTTATTTCGATCACTGGGGTAGACTGTTCTAGTTCCACGTGCCATGTTTGATGGATGTCAGTTATCAGTTATCTCCTGCTAATTTTCCCTCTAAAAGTTCTCCACTGCCTTAATTGGGTATTGAACACACTCTTTGGGTCTGTCCTTGAGGACACATGGCACAGTGGATAAAGGCGTTGGTTAGATCCAGTGACAGACGGCCGAACGTTGTGACAAATATGGCGACAAAGATGAGGACAATAGTCCGACTAATGTAAATACCGAACTATAATCTTGGTCGATTTAAGTCCAGGCTAAACCGATATCTATCATAATCATTTAATCCTTCTTCCTCATCGTCGTTCAGTAAACCTCTACATTGAGTGGCCCCTTTCATATTTCAATGAACTATCAGTATAAAAGAAAGACAAATGCGTGATAGAAATTTTATGGCGTATAATGACAACGAAAGATGCCTTCTAGAAGTGAGGGATCACGTTAAGAGATTGGAAAATCACGTTCGAAACAAAGAAAAATGTACTGAACTGCTATGTAATATATAATCATCTATAAGACAGTAAATGGTAGGTGGTGTCCTTATAAATGATAAAGAAACTTTAATTATTTTAGTTATATCGAAGAAGGCTCAGAATACCATGGATAGAACATGTCATCAATGATAAATTTTAAAATAAATGACCAACTGGAAAGAAACTCATAGTCAGAAAGAGTTGAAATTCCTGGGATGAGGATAGATGACATGGAGATTGTAAAACTCACATTGAATCTTGAAGGTTAGAGATTATGTGAGAATGGATAGCAGAAAAGGAGCAAAAAGTTATAGTATTGGATTAAAAGTTATTTAGAGTAGCGAAGGATTGTTGTCGAGAGACATGATCGCCCACATCATTGAAATGACATGTCACATAAAATGAAGAAAATAGGTAGCAAAAGTAAAACAATATATTTTCTTTCTTTTGTGGGACATTTTAGTAAATATACATATTTTACACAGATAGAATAATTTGAAGTGTATATGAAGTACCAGGAGAACTCCGAAGGCGGATCAAAGCTGCAGAGGTGAGATACCTTGGACGCCAGCTTGGTATTTCCTATAGTGACAGAGTCACGAATATAAGCAAAATATTGGATCATCAGATTTGGTTGTAAAGAGGTGCAGATTTCCATAAAGTATACGAAGCAGAAGTGGTATAGCTACGTAACCAGATCGCGAGGTCTCTCCAAAACCATCCTCCAAGGAATATTTGAAAGAAGATGGAGAAGGGGACACCAAAGACCCAAGCGCTGATCGATGACTGGATCACTTATCGACTTCTAGTTGAGCAAACTACCATGCATAGCCCCTACAAACCTGGTTGGTTATAGGAATGCAGGAGGAGGAGGAGGACGACGACGACGAGAATGATGAAGTACATATAATCATTGTGTCTTGATTCTGTAATCCCGAAATCCATATTTTTTACTCCCAGGCAAGGCGATGAAGCCACTAAGACGCAAATGGTTTACCGATAGTAAATGAAAACGGAGAAAATGTTACTGAGGAGAAAGCGCACTAAAAAGAGCAGGATTCAAGCAGACACAAGGTTAATGCTGCATTTAGAGTCTTGAAGATTTTACTCGGCAGAAAAGCTGTCAGTGAGGTCTACAAGGAGAAGAGCTCGAAAAGAAACGGTTAGAATAGAATAGAACTTATGGTTACATGTTTTGTTTAAATTTTTAAAGCAAACTGATAGTAACTTAATCAGAAGCTGTATCCCTGAGACAGTTTTCAGCATTTGGTAGAAAAATAACTTTGCTTCATTAAACCTTAGCGACATTGTTCTTAGCCCACTAATGCCTACAGTAAAATCCAGTATTAATTATAAAAATCAATTTCCAGTATTAATTGTATTTTTCAAAAAAAATCTGGTAGTAATTATAGGACGGATCGATCCAAAAGTTCATAAGCTTATTATGAAGAACTGATGTTAGAAACCTTGCATGCATTAATTTCAACAATTCTTATTAATATTTGCATTGTTTTCCCCCAGCCAAACTGACAGCTGACGAGTAGCGACTTCTCTTGAAAATGGACAAAATTTGGCATCTTGGTGTTATCAAGCAGCCGCAGAAAAAGCGTTTACATCGCAAGGACATTCATGCTGACATGGTTACTACATTAGGGTTTGATGCTCTAATTTTATCAAGGATTTTAAAAAAATTTCTGCATTTGGGTCAGATTTCGGGAAATGTGTCAAACCAAGAAATGTTCAGTGACCCCTCGTATAATAAGAAATGAACATAGTACAGACTAGCTTGGTGGGCTGAAAAGTTCATAGGCTGACTATGAAGGCGCTATGTTAGAATTGCGAGGAACTGCATGTAATATTTTCAACTCTTCTTATTAATAATTGTTTCTTTCAAGGTAAATTGACATCTGACCTTTCAAAGAAGACTTCAATAGTAACAAGTAGCGACTTCTCTTGAAATTGGATAACATTTGGCATCGTGTTATCAAGTACATGTATAAAAGGATATCAGTTTAACAAAAAACAAACTGTAGTTATTAATATGACAAGTTGAAATTAATGCATGTAAGATGTCACAGCTCTAGCATCGTTTCCAGCTCACCCTCGATGTTATTAAATATAATTAAAATAACATCCAGTATTAATTAAAGATTTCTAAAAATATCCGATATTAAAGTTTTACAAATTAAAATCCGTAATTAATTATTCGATTATAACAAATGCAAACAATAAAATAAAACCCCGATATTCATTATAACTTTAAAAAAAAATCTCGTAATAATTATAGGTTCATAAAAATCAGGGATTAATTACAGGTGTCCTCCCCTCGTCCCAAAATGGGACGGTGGACATTAATGAATTTATAGGGTAAGGTGGGGCATATTGATGCATTTTTCTCTAATTAATGCTAAACAACAACAACAACCCCGTTCATTGAGCCGAAGCTTGAAAAAACACATATTCCAGTATATTGACCATTTGTTGAACTAGAAATTTTTGCAACACGCTGACGTGTGTTGAAATCCTCAGTGTATTCAGTATTGTTGAGGTGATCGCAAACAGCTTTTGTCGAGGTTTACAAACACTATGTTTCATTCAATTTCGCAAACCAATCGATGAAATGTCAGGAAGCTGATTGTTTGGAAAAATACTTTGACAAAAGCCCTACTTCGCGGTTAAATAATTTCTTTAATTTAATTTAATTTTATAGGACTTCATGGAAAACAATATTTTTAAGAAAATTTACTATTTTTCTTTTTCTTTTTACCAGCGAAGAATAAATTCTTAGGATTTCTTACTCTTGAGCAGGTAACATAAAACTGGCCAAACGTAAATATTTCTTTCTGGAGCCAAATTCCATCTTTTTGAAGCGTTTTGGCCTTGTGATTTAATCATAGTTCTCGCAAACGCAAGGCGAACTGAAAACTGGATTGTTACATATAAAATCTTAATAAAAGATAACAAAGAACAATATTACATTTTTATTATATAAGTATTTGTTACTTTATACATTAATTTAAAAAAATAGTGGTAATATCTGGATGTTAGATATATTAAGATTTAATTAAAAAACTTAATGAAAATATATTACTAAGCTACGCACCCTAGTAAAACTAACTGTATTTTGTACCCCTTACCTGTTTGCGCTTATCCCCAAAATTTAGTTTTGATCGGCCAATGTATTGCTAATTTAGTGGGTGTGAAGGAAGTCACATATTTTTATATATAGATGTACAATGAAATAAATAGAATACAGAATATTCCTAATATTATAACTTTATGACAGCATGTCAAATGAATCAACCTGCTCCACTCATGGGGTGCAATTATTCACCTGGTATGGTTTGTTGATAAAGGACTGAAAAAAATGATCCACAGAATTAATAACACAAAACATGGGCTTAAATGCTTATCTTTAATCTCGGCAAGAGAATATATGACAAGTATTTTCACGGCAACTGTTCTGACGAGCTACTTTCGCTGGTTCCCAGACTGCATGAATTTAAGCGAGCTACCAGACTGGCATCTCGGTCTCACCCTTTCACATTTAAATGCAACCGTCTCTTCTATTCAAACAGCTTCTTCTCTCGCACTTCCCGTCTGTGGAACTCCCTTCCCCTTACTTGCTTCCCCGATGACAATAATCTTCAAATATTCAAGTGTAATGTCAATCGACATCTGACACCCTGAGCTTCTTCCCCGTCATTCTCTATACTTTCCTCAAACACGCCTCTTTATTCTTGTTCTCAATTCTCTGTAATTCTCGCCTTGTTTGGCGTGAATTCAGTGGAGATTCTACGGGAGGGCATAAGGGTTAGTTTCCCCCCATTTCGGCTGGCACCCTGGTTGTCTCCCCA
This sequence comes from Acanthosepion esculentum, assembly GCA_964036315.1. NCBI lineage: Eukaryota > Metazoa > Mollusca > Cephalopoda > Sepiida > Sepiidae > Acanthosepion > Acanthosepion esculentum. The sequence continues at coordinate 52,988,530 of OZ038481.1, forward strand.
CTTTTTAAAGTTTTGTAGAGGAAAAAATCAGAGCAGAAAGATTACACTGTTCTGCTACTATTGACGTTAGTATTAACCCTTTTTTTGAAGTTAAACTTTCTTGGGGTCCAACAGCTTGAGAGCGGAAAAGAGGGCAAGAATAGATTAGAATTCCACTACTATGAATGAAAAGTTATTCCGTTTAATTTAGTGAAGTAACATACTTATACTAAAACTCATTCCTAAGTTGTATATACGATAGTGATGTAGTATGAAAATAAAGACGCTGCTTGAATTTGCCCCCTCCTCCGCAGTAAAATCTCGACCCCCCAAGTTCCCCCCACTTTTAGAGTTCCAGAAACGCCCCTGGGTGAATTACTTAAAAATATGAATCAATAGAAGTAAAAAAATATAGTAAACACCGGAATGTACACCAATGTGTAAATATATATATCTACTAAACAGATTTTACTCATTTGCAACGTTGCATCACTGACTGATAAAAAGAAAGTTGATCAGATTAAAATCAGTGCATTCATGAGCCTAGTCCCCACAACCCCCCGATAAATACAGTGCCACTCATCTGCACCTGATTCACAATCTTTGATCACTTCCTTTCTTTGCTAACAGGTGCCTTCTTTTCCTTCCCCATCCCTTTGACCTTTCTATTCTATTTTACCTCCCACCTGAGAATTTCTCGTCAATGATCGTTTTCTTTATTGACAGAACATTTTCCACTGATGTATCAGTGAGAATATCGCTTTTCTTCTATCTTGCATCAACCTATTCCACCACCAAAGTTAATTTTCAAAGATAGTAGATCAGCATTGTTCACCGAAATTTCATAAGTAGAATCGGTTAAAGGAAAATTATATTAATTTATCATATTACAAGGGCATAAACATATTTTCAAATGAATTTCACTTAGAAAAAATTAGAACAAAAATAGTTTTTTTTACTTCAGTCAGTTATTTATGTGCCATACGTGAGACATGCTCATTTCGATACATAACTGTCTGCGGTAGACCAGTTGCCATCCAAGGCTATAGATGCCCCGTCTATCCTGCTATTTATCCATAGCTGGGGGAGAAGAAGAGGATTCATATTTTCCCCAATGGTATTAGCACGTAAGTGAATGTAATGGGTTTCGAACTCGGCTCTCCGGGTTCCTCAATCCGAGCTGCTATCCATTACTCCACCGTATTTTATATTTTATTTTATTTTATTTTATTTTATTTTATTTTATTTTATTTTATTTTATTTTATTTTATTTTATTTTATTTTATTTTATTTTATTTTATATTATATTATATTATATTATATTATATTATATTATATTATATTATATTATATTATTTTATATTTTATTTTATATTTTATTTTATATTTTATTTTATATTTTATTTTATATTTTATTTTATATTTTATTTTATATTTTATTTTATATTTTATTTTATATTTTATTTTATATTTTATTTTATATTTTATTTTATTTTATATTTTATTTTATTTTATTTTATTTTATTTTTTATTTTTTTAATTACGGCGCTAAATTCGTTTCAGACCTCCTCGATTCTCTGAGCTTCGACTTGTAAACAGAAATGCATCAGGAAGGATTATTAAATAGGCACCTGCTGGTGATGCTCGCACAACGAATCGACTCTTCCGTTTCTGAAATATGCGTTGTGCATCAACCTAACCTGTGAATCATTGTATCCCGCCTTGCTTTATGTGAACGAATATGAAAATTTAGAAAATATTTCCTCTCCATTTTTATGAGTTTCTTTTGTTCCTGATAACGACCCATACATAATGTCTGAATTTAGAGCCAGAAAAAAATATTTGAATATTTATTAATATAAATTCCATCCTTATCAATAAACACGTTCCAATTATTCACATGCTTCAAAATAATGCTTTTGAAAAAAAGTATCCTTTGCATCAGTGACAGTCCATGTAGATTATGAGCTTCCTCCTTTTCATGTGCTTTAAGAACTCATCCATCTTTAAACACTGGAATAGTTGACAATCAGATGCAGCAACATCTGCGGGCACAAGAACTATATAGAATTTCTTTTCCAACTGAGATTTCAATCTTTTCAGAAGTGATCGTTTCTGTATTCTTGCGTTATCATGATGGGATACCGTACCTTTCCGATCGATGAAATTAGACGTGTTTTCCATTAAGGGAACGCTTAAAAGTTCTAACCGCTAAAAATACATGTTGTAATGCAACCAAAATCTATCTTACATATTTGTAAGTCTACTATACGACCTTTCTTTGAATATGCTGCCACCTCTGGTATAGTGCTCTTGCTATATATTTAGAGATCCTTGATAAAATCCAAAGAATCTGCAATGTTATTGGTTCTGATCTGGCATCTCAGCTTCAGTCACTTTCCCACCGCCGTAAGGTCACTGCCCAGTCATGCACTTAACCAGTTCCCTGGCAGAGCTCATTCTTCTCCAGGTGAAACCACAGTCTATATCCTCCAACTTGAAGGCTCGCCTTGGTGACGGACACCTGCCCGTTGATTAAGTAATCTGTTGCAGTTCTATTTCTACAATTCTGTAACGCTGTTCGACACATAACTATAAAAAATATCCAGAAACAGAGTTGTCTGCTACATTGGAGACTAAAGAGGACCAAAGCAGTCTAAACTGCAATGCGATACACTCTTGAAGGAACCTAGTTGCAAGGAGATATACAAAAACAGTTATAAAGGAATACAACCTGAACGAGACTAAAAAAACTTAATAGAACATGAAGAGAGAAATACTATTGACGTCATCGAATGCCATCACGGGACAAAAAAAGGAACGAATGGATGATAGAGGAAATTCTAGATATGACGAAAAAGTGACAGAAAACAATGCCAAGGAAAGGAAAAGAGTATTTAACACTAAACACAAAAAATAAAAACAAGTAGACTAAAGAGGAATGGCCCAACAGATTGTGCATAGAAATAGAAAGGTGTGCAACCGAAATGCATCAATTACATACAAAAGAATAAAAGAACTAACCGGACGAAAGGTGAATCAACCAACGGGCAATCTCTATAAAATAAATGTGAGGACTATTAATAATAGAAAAATAAAAATCCTCCAAAGCTGCAGAGAATACGTCAAAGTACATTATTACGAACTATGAGAGAAATCTACGCTTGAAAATACGGAATTGCCAGATATACTAAAAATGAAGTACGGTCAGCACTTGCAGAAGACGAACAGGAAGAAAGCAGCAGGGTCTTATGGAACCACAAGAAAAATGCTCTCACCCTTAGACAATTTCCACATCCACAAGATCACAACAGTAATATACAACGTTGGCGATATACCAGAGTTCCTCAGTAAATCTAGCTTCATAATATTACTGAAGAGTTCAGGAGAAAATTAATGTGAACTCCATCGGGCAGCCAGTTTATTGAGCTACATGACCAAACTAATGATGTGAATCCTGATGAATACATTGCGAAGCAAGATTAGATCGGAAATATGACATGAATAGCGAGGCTTTATCGAGGACACTGAAACAAAGCATGCGATATTCATTATTAAAGTCATATCAGAGAGAGCAATACAAATGCAAATGCATGTGCATTTATGTTTTATAGATTACGCAAAAAGCATTTGGCAAGATACGGCACAAGGATCCATTTTAATTGATAGGATGACTAGATCTATGTAGAAAAACGTTAGAATAATCCAGAACGTGTACGGGGAACAAAAACCACCTGTATAAGTATAGAAGATGAAGTGAGCAGCTACACAAATATAGAAAGGGGCACGAGACAAGGATCTACAGCGATGCTATCATAAAGGTTTACCAGGATTTATCATCGGTGGACGTAATCATAGGTAGATTAATCGAAGTTTCTCTATCCCCGCAGTCATAGATGATCCGGAAAGAAAACTACATAATCTCCTAGATAGGATAGTAGAAGAAAGAGAGAAAAAAAAAGGACTAACCATCAATTACAAGAAGGCAGAAAGTATGTTCATCAACATGAGAAAAATCCCCAGATGTGAGTTACAAATTGAAGATATCAACATCATTCAGCTACAGAAGTTTAAATATCTTGGAAATGTTTTTTACAGTGGGTGAAAAATGCGACACCGAGATCCGAACACGCAGTGGACTAGCGAAAGAAGGACGTAAGGTTCTGAGAAAGGGAAAAATTTTGTTACAAACTAAGAAAGGGGTGATGGATTGCTGTGTGATATCCATACACTTATGTGGCAGTGAATACTGGACAATCTCTCCACCCATCGGATGGGAAGAAGACTAGAGGCGGTAGAAATGTGGTTCTACAGAAGGATACTGAAAATCTCATGGATGGAGTCAGAAACAAAGAAGTCTTAAAGAAGATGGCAACAGAAAGAATATTTATACTCAGAATCAGGAAAAAGACAGCCGGAGTTCTTTGAACGCACAACGAGGAAGGAGGGCTTGGGAATCTTAAACAACACGGGGCACATTGAAGGTAGGAGCGATAGAGGAAGAACTTGTATGAATGGATGGCGGATCGTGGACAGATAACAATCTGTAGAGAGCCATGATCGCCAATGTCCTGAAGGGACGTGGCACATAGAAGAAGAAGATAATTATTACTGGATTTTAATTTTATTTATATTTAATAACGTATCGTTTATAAAACTATACTGGATTTTTCAGAAACCTATAGTTAATACCGGATTTAAAAAAATTATATTCCATAATTAATTTTTAATAATTATTACGGTGGGCATTAGGCGGTTAAGGAGAGTGTCGTGCAGACTTAACTAACTTTAGATGTTCATTTTCCTAACCAATGCTCTTACTTTCGATCTAACATTGATCAACAATGCAATTCACCAGAAAGCCGATTCACAAATATGTCCGTCATTTTAAATCTTGAAAATGACAGTTGTCTCAAAACAAATAAAGAAGCAATAAGCCCACGTTGAAAATAAGTCAGTATTGCTTCTGTCAAAGTGATATTAATCCAGACAATGTTAAATCCTTCAGATTTGCCATTTCAAAATACCCTGTCCGTTTAATGTAACAGATGCCATTGTCATCAAAACTAATTCAATATAACAATTGAACTTGTGTAGTTTTAGATGCAATACTTTATCTTCTGATCACTTTCATCGAAGCTAGATAATAAAACATTTGCTTTTATTTCATAGAAGGCATAAAAATCTAATTCAAGTTCATTTTCTTTAATGACTGCCTAAAGTATCAATAACTTATGAAGTTTAGTTGATGGTCTTACAACAAAAAAAACATCAACTAAACTTCATAAGTTATTTATACTGCAGATCTTGCTCCATCTGATTGGAAAAGCGAGGAAAAAAAAACTAAACGTCAATTTTCAAGATGGCGAAATACATGATTATCAACAAATGGAACAACCCAATAGGAAAACTACAAATTGGAGATACCAAAATCAAACTAGTGCGCAAAGATTTAAATATCAGAGAAAATTTTTAACAGAGGACATGCAGTGCGACAATGGAATCCAATGGCGCATTGGAATAGTGAAAATTGCATTCCAATAGCGAAGCCAGGTTCTAAGAAACAGGAATATTTCCGAACTGTTACATAATATCAGTCGTCCTACATAGCAACGAATGCTGGACAATCTCCTAACAGATGAAGATGAGACTTGAAGTAACAGAAATGTGTATCTACATGAGGTTGATGAGAATCTCAGGGACCGCACATGTTAGCAACGACGAAATTTTAGAGAAAATGTGGACAAAAAGGATGCTTATACTTAACATTGAGAGTTGAAATGTTTAGGGTAAATAATAAAATAAGAGAGCTTGCGAAATTTGATATTCACAAATCAGATAGAAGACAAGGTGCACATAGGAAAATAAAACATAACCTACCTAGCGAGCATGAGTAAATGTTTGACCGAACAGTGTTTAGGGGAGATAACAAAACGCCAACATTTATTTAGAGCTACAAAGGACAAGAAATTATGGAGAACCATGATCGCGAACTTCCTGAAGAGGCAAAACACACAGAATAAGAAGAAATGTTTCGGTTTCACAGTTAAATGATTTACCTAGAGAGTACTCAGTGAGTACATACCTTTTTCAACGTCAGTGTTAATAAAAAAGGAACAAATTTACAGATCCATGACTATACTAATGTACGGTTTACTAAGTTTAGCTTTGTTTACCACAAATATGGGGCACTGTTGTGGCCAACGATATTTTTTCTCCCCCGTATGAGTTCGAATCTTCGTCGCCAAAAGTTGTTGTGGAGTTATTTCCACAATAGAACTTGTAGTCGGTCTAAATGCGTCCTAAATGGGGTAAACGTACAGAAACGTTAGGAACTTGTAAATAAGTGTTACGCAGAGTAATCGAGTTGTGGTCGCTGATAACTTACTCCTCGACTACCTACTGACTCCTACTTATAATAGGTGGGAGAGTCTATTATCTAGACAAGGTTTCTTCCACTATAACAGGCACCCAGTGAGTGTCGAATTCATTAAGCATAACAGTTAGCGGGGTAGTCTTGTTGAACTTTAATAGGTCAACAAGACTACCCCGCTAACTGTTATCTCACACCGAGGTACAAAGTCCTGACAAAAACGGTGTAATAATAAAACATCAGGAACATGATTAGTTACAATGATCTTTATCATCGGTCCCGTTACTTGGATATAGTCGTAGTGTCGCTGCGCAGCAGACAACGTGACCGCCTGAACAGTTTACTCTATATAGCTGGGTTGAAAACTGGATTGGTATTCATTCATGCGTAGAGTGTACCCAATCCGTCATTATTATCACAAACCGCATGTCAAATCTGAGTAATGCTTAAAAAGTTCCGGGGATGGAACTGTCTCATGGCCGATTGTGGTTGTAAGGTCACTGCCCAGTCATGCACTTAACCAGTTCCCTGGCAGAGCTCATTCTTATCCAGGTGAAACCACAGTCTATATCCTCCAACTTGAAGGCTCGCCTTGGTGACGGACACCTGCCCGTTGATTCAACTGGGGCGAATCCTCTGCCCTAGCCGTTGACTTCAGTTTCGGATGCCCTACATCCAGTGTTGTCGTGTCATGGAATATGAAGGGGATGAGAATGAGTCGACTCAGTGTACGTGCCCTGGATGGTCCTCGGTGTGAATATTTGAACTCGTGGAACGAAGGAATGCTGTTCGCTCCAACAGCTGCAATGAAAATAGTATTCGAGTAGCGAGAGGCTAGTAATGTTTTGTCTGTAGGCAAGGGGTTGTAGAGTGGAAAATAATTCATGAACAACAAAGCGCTTCGTAATTCTCTCAAGGCTGGAAATTGAGGATTGAGAGGCCCCAACTTGAAGGCTCGCCTTGGTCATAGACACCTGTTTCTTTATTCTATCGGTGAAATACTCTGCTCTTCTGGCTGTTGACTTCAGTTTAGGATGCCCCCCGCCCAGTGTTGATGTGTCATCACCGCAATTATTGCATACATATCTATGGAATCCAATCGACCGCATTCTGCTAGAAGACCGCTAACCTTATAAAAATGTGCCTCTGATCATTGTCAAGTCTTGTTTATAATCGTACTGGCTGTCAAGACACCCTTCTGACCTATGTGAAGAACCGGCTTAATAGCCGATAACACGATGTCGTAAGTAACATTAGGTTACATGGTAATAGCAGCTGTCGTAGATTAATCTGACATAAAATAATAATTTGAAAGAAAACACTATAAGTTAATTATATTTATTTATAAAACTAACAAATGTAGATGACAACCTTAATGTGTTAGCTATTCTGGGAAGGTGAACGAAATGTATTATTTTGCAAAATTAATAAAATCCGAAAATTTCCTAAATGCGTTCTGGGTATGACGATAAGCTACATCCTTCAGCAAGGCCTCTGATCGGGAGGTTTTGAGGAGCGTGGATCCACCTGACCCGGGGCGGTAGCACCTGTTAGGGTCCCAGCTATCGGCAAATACTGAGCCATGAATCTGGTGCCAAACTCTGTGAAAGTATAAAAATACATTTTATAGTAAAAATTACCAGCAATACATCTTTATTAGAAAGAAAAATTACAAACAATACATTTTTAGAAAAAAATTACAAATACTACCAAGAAAATTAAATTCCGGCATTGATGACCCATGAGGATTTGATTTGCCGCTAAACAAATAAACAAACAAAATGCAGTACGCATATCTCATATACACTTGCAGTGAGCAGTGAAGCATCATTGTTGATGTCTATTCCTGGTGTCAATGGAGGTTTAGAGCTTATAAAAAGCATCAAAACACTGTCTCAGTCGACTGAACCGAGAGTGATCATCTTGTCAGCTTCCAGGCCACATTCGGTTGGATTCGCAAATTTTGAAACGTTTGGCCTGAGCTTATATAGATTTGAATTCATCCAAATACAAAAAATAAATAAAATTATTATGGCAATTAATAAACTTTTCTATAACATTTGACGATATTATGCAGATAAACAATGTAGCAAAAAATATAATCAAACAGCTGAATGCATAAATTCTGTCCATTATCTTTGACGAAAGTAATAACATCATTTTGCGTCATATAGTTCGCACCGTCATATACCACGCATCATAAATTTATCATGAAATACATTAGAAAAAAGGTTTTGTAGACTGAATTCTTTGTTCAAACTGTATGAGACTCAGGGTGATTTTAACGATCAGGCTTTGAAGAATTATTGCATCTTATATGCCGAAGATATGCCAGTTTATATTTATGCTTTAACTAAAATGACTTGATAAATATTTTCAGTATTGTAGAGAAAACTAAAATCATCAGCATTATTTCCACAATTATCTACCCAATACAAGACCAAAGAGCCACTCAACATAGTGTTCTGCTAAATCAAAGTCACGTTAGATCCATCTTCCTGATAGATTCTCATTAAGATAAGTTCGCACAGTCAGAATTTTGTTAAAATTTAAGATAATTTGAACGAGAATTGTTATTGGACTGCAAAATGATGTCTGTTTTGGTGGACACCTGTCTATGCGATATAATCAGTTATCAATACAACATAGACAAGAAAGCATGGTAACTTGGTAACATTTTTACAACACGTACAAGCCCGAAATTACAAAAGGAACATTTTAGTGTATGACTCATATAAATGGTAATTCAAAGTATAAATGCGATGAAGTTTTCCTTCTCCAAAATTATGATCAGAGCTAGAGCAAAAAGCGTATATAAAGGCTGACATGATACCTTTTAACGTTATTTTTGTTTAACAAATTCATCAAAATACGATATTTAAAACATTCATCCCCGCAATTTCAGTGTTAGCCGTGAATCATCTTCAAACACAAATGGCGATTATTCGAGTAAAATACAAGTAACAAATGCTTTTATAAACTAGGACAGCAAAAAGTTAGCAATATTCCAAAATCTTATAAATATACATGGATTATCATGAAGTAGAATTTAATACATTAACTGCCTCTCTCCAGAGGGGAATGATAACAGAGATTACGTTAAATTTTGTTTAGGGGAAATGTGATGTGCGATATTGCTTTAATGCTGCAATCAACTCTTGATCTGGCCCCAAAGTGACCACTCACCTGCAACGTTGTCTAAATTTTATGGTAACTTTGCGAAGTGATATAGGTGAAAAATTCCGCACTGCTCAAATAACATCAGAATACATTTTCTTCACTTCACATGCATTTGTTAAATGAGGAGATTTAGTTTTAGAGGAAGTGTATCTCAGATCCAACTTCGTGAGGTTGACCTTCGGAGTCAGATGTAAGACATAATAAGGAAGTCGATTTTGATAGACTGAGCTAGCGTGGGAATGATAGCTAAAGAAAGGCTTTCTGTGAGTTGTTTCTAATCCGTCAAGCTATGTGGTCGTGTTCTCTTTCATGTCTGAAGCTCGATGGTTAGTACATGTCGACATTAATAAAAATAGATAAGTTAAAATTCTCTGTATTCAAGTTTTTATCTCTGGACTAAAATTATTTAGCAACTCCCGGACGGGAGGAGACGAAAGAGAGAATTTAACATATATATTAAAAATTTATTTCCGTATTTTTTCTTATGCAAAAATTTTATGATAGAATTTTTTTTTTGCAACAAGCTGACGCGTGTTGACATTCTCGCAGTATTTAGTTTGCTTAAAGTTATCGCTAACATTTCTTGTCGGGATTTACAAACTCTACTCTTCCTAGTGTGTCCATATTTACAGTGTTACTACTGCGGATTATATTTTAACATAATTAAATATATATATATATATATATATATATATATATATATATATATATATATATATATATATATATAACGCAAAGAAAAGATATGCAAAAAACAATATTGGATTTTTATTAAATAAGTATTTGTTATTTTAATCATTAAATTGTTTATAGAATATTGGAAGTATGTTAAATAATAGAACTTTTAATTTTTCCCAAAAATTTAATTAAAATTTATTGTACTAAGTAAAACCAACTGTATTTTGTACCCACTTATCTGTTTGCATTTCTCCCTCAGATTTGGTTTCAATCGCTCAATGTATGGCTATGTTACAGTGTGTGACAGACGGACTAACGGAAAACACTGAATTTTATATATAAGTAACGCTTTATATCATGTCAGCAGACTGGAGCAATACGCTCTACTCTAATGTCTACATGCCAAACCTACACTGAAACAAATACAAAAATTGTCTCGAATCAAAGGAAAGACTAGTAGAAGAAAAAAATCAAACAAATGTATCCTTTTCATTTTATGTGCCATGTCCATTGGAGACGTGGGTGATCATAGCTCTTCGCGAATTCCAATTCTTCGACGCCCTAACCAATGTTTGTTTCATTGCTATCACTTTTATTTCCTGTTCTGCCATCCATTTATACAAGTTCATCAGGCTGATTATTCGATGTTTCCCCCATGACACTCTTTCCTTGATCTACGGGTGTTAAATTCTCCATGCCTTCTTTTCTCATTATGCGTCTCAGAAATGTCAACTGGCTCTTTTTGATTCTAATTACAAGTTTCCTTTGCGCCCTCATGTTCTTTAAAACGTCGTCGTTTCTCGCATGTTCAGACCATGGTATTCTAAGTATCATTCTGTAGAGCCACTTCTCTTTTGCCTCAAGTTTCTTCACTTTTGATGAAATTGTCCAGCATTCACTGCTACGCATGAAGCGCAAGATATTACATAACGCCGCACGTCAGCACTGTTTTCTTTGTTTCTAACTAAATCTTCTGGTTTCTTAATACTTTGTTCAGCTTTTAGAAGGCATCTTTTGCTATTCCAATGCGTTGTTCCGTGCCACATGTTCTTTTACCTACTTGATTATACGTTTCTAATCGTTAACTCGCATCCTGAGCCGTGAGAGTTACAAAGTGTGGTTTATTGAATTATTTTTTATGTATTAATTTACTTAATTAAAAAAAAAAATTTCTTTACGATTTGCTTTATTAAGAATAATTAAAAACCAAAAAATAAAAAAAAAGATTCATATTTTGCATTTTTGAAGAAAAATATTCACTAATGAAGGTTTTAATCCTTAATAAATTACTTTCATTCGGTTATAAATAAAGTTATGTTGTTCTGGTGCTGAGTTGTATCAGTTCTGAGTTGTCTGACGCTCATTCGGCGGTGTTCAGTCGTGGTGTGAGTGGGCGGTGTTGAGTTGTCCTGCATCCATTGTTATATCGAGTTATTTGAACAATTTTTGTTTAAGGCACATAAAATTCCTAACTGATGAATTCTGCCGTCGTTACCGTTTAGAACTGGACAGACGTGACCTTATTACAAAGTTTACATTATTTATTGATTTGTTCTTTCAATTCAAGCGGTTTGTTACCAATTTTTTGGAAGACTAACAGAGACACAAAGTCAATTACGGACCCGCCATTTTCTCCTCGTTCTCGTTTGCTTCATCACCAGTATGGTTTTATTATTATCTTTCAGTTAAGTAACTACTTCAATCATACAAAAATGTCTCAATATGCATCTTGTTAGAAACAAGGTGTTTATTCATGTTAAAAAAAAAAGATTTCGCGTTGTTTGCCTCGTTGTTAGAATAGTTACTTACGTGCCACATGTCTAAAAGATTGGTGTTCAAGTTCAGGTCAGTCTTTCTGATCCTGATTTTCTTGGTAAATAGACAGAAACGCCCACAACAGAAGCGTTGAATAACATAATCTCAGTATCCAAATTTGACATCTGATCATATGAAATTAATATTAACTCAATACAAATTAAACATGACAGTAAGACCATTGTGGGGTGGGGTAGAGCTAAATCTCTGTCATTTGTAAGTCTTCCAAAATAAAACTTTATCGCCTCCAAAATAAAACTGCTGTCTTTTAGTCATGGGAGAGAAACATTTTTTTTTACTTTAGGAGAGCAACTCGTCGCGCCCTCTCGGTCGCACGTTTTCCACTGATGTGAAGAGGAACGATTATATGAAATCTATTGCTAAGTCTGCAGCTAGGAAAGGCAGTACACTGTGTCGTGCCAGGCGATTATTCCCACCAGAATCCAGTCAAGCTTTCACGTTTATAAGTCAACCATTCATCTGTGAATTGAATATTGCTGGCGCATCTAGTCTGGTACTCCTGCTATATGTCTCGAGATTCTTGACAAAATCCTAAGAAGAATCTACAAAGTTATCTGTTCTGACCTGGCACCTCGGCTTCAGTAACCTCGTCGCCGTGAAACATGGCTTCCATGTGTCCTTTCTATATTTTAATGACACTTGTTTAATTAGCTTTCCTTTTAGGTATCTTCACCTCGTTAATTTAAGCGTAGTACTAGATTGGCAACCAGGTCACTGTATGCGCATATTCTATCCCAGTAGCTTCTGTTGACGTACTTCGTGCCTGTGGAAATCTCTTCCAGTGTCTTGCTGTCAAATACGATCTTCAAAGATTTAAGTGTAACATCAATAACTATCTTTTGTCTTTCTAAACCCTATGTTTCATTGTCCTTTCTCCTCACTAGAGTTTTCTCATTTTATTTAATTCTCTGTAACCATTACGTATCATTGCTTGGGGTGAAATGATTTTTTAAAAATCTTATATTTTACTAGTCGCTGTTACGAGTCACACTTTTTTCATTGTGCGAATTCATTCTTCACTTGTATTTTGTTAAAATATCAGCAAAGGTATATAAATGTAGACGTAATTATTTGTCATCAGCAAATTTGAATTGCTTGCTGCTGACGTTCATATACGTTTGCTAGACTTACAATATTAGTATAATTAAAGACGGAGAGAAGGAAACGGCAAAAAACTCCAGCATTTTTTCTAAAACGCCTAACGATTCACAGAAAATAAAGAAAAGACCTCACAGAAAAAAAACAAAGAAAAAAAACAAGGGAAAGAAAAAAGAACAACCAATATTGCAATAACAGTTGGTCTATTTTGAATAAAATTTAATTTGATTGATGATTGCTTACGTCCCTAAGGTAACAGCCTTAAAAATAGCAAACAAGACAAACTATATACCTATGGTTACTAAGAAAGATATACAGAAATATACATACATTCTTTCCTGAAATCCGTATGCAAATCTATAGGTAAACATAGGTAACTATACTAATTTTGTTATATTTCTTACTCCATCATGGGCAACGGAAATAGAATAAAAAGGGATCGAAATCAAGGTGTAGACCATCAGCTAATGATTTACTATAAATTTGGATAATATATATATATATATATATATATATATATATATATATATATATATATATATAATTATTTGTATATTTACTTGTTAGTCTATAAACATTGCTATTGTGTTTTATGAAGATATCCCTTATCAGCATACACACATAATGGTCGAATACACTAGTCGGGCTACACACATACACACACACACAAATATCTATAGAGAACAAATATATATAAAATACTGTCAAAAACAAATAAATACAATAGGCTATCCGCAAGTACAAACACGAAATACGAAATGTATATATATATATATATATATATATATATATATACAAATTTCTTATAATAAAGCAATATATATGTACGGAGAAGGAATATATATACACATACTAGCAAAAACACACACGCACACGTAATACACAAAAATGGAGATAGGTTTAAAAAGATACACGAATCATAAAAAGATAAGAACAAAGACCTCCTTCCTTCGTCCTTTTTCTGTCCAATGCTAATTGTTTTATTACCTCTAGCAAAGGAATATTTTCTCCACAAGTCCAAGAAAAAATTAGATTACTTCTACGCACAAAAGACAATGGTTAAATATCAGAAAACATAAGGAAAATTAATTCCTTTTAATAATATGTGGAAATAACCACTCTTTGCCTAATGAAGGTCGCCAGACCGGAGATACGTGTAGCAAAAATATGGAAAATAAAATATAATATATATTTAAAAAAATCCACATTATAACCAAAAGCGTTTGTGACTTCTCTCTTCTCTTTAAAATATAAACTTTTCTCTCGTTGAAACAACTATTACCTCTCCCTTATATATATATATATATATATATATATTTGGTAATAGTAGCCTAGACATCTGACATTTATTCATCGAGAAGGCAGTATTATTGTCAGTCGATATTTATAAAAAATAAGCTAGTTTTTTTAGTACACTAATGAATAGAAAAATCAAACTACAACAAAACATAGTTCTGCCGGAAGACAGAATAAGTTTCAAGCCGATGGCGCCTACTCTAAGGTTCAGCGTGGAGGTGCGTGTACCTGCATATTCTTCCACTTTGCCTTATTATCTCTTCATTTGTTTGCATATTTTTCTCCATTCTACTATCACTCATATATATATATATATATATATATATATATATATATATATATATATATATATAATAAAAATATAGTTTTAAGGTATGCTATATTTATGAGTAAAAGTGTTCAATTTCAGGATGGAGCATATATAAATATAGAAGTGGTCCACACCGACTTGTGACAGTCCGTTTTCTTCTTAAACGCAATCTGATGGTCGGAAGATTGCGTTCAAGCAGGAAACAGACTATCGCTACTCGGGATAAGCGGTTTGTGTTATCATCTAATATAATATATTAGGAGTATATAACTATAATCTTATCTTTCTGCAACCATTGCATTCTTTTTCACATGCTTTTTTTGCAGGATAAATCGTGACTACTTCACCACAACAATGCACCTGCTCTCAGCGCCTTGAGCATCCGGCAGTTTTAGGCTGAGCCGTACAGGAACACCCTCCGTATTCATCTAATCTTGCTCGGTGTGACTTTTTCTTTTCCGCAAGCTCAAGTAGATCATCAAGGGGGACCAGTTTTGAAGGCCATCAAGATAACCAGTAGCGGACTGGCGAGGGTGTCAGCTTGCCCGTTATCAGATGTACACATGATAGAATTTGCCCCTATATCAAATAAAATGAGATAAAGAAACAAACACAGGCAAGTACTTTAGTAATAAAATAGAAATTTATATTATTATTTACACACTACCAGTTACTTAAGTCCAATGAAGAGGACATTATCAAAGCTGAAGATCATAAAGACAAGGTTAAGGCATTCGCTGTCTGAGCAGAATTAGGAATCATTCATATTGCTATCCACTGGAAATGAATTGTTAGAATAAATTAAATGCAGAAGTAATTATTGGCAGATTCGCACAATCATCAATTAAACACATACGGCTTTCTTAATATGCAATTCTCTATTGTGCTTTTGAACTGTCTGTTAATCTGTAAATTGCGCAGTAGACCATTTAAAAATATCAATCAATTACTTAAAATTAAATAAAAGAAATAAAAAGATTTCATTATAACATTGTTTTTTTTTTGGTTGGGAATCTAATGTCAGAAACACGAACAGTACATGTACACTATAATTACTTAGACATACACATTTTTACACAAAGATTTTAATTGTATACTTTTTCAATATGTACTTTTTGAAAATTTTAATTATTCGTTATAAAAATTAAATGATAGCATTGCAGTTGTGGGTGGGCACTCTTTGTCTCCTGGCAACCAATATTTTTAGACCCAGTCCGCTATTGTAGATAAGAATGGCCCAATTAAGCGGCTGCTGGTTATCTGAAGCGTCATGTAACAGATTTGTGCGTTTTGAAGACATTAAATAACATATAATTACATTTAATTTAAAGTATGTATATTAAAAAGTAGCATTTTCATCTTTTGTCAAAGTTTAACGTTCTGTCAAAAGTGACGTTTCTTTATCTCATCGACGTATGAAGAGCAAGCAGCTTAGAACAGACTACATATCATTTGATTATAATGATGAAGGATTGTGCAAAACAAACGACACTTTTTGGAAGAGCCGAATATAGAGAACTGGTGCATAGTAAGCCACAAGGTCCCTAAACGACCCTTCGCAGATTTTGAAATCAGTGTTTTCCTTCTCTTAGACTGGTTGCCATCGAAAGCTATAGAACCCAGCCTGTTCTACTATTTACCCATAGCTGTGGGGGAGAAGAGTTGGATTCATAGCTTTCCCAAGGATATTAGAACGTAAATGAATATAATTAACTCGACTGGATTTCGAGATCGGCTATTCGACTCTTCAAGCCGATACACTACCGTAAGACCATATTTAAAAATGGTCAAAAATAAGAATGCCTGGTTACGGGTGAACGAGTAGAGTAACAGCATAAATTTCTATTTAAGAAGAACAATTGTTGATATTAGCAAAATGATGAGACCTATCTACCAATCCAGTACTACGCTTAAATTCAGGAAGTCGAGGTATGAAAGAAGAAAAGTCAACAACTGACACGAAAAATATATAGAAAAAGCACTTGGAAGTTACGTTACAGCGTTGGGAAAATATCTGAAGTCGAGATGCCTGGTCAGGACTGATAACTTTACAGATTCTTCTTCCGATTTTGTCAAGAATCTAAATATATATATGTAGAAGGTGCACCAGACTAGATGTGGAAGCAATATTCAACGTAAGGAAACTAATGAAGCAGCAGTGCTGCTGAAATCGAACTACAAAGGAGATTATATGTCTGTTGATAGCGAGCAAAAACTAGCAGGTACTACTTAAATGAACACCCATATAATAATGGCAAAGCACAGAAGCAAAATGAAAAGAAGATATTTGTCTTACTCAATTGTCTTATTTCTAAAAAGAAAAAAATGAAAAAGAAACTCAGAATGACGGCTTGAAGAAAACTAAAAACATAATAACTGTTATATCTTGCAAACGAAAATCAGTTTTTTTATTTCTTCAATGCTTTCTTTCATATTTGAGTTTGTTTTTTTTTCTGTCAAATGTTGCTCTTCAAATAAAAACCTAAATGTACTAGAAAAACAAATAAAAAACAAAAAATTAAACAACTAACAGAATTAGAAACAACGGAATATACGTAAAAAAGGCAGACAAGAAAAAAAAAAACTCCAGTTGGTAGATTCTCGTTTGCATGTAAATTTGATATTACTAAAAAATAAAAAAAAATATTTAATCATTTCACGCTAAGCAAGTCGGGAATGCCATTACTACGCAGGGGGTTACAGAGAGTGGGGTGAGAGAAAAGGCTGGATATCGGGAGGACCAAGGAAAGCATAAAGCTGAACGTGGTTCAAGAAGTTAGAAGATGGCAATTGTCGTAGCATTTAAATTTGTAAAGATTGTAGTTATCAGGGAAATAAGGAAACGGAAGAGAAACTGTTGGAGTAGAAGTGGCGACTACATTTAACTAATTCAACAGTAAAAGGGTGGGACCTAGATGCCAATCTAGTAGCACATTTAAACGAACATAGAGCGGGCATTAAGGAGAACATCTCGTCAGAGCAGTTGCCATGAAAATATTTGTAGAAAAGGCAGACGGAATCCACGTTGCGTTGGTGACTGAAGCCGAGATGCGAAATCAGGATCGATTAAATTGTAGATTCTTCTTTGGATTTTTAATGCAGTCGTAAGTATAGAGCAAAATGCATAAACTGACACGTGATTGAGACGTTTACGTATTTTCGCTGACATCAGTAGATGGCGTTCAATCCAAATGAAATGCAAGTTTCTTGAAGGTCAAGATTTAAGGCACACAGACGGGAATTTAATAAGACTAGCACAACATAATCAGCACATTACCCCATTGCTTCATACTTTTGCCCCTCATAAAAGCATGGTCCTGTGCGATGGCAAGGAATTCAACTAATTTGAGTTTAACTAGCAAGGAAACTGAAGGTGTTTTGTGAGTTCAATCCTGAATAGATGCCATATGTTTATCTTGTGTAAAAAACAAAAAAAAAGCAAAAAACAAAAACATAATTAATAGTTCTACAGTATAATCACCCTACCTAAGATATGCAGGTTTGTTTAAAAAGTAATATAAGATAATCTTCAGCGAAAACATTCAGATATTTGTTGATGAAAAACAAATACGTTTGCAAGTGTTTTGGGGGTATTTTAGTATGTTTGGACAACATTTAGTTGCGGGTATCACACCTTCGGTTGTGATGCATATAGATATTTTATATTAAACATCTATGGGCTCCTGGAACATTTATCCGGCAAACAATATTGGAGGACTCGTGTGAGTCCGGGTAATATAAGACAAGACAATGAATTTAAACAAACGGCAATGACTGTTATTAACAAAAGGAATTACATTGAAATGAAAGGAATAGACATTGAAAATAACTTGAGAATGTGCTTGTGTGACACGTGTATGTATGCGAGAGTTAAGTTAAGAGATGGCTATAAAAATGAACGTTCCCCTATGTCGGACATTTTGTCCACGTGCGACTACATCTGAAAGAAAGAGTTATAAAAATTTGAATATAATTACATTTATATAAACTTAAAGTGCGTTTCTGACAAAGCGTTATGAGAAAGGCAAGTGTGCTAACCCGCAGTGATTTAAAAGATGATGGAAAATGCAACGCTGAAATACGAACAAGAAATTTAAAGTTAATTTTTCCTTTTAAAATATATATTTTGGGCATATAGTCTAGCCGATTTCATTTAGTTATCTTTTCTTTTTATGCTGTTTTCTTTCAATGGAATGGCATTATTAAGGCGAAAATGTATTGAAATCCTCTGCGGAAGATTTATGCCCACAATCGTACAATATGTCATCCATAGTCATACAACTTCTACTGATGTAATGCAGGATAATTCGAAAAAACAGCAATAAAAATAGAAATATATGCAAAAGAAATAAAAAAATTGACTGACATAGATAAACATCTTAATGCATCGGACCTAGAATTCTATTTAAAGATTCTATGTATCGTTGTTTCTACGTTTCGACGTAAACTGTAACCGGCATTTGTTATATAGGGTGTGCATATAGTCTCTTGACAATTAAAAAAATATTACAAAGCAAATAAACAGAGAAATACGTGAAAAGTTGTTGCAAAATGATGAGCAGATATTGAAGATTCTTTTTAACTAATTAAATACACCTCTATATGGGCAGCATTAGTTTCACGAATCACATCAAGACGATACTCAATTTCTTTCCATGTTCGCTGTAATATTACTACCATCAATAATTGTAATTCCAACAGAGATCTGTGACTTTAGATTAGTGATGTACCGTACCTTTCTTCGATACACGATATCTTTAACATAACCCCATAGAAAGAAGTCCAGGGAAGCGATATCCGGTGAACGATGCGGTCAGGGAATTGGGCCATTTCTTCAAATCCATTGGTCTGGAACTGTTTGATTTAGGAACCTAGGAACATGCAGTCTCCAATGTGATGGTGCCCCCCATCTTATTGGAAGATGATGGATGGTTGAAGGTTATCTAGTTGTGATGCCACATTAATTGCCTTTGTAACATATTTTTTATATTGTAAAGAGAGTTTATGGACAGCCTATATTTCTACCTCAGTCATCCACATCTTTTATATAATAGACTGATTCCATCAATAAAAAAATTGTCTGAAGAGGTTCCTTCTCGGAATGAAACAGATCCTTATTATTTTCTTCCAGCTTCTCATTCATGTACCAAATATGAGATGTATAAATCAAGATGTTGAGGTTAATGTTCTTATGCCATTTTAACTCTGGTTTCTTTAGTGATTTGTCAGAAAGTTACTAAAATTAAGAAGTTAAATGCAGTTCTGGGTTGTACTAGAGTTACAAAGAGACATAGGTCTTGTCTAGCATTAAAGTCTAGAGGTATTCCTTTAGGTTCAATTTACATCTATTTGTCTTGAATATATATATATATATATATATATATATATATATATATATATATATATATATATATATATATATATTTATACTGGGTGGGATGGGTAAATTGTCGCCATTTCATATTTCGCGAATTCGCGCTGTTTGTTTTTTATTTTGCCGACTGCTGAATATAGTAGGGTCAACTGGGAACCATCTGTGAGAAAACGAACACCATTAACTCCGCCAGGAATTTGTAAACGACATGCTGTATTGCATGATATTTACGCCGGGAGCTCCAATACGAACATTTCAGAGTGTTTAGGTGCCAATCTAAGGACAGTGCATAGGTTTCGGAAAGAGTTGGATGAGTCTAATTGTGATTACGATTATGTGTAGAGTGATCACAAGTGATGGCAACAGTATGCCACCATTCATCTTTCCACAGGGTTTCAGACTCAACACAGAGGCCTACATCAAGTGACTTGAGGAGGTAGTGCTGCTACGGGCCAAGAAGGTGGCTGCTGGAAGACCATATCTCTGGCAACAGTATTCTGCACCATGCGACATGCACAGGAGTACCCAGTTATGGCTCTCAGGTGAAAGGTAAACGATATAAAACAAAAATAACCTTTACAATCACATGAACATATTGGGGTACTAAAGTTTGGATCATTTGAATCTTGTATGAAAACATTTTTAAATCCAGTTTCAGAATTTTTTGAAGCGATGTTCTGGCGGTGCCTAGTTGAGCAGAACGACGACGGATAGAAGATGATGGATCTTCAAGAACACACTGCCGTACAGCTTTCACCACTACGTCAGTGAGCACAGTAAAGTTAGGACCTGAAGACCGCCGACTGATCCAGTTCTTTCAAACCGGGAGATTAGCTTCCGAATCATGTTATCGCTAGAAGATACTCTTATATTAAAATTTTGCTCGTATTTTCTCTGTGTTTTGCTTATTGATCTTTCACTGGAGTAGAAAAACTCAATGAGTTTTACTCATTCCTGGACATTATACGTAACCATTTTAATCTCAAAAAGATGTTCTAGAACCTGCAATAAATAAAAAAACTTAAGTAAAAAAAGATTGAAAACGAACAAGTTATGACTTTGTCAAACCCTTCGGTTTTTCAGTGGCCACCGTATATAAAGATAGATTATTAGCGAATTATTTAAATGTTCTTTTTTCTATCCAAAGATGGAGAATGTGTTTGAATAAGTGACAGGTGTCTTCGAATTAATGTGGTTTCAGTTTGTTAGTTGTGGTACGTCTTATTATTAGATTAGTGATTTAGAAATATTGTTTATATTCAAGCATGTCTTGAACATTATTTCAAGTTGGCAATCTCTTCAATCATTTTCTTCATTTTGGGATCTGTTGGGACTGATGATTGCTCTAAGGAGTCAAAATATTTTCTCTTAAAGAGGAAATCATCACTCCCTTAACGCTGTCATATAGAAAAATTAAAAATGGTGAGAAATTTGCAAGTTAATAAAATAAATATGTAACAGAAGAGAAGTCAGTTTGTAAGCTTCGATAAATTTAATAGAGGGTTTTCGGCAGAGAAATGGACATTATAATGACCTTTTCCGTGAAGAGGTTAAATAAATATATTTAAGAGTTTCCTCCCCCGGGTCCATTGTTATCTGTAAGCTTATTTTACTCTTTTAACATCAGATAATAGCAATGCAGACAAAATAGACATAAGCTTGCTTATCCTTCTGTCTGTCTCTCTGTCTCTCTGTCTATCTATCTATCTATCTAATGGTAATCGAAGATCGGCGTCTTTGTACAATATCGAGTCGGTTGCTAGCTTTTGATAGTAATTTAGAGACACGACTGAAACCAGATTCAACAAAATAAGATAGAAGAAAACAGTACCATACAACAACGGCTATTTTTTAGCAGTCTCATTACATTTGGAAAACACGATGCTTCCCATTATTAAATCTTACTTGAAATATTTAATCACTCTGAAATTCAATGAGATTCTACTGCAATCAGATATCTACATCAGCAACATTAACTTCAAAAGGAAGTGTCACTCAACGTTGTTTATTTAGCTTGAGTTGGTCGATAAACTTGGCTTGTATATACGGTGAAAGTTTTTCAAATGTTCAGCATACAATGCAAGGTCATCATCTTAGGTTAAAGGAATTCGAGGAATATTAGTAAAAGTTCAATTCATTATAACTCCTATGTTGAACTTAGTTTGTCTTGCAATAAATAAATCAAAAGCGATTCTTTTTCATTGAACATTAACATATTATCATGGATATATATATATATATATATATATATATATATATATATATATATATATATATATACACATACATACATATATACATACATATATGCATACACACACATATATATATATACACACATATATATATGTATGTATATATATATGTATGTATGTATATATATATATATATATATTCCTATATATATATATTCATATATATATGTACATATATGTATGTATGTGTATATACACACACATATATATATATATATATATATACATACATGCATATATATATATACATACATACATATATATGCATATATATATATATATATATATATACACACACATACATACATATATGTATATACATACATATATATATATATGTGTGTGTGATTTATATAAATATTCACACTGTACATGGCACAAGAAGAATTCGAGAGTTATAGAGTAAGAGGCACATATCATGGGGATAAATGGGAAGATGACAGTTAACACTTGACTTGAACAGATTGTATTAATCAGGGAAGCATCTTCTTGGGAGTCGGTTTCATAAAGTCGCTGTTCGTTTGAAAAATGATCTCCTCCCGTAGAATTTTCATCTCACCAATGGAATCCAAAGACATCAATGTGCGTGTCATGGCGGATCCTAGCCCTGATCGTTAGAACTGGTGGAACTAAGGAATGTAGTTCGTCCGTACCCTTAAATGTAAATAACATTAGAGTAAAGGAGTGGCTTGCCACGTTTTGTTTGCGGGAAAGGTGTTATATACATTTCAAGGGACCATATGAACACCATTTCACAATTACTTATTTCAGAGCAACACAAAAAGATTACTCTGCGACATACATACTCGTGACTATCACATGTATTTTCGTTTTTTACACATTTTCTAAAAGTTTATTTAATGCTCTCCAAAAAGGATCTTTCGGTGATTCTAGGTCATTGAGGGACCCCGTTCTATTTTGCTTTCCGTTTTAAAGTATTTTAATCGACAAGTGTCGGTATCAAATTCTGGGGGTGGGGGAGTTAAAATACCCTTAAAACTTTTAAAAGTACGATCAGATATTGTTCAATTTCTTTTTATTTCACAAATTCTGTAACCAGCCACGATAGAATTGATACCTTGTTTAATATAATTGCCCGAATCGAATATCTGCCATTATAACATCTGAAACATGGACTGATAGATTTTTAAAGTCCTATCAATCTTTTGTGTGTTATTTAAAGCCGAAACATATTTTTTAAGAATATTCTTTAACAGTGAATATTGCATTAACGATTTTTTGAGAGATAACAATTTCTTTTTTCCGGATACAATCAGTCAGTTACGTGCCATGCATGATACACACTTAGGCGATCATATATCTTTCGATACATGACTGGCGAGGCAGATTTTCTCCCGCAGTGGGTTGCCATATCTTCCTGCGGTTGACCATCCAGGGCTATAGAATCCGGTCTATCCTGCTATTTACCCATATCTGGGGGGAAAATACGGGGATTAACACCTTTCCCGATGGTATTAGCACGTAAGTGAATGTAATGGATTTGACTGGAATTTGAACTCGGCTCTCCGATTTCTTAATCCGAGACGTTTTCCATTACACCACCGTGCCTCCTCAGATACAGTTCTACTATTTTATCCATGGACAGGGGGAAAAAGTGAATTAAGATCTTCCCCAATGGTATTTACGCGTAAGTGAATGTAATGAACTCAATTGGTATTCGAACTCGGACCTTAGATTTCTCATTCAGAGCCGGTATCCATTATTTGTATCCACAACATCTGAAACACAAGGCACAGTTTGATGATAATAATAATAATAATAATAATAATAATAATAATAATAATAATAATAATCAGTGACTTGAATCGTATCCTCAATACTGTAAAATGTTTCAGCGATGAAATCGATGTGGATTTCGGATTGGTTAAATGTCAAAAGTAACATTCAAGAAAAGGAGAATTGCAGAAACACACTCAATAGATCTAGATTATTTCAAAAGAATTAGGAAACTGTAACAAGTAGAAACCGAAAATACCTGGGAGTGAGCGAAGCAGATGGAATGCAGCATACCCAAATGAAGGGGAAAGTAGAAAAGAATACTACAGGCGTGTGTGTCTGATGTTAAATATCGAGTTAAATTCACAAAACAGAATATCGGGACATAAAGACATTGGCTGTTCCTGTGGTGCAATACGGTTTCAACATCCTTAATCGGACCATAGCTGACATTAAGCGAATGGATGTCAAAACGACGAAGCTTCTCACTTGTCACCGCATGCATCATCCTAAGGCTGATGTTGACCGTCTGTATGTGCCCAGATCCGAACGAGGCAGAGGATTAGTTCAACCAGAACTGTCTTACAAAGCGATAACTATTGCTTTTCAAAGATACCTGGAAACTACAAAAGACGATAATATGTGTCAAAGAACATGAAAGAAATAAGGAATTTTATTCTGTAATAAAGGAAGCCAACAAATTCATAAGGGAATTTCAAGTGGGTGAAGATGTGCACATAAGCCATAATACATTCATTACAGTGGCAAAGAACCTAAGAAGTAAAATGTATCAAATGCGAAAACGATGACAATATAAGCCCCTTCAACGTCAATACTCTGCCCGTACCAAACAAGCTGATGTAGACAAACCCTCTACCTATCAGTGGTTACGTAGTACAGGGTTAATTTACCAAGCACACATAGTGTAAAACCGTGCTGACTTCAAATGCAGATTTTGTGATAAATATCCAGAAACAAATGTCCTTCTTGTATGTGGTTGCAGAGTGTTAAAACCCAATGAATATAAAACTATGCATGATAGAGTGGATTAATATCGGCACTGGAAAATCTACAACTTTTGCAGGAAGGAAACTGCAAGAAATTGGTATGAACATCACCCAGACCTGGTTATAGAGATAGGACCTGTAATAATTTTATGGGACTTTAAAATACACATAGACAGAACAATCAAAGCTAATCGCCAAGACATCGTGATAAAAGACCACAAAATGAGATTGTACTTTCTTTATTGGCATAGCAGTCCTGGCACATTATAATTTATCTTTGAACATCTTCAAAAAACTAAGTGGAAATCTCAATAATGTGGCACGTAAGGACATCAATAAATCCATTTGTAGTTGGAGTCCTCAGATTGATTTGAAAAGGTTCCAATAATCTCATTGAAAGTATTCCTGGTAGCCGATGCTTTAAAAAATACAAAACATTGTATTCACAAATACAGCTCACACATTGCGAAGAACTTTATCTATGTAAAATGTATGTGATCTTAGTTTTTTTTTTACAAAGCATGATCAATGGAAAATGTCATTTCTGACCTTAGGTCTTTGGTTTGGACATGGAAGGAAACCTGTATACAACAGGAATAAAAGGAAATAATAATAATAATAATAATAATAATAATAAAACTGACATTGAATTATACTATTTAATGCACGAAATCAAGAGAATATCGAAATGCCCAAAATTTGAAACTGTACTTAATATAATCGGAGCACTAGGAAAAGTGGAACAGAATGTTACCACTTGGTTGAGACCTTTAGATTAAATAGCATGTTGTCAGAAGAATCTGTTTACTTGGCACAGCACGATAAATCAGTAAAAGTTCTGGATAATTCTGTTGTATGTAGCTTGATATCCACTAAATGTTAAACCAGGTAATACCACTCAAAATTCCGTGCAAAACAGTAAGTAAGCAAGTACGTACGTAATAATAATAATAATAATAATAATAATAATAATAATAATAATAATAATAATAATAGTGGTAGTGTCATTGATATTCTTTAGAGGTTTACCTGAAGTAAGGATTGAAGAAAAAAAATGTAAAAACGGTAACAAGGAAATAATTTATTCTACATATATATTGCAATGTCTGTTGGGGAGCAATGTTGCCTGATATCCACTAAATATAAATCCAGCTAATAACGTTCAAAAGCCTTGCAAAAAGACAAATAATAATAATAATAATAATAATAATAATGAGGATCTATTAAAATAGGAATGAGGATCTGTTAAAATATGAGATACAAGATATAGGCATTTTTGCAGTCATTGTTAAGGAGGTATTCAATAGAAGGTTAGAGCAAAAGAAATGTGAACATTTTCTAGGAATGATATGAGAGAAAGACACACGATTTGTAAGACATAGCTACATCGTAGACATGGCCGAGACCTGGACATCTGAAACTTGCAATTGAAAGTTTGATAATTGCAGTACAAGACCAGCGCCATGAAAATACCATATACACAATACATCATACACTCTAAAATGTAGGTTTTGTGATGAACACTCTAATAATTTGACTCACCTGATCATTGGTAGCAAGATTCTAGACCAATATTATAGAAGAGGTGCCATGATAAGGTATGCCATTATGAACATTGATTATTGTGTCGAAAGTATGGATAACAAGTTGTAAAAAAATAGAAAGATCATTATTTACATTATTTGCATTCAGACTGTTGTCCTCATCTTTATTGCCATATTCACGATGTTTCGGCCGTTCTACGCTCCAGCCTTATTCATGTTATTGTAATTCCGAACCTAACCCTTTATTTCGTCCACCAGGATAGATTGTTCGAGTTCCACATGCCATGTGTCAGTTATCTTCCTTTAATTCAACTCTCCGAAACGCCGAAACATCGTGCATATGGCAATAAAGACGAGAACTACAGTTCGAACAATGTAAATAATGCAAATAATTACAATACGTCATCTCAGAAATATAGACAGATAGTACGAGCAGATGTTTTGCAGTCGAAGAAGTTGGAAAGCCCACAATATTCTGGGACTATGATTTTCAGACAGCGTGAGGCATTAACGCCCTCTGGATATTATTGTACTAGATAAAGGCACCAAGAACTGTCGTATTAGTCATGTTGTCATACCAAACGACATAAATATAGCAAACAAGGTGACTGTAAAAATTGCAAGCTACTCTAATTTGAAAGTTGAGACGGTAAGATTTTTTTGGAATGCATGAATGGAGTGTCAAGGTAATTCCATATTGCCACATTAGAATCAATCCCATTAAAATTAGAATCAATCCCATTAAAATTAGAATCAATCCCATTAAAATTAGAATCAATCCCATTAAAATTAGAATCAATCCCATTAAATTTTCGTGACTTCCTTGACCAGCTGGGAATACCATACTAATTTAGAGTCATTCCAAAATCGCCTCTTTTGGCTACTATACTTATTTTGAAGAAAGTGTTTGTTGGAGGAACTTGTTGGGAATTGACAGCTAGCTTAATCTACCTGATGTATTCAAAAATATACACTGTGTGACAAACCAAATCTATATATATATAAAGTTGTACCCTCTGTCTGTGTGATTGTTTCTTATCGAACTCCTTCTGTTTTTTTTTAATATAAACTCCTATATTCCGAAACTCCATTACCCAGTGTACTTGGATAAGTATATATCATTTTGATCAAAGGGGTCCCCGGGGGCACCCCCAATTAAATCTTTTCCTTTTGATATAAATTAAATTTAAATTTGAACAAGGAAATACTTTTAGGGTACTTGAATAAGTATATTTCATTTTGATGAAATTGAAATGGGGTCTCCGAGAGGTGGGCAACAAAGACCCACTGAAAATATTTTTCTCTTTGATTTAAATTAAATTTAAATGCGAACAAGGAAATGAATGGAAAGAAGATGGACGCCACATCGGCAAGATCAAAATGAGACAATATGGACGTCAAGTTGAGCAAGAAATCACCAATCAATGGGTAGTGCCTTAAAATACATATTTGTTACGACAATTCAATTTCAATGCTGAAATCTGCTCATTAATTCTTTCAATCAAGTATTGCATCAAATACATATCAAAGAGATCAGATCAAGCTGTTTGTAGCCACCACTCCCTTTCCCTTTGATTTAACCTAAATTTAAATTTGGACAATCGCATGACTCCTATCCAAAGAAGGAGAGAGCCAGAATATGGAAGTCAGATTGGCAAGTCAGATTGTGTAATACTGAAATACATCATTGTTTTACATAAATTATAACAATGATTTAAAATCAATCCTTTTCTTACAAAATAAATTTCTGACACGCAGCAAGGTGCGGGTAATTCCCTCAGAAATAATAAGGCAGTGTAATGGATATTCCATGGCGGTGTACCTGAAATAAGGTTTGGAATGAAAATCTCTAAAAAAAGGCAATGATTTTTGTCTACACAAATATACTGTCTGTAGTGAAAGGATTATTAACAAGCTCAAAATCCGTCCGATCATGCTGGGTTTAGTTTGGAAATATCAAAAGAAATCTATCAAGGCATATATTTCGGTTTATTTTGGTTGTCTGCCATTCCTGCTGAAAACGCACGATCTCATTTAAGTTAAGCATTATCGAACACCATCCGTACGTAAACATCTGTTTCTACTGTAGGGCGTTTGAACGCACCACAATAGTTTTTTATTTATCTTTAGCAAGTCGCAAGACAAAGTTTCATGTTTATTGAAGTAGCTTTCTGAACAGTGCTGTTAAAGAATCTCTGGTTTTAGTTAAAATATTTGTATGAATTACAAGCACCTTACTGTAAATACTTCTTGTAATAATCTCTATTCTTACTAATCCCCGTTAGTACCGTTGAGTGTTCCAAAATAGTCTTCTAAATAAATAAACGGCAAATTCTGTTTGTTCGTTCGTATGTCCGAAACCTTTCTAACTCGTGCCAAACTTGCTCTATATAGACATATCATACCTTTTTGGAGTCAGGACGATTCTAGAATTGAAAATCTACCCTTTATCTTGAACATCCAGCACTGGGATTTGTGTCCTCAGGCGGAAAGGATACTTAAATATTCAAATTTTGAAATAACTGGAAAAAACATCATGAAATAATTTTTAAATTCATATTGAGATTAAAGTTACACAAAGATTTTTTGAATTTAAAAAACTGTATTTTAAATTCAGTTTTAAATATCTCCAAAACTTTGTGAGTTTGAAGAAATCAATTTTATTTTCTTCAAAATGCCAGGGCATCAGAGTTAAAGTGAGAGATTTCGCGAAGTGAGGTTTTGAAGTTCTGGAGAGTTTGTGATTTGATGAATTCAATTCAGTTGAAGTTCTACCATGTTTGTGATTTGAAGAACTAAATTTCGACCCAAAGCGGAGTTTCTGCCCAAATCGAACTTTTGGTCAGAATTGGACTTATTGACCGAGTCAGAGTTAAAGTGAGTTTTGAAGTTTCACGTTGTGAATTGACGAATTCAAAATTATTTCTTCAGAATTATCATTGCTGTTTTCTTAGCTGGACCAGAGGTTTATTTAATTTTGGAACCAATGTCCAAATAGCCCTTCACAGGAGATAGCTTAAAAATGTCGATTGAAAATGTTTAATATTTAAAGATTAGTAAGTTCATGTTGCCCTAATCTATCTTTACAAGAGTCTTTCATTTTGTTTAATTTGAACACGTCCTTGTCCGGATTTTCAAATTTGAAATTAACTGAAAAATATAAAATTACTTTTGATAATTTTCTTTTCTCTGATAAACAATATGGGGATAGTTGTTTTCATAGTTATCGTGTCTCCTAGATTTGTTTTTTTTTAAACTTATACACATTTTGGAATTTCTGGTTTCCATTGAAGAATGGGAATATTTAAAACTTGATGAGAGAAAACAGGACCAAAAGGCAGTGTCCAACTTGATACTATTGACAAAGATGCTGACAAAAAATATAAAACATGTGCAACTAAAGCAGCGAGATTAGACAGGTTGAAAGAAAGCAATAACAGGACTCTACAAATGTTGTCTCTACATAGAATATTTTCCACTAATGTCTTCCAGTGAAGAAACAGCACATGACAGTTTTGAGCCAGACAGGCAATCTAAGGGAATTTACAGACTCTAGATATGCCATGAATCTTATTAAGGTTGATATATCTTCCAACGTTAAGGCATGGCTTGGATTTTTATTAGACCTACAAGATATGAACTTTCTTTATCCAAGCCTCATCTTAAAGGACATTATCATAAGTAGAAAATAGACAGGGAAAACTGTAGAGTAAAAGTAACCACCTATCATAAACATGTCCACAACCATGAAAATATTATCCGTATTGGTGTTAATTGCAGAGTTGACAAGGACACTTTGCAATACAAAGAAATTACAGAGGAAAAAGTGAAAAATTAAGAAAACCAAAGGACCAAAGCGCCACTTGACTTTCTCCAGAGATGAACCCGGAAATAAATATCTCATCCACAGAGTTATCCCTAACATTGGTGAAAGTGGTGTTGTTCTAGCAGACGATGTTGCTGCTGTTTTAGAAGAATTCAACAGCGTAAATTCCATTAAGGCAGTCCTTGTTGAAAATACCAGTACAGGCATTGATTGT
The DNA here is from genome assembly GCA_964036315.1 of Acanthosepion esculentum. NCBI lineage: Eukaryota > Metazoa > Mollusca > Cephalopoda > Sepiida > Sepiidae > Acanthosepion > Acanthosepion esculentum. The sequence continues at coordinate 53,019,237 of OZ038481.1, forward strand.
GAGGCAATTTGTTACAGATCTGGAGAGGAAACACTAGAAAAAAGTTGCACATCATTGGCTGTTCACTTCATCGAAATGAACTTCCAGTTAGAGCTATTTTTAAGAACATTAATGAAAATACAAGAAGCGCTACTGTGTTTACTGGATCTCTCGGGAAACTTTATAGGAATGATTTACTCCAGGTAGAATTTAACACTATTAATGACTCTCTAGGTAACTTATATCTTACTGCAGGGAAAATGGATGATTTAAGTAGTGAACAAAGACTGCTCTTAGAATATGCAGCAGGAATTTCTCGAGGGAAAGTGAACCCTAAGTATGCTGCATGGAAAATTGGATATCTAAATGAAGCAAGATAGCTAACTTTAGCCATCAGGTTAATTTATTCTATTTTCTTTTTACTACTTCTGGACAGCGATTGTTTTCTGCTGGTCATAAAAATCCGTACATTCTGACTTTGATAAAATAATTTGCCATTCAGTTTACTATGTGTATATCCGGATCAGCGCTGGGTCCTATTGCGTTACGGTAGCAACATTCGAGAAAGCTCAAAGTAGAATTACAAATCGAGTTGTCAGAAACAACAGTCACAAGTTATTGACAGGCGTAAGTGCTGAACAGCTCTATAATGTCAATCCTCCTATATAGTAGCGAAAGTGCGCAATCTCCCTAGAAATGATGTGATACAGAAATGTTTTAGCGATTTCGAATAGCGAAAGATGTCTTTCAAAAACAGGAACTTTTCCTTAGACACAAAAAAGAGACCACGGAACAGGTACGTAATAGCAATCTCCCTAAATGGCAGTAAAACTTGATCAATTTCCTCACAGATCAAGTATAGACCAGCGGCAACAGCTATATGGTTACACAGGATGTTGTTAAGAATTCCGGAGCATGTGGGCAACGAAGAAGATTTAAGGAAAACAGAAACAAAAAAGATACATATGCAGTGACAGTAGACGTCTGTTGGTCAAATAATGAGAATCGGGGGCTTGGAGAATTTGGCACACTGAAGGAAACCTGAATAATATGCCTACTGATATTTTGTAAATGAATATTAGAACAGGGATTCGAAGGGATAGAAAGAACTAAGCATTAGTTAGAGCTACAATAGATAGGAAAATGTGGAGGTTCATGATTACCCACACCCTTAAGGGAAATGGCATATAAATGAATAATTCTTTACATTAAAAATTCAGGCTCATATATTCACAATGGACTCTAGTTGCCACGTTACCCGACGTGACTTCCATCTGGCTTTTCATGCCAGCTCTGAAGAGCTTTATTTTTGGGAGTAAAAATGAAAACGTAATTCCTTGATTCATACACTGAAGAATATATGCCCGGATAGATTAAAGAGGAAAAGCTGATAATTTTGCCGGACGAAACAAACTACAAATTTATTTCGAAGATTTCTGTGTCTGACAAATAGGAAAAAGAATAACGGGCGTTGGAGCTATTGCCTGGAAGTAAAGATCCAAATATACACGTTGTATTTGCTATGTCATACCGCGAAGACATTTATGTCACCTGTCGGAGAGTAGCCTTTAAATCTGAAACAGCGACAGAACGGAATCTTAAAATATCGCGTTTCTGTGGAAATGATAGGGCATCAGTTGTCTTTGTCAAAATAAGTAACAAGAATGTGCGATCCAATATCCTGATTATACCGTTCTTCGATTCGGCCATTATTCACCTCCTGTCGAAATACTGTGGTCAAAATTGAATACAATCGCGTTCCAGCGGTCAATGCAGCTGCCGTTGGCCAACAAAGAAATTACTTTTGTGGAGTCTAATATTGATCAAGTTCCTATCGAGATTAGATCGCCAAATTGTGTCAATGCTTATCTACAGAGTGACAAGTAAAAAAGGCGGTGAATTCCGAAAGACGCGAGACTGACGACTGATGCGACTGAAGAATTCAGGAAGAATTTCTGCGCGTTTCGTCCATCCCCACGTCGGATGTTCTTCTTTGAAATGTACGATAAACTGACGCTCAATATCAGTCTAACCATACTAGAAGGAAAGAACGAAAGATGAAAGTTGACAGCAAATAACATTTAAACGACGTTTCTCAAGATCGAGCAGCAATTAATCAATCATGAAAAGAAACAATCAGAGAAAAGTAATTATGCGAGAGTCGAATGATTATTCAAGATCATGAATATTCAAGAGATTTATTCAAGGTTATTTAAGGTCAATTATTCCTGGAAGATAAAACAGTAATAATGAATTTGCCTCTTTTTTACTGTTCACCCTGTATATTATATTTTATTCTTCCCTTCTATTTTGAATGGTGAAAACTTGGAAACCAGAACATCATTGATTTATAAGAAACCTTAGCTTCATAAGATCTTCACGCACCAGAGAAGTCTTTGGTAGAATCTATCAAACTATTTGTTGAATTTACAAGCAATATAATATACCAGGGATGCTCAAAAGTGAAATACGAATATTTACTTTAGCAAAATTTGTTTTACTATTCGAATAATACCTTGTTATCAGATGTTACAGAATTCATAGACTAGCCTAAAATGGTAAAATACTGCTGGACTGGTCACATCATTGACAGTCCGAACTGAGTGGAGGTATTTAAATCCAGTGGGTGTGAAATCTATCTCTTCTTGCAATAAACGTTGCTACTACTGGTGTTGATCATACTATAAAGCTAGGAATAGATAACTAAAGAAAGATTGTCCGTCGTTCATTCACACTGTGATGCAGCGTTGGGACCGGAAGAATTGCTGAAACAAGAAGCCATGGTCAACACGCAATACAGCACATAACCTACGTAAATGCAAATTGTTGTAATTGTCACATCAGCGCCCAAACACGTAAATACCACTTCGAAGAAGCTGGAGTTAAAAGACTTGTTCTTACTATATTTTCGCCCAATACGAAACTCAAGAACCACACACACTGAGCTTTATGTATAGACACACGAGATGGAAGAGCGAATGATGAGCTGATGTAAGATAGATGAAGATTGACCTGAGAATCGAAAATGTTAAAAGATTGTGTAATCAGGTATCCTCTTGGAAGTCATTTCCACAAAATAGCCGTTCTTAGGAAGAAGCTGTCTGAATGGAACTTCCTCTTTACCAATGGAATACGAAGAGAATGAGAATGATTCGAACCTGTGCAAGTATTATTATGTCCACAACAAAGTCAAACAAATGAAACAAAGTCAGCCCTACAAAGAAAAGTAGGCAACAGATCTGACGAGAGATATTCCTTAGTCCCACCAGTTCAGACCTTAACAGCTAAGAGCCGCCACCCCGCCTACACTGGCTCGGACCATCCTCATTCAATTCGTATTCCATTAGCTTCATTGCGCGAGTCTATCCCCGAGGAGATGTTTTCTAAATACAACAATCTTAGCCGCTTTATGTCTAAGGATAACGGTTATCCTCCTCAAGTATCCTCATAAAGTGCTCACATCTGAATTTTTTGAGCACTCTGACGATTCTTTCAGGTCAAAGAAACAAACCACATTACGTAATAGTTTCCACGCAGGTGAAGCTGTTGTTTTTAGAGGTGAAAGAGCGGTAACAGACATTTGACATCATGCACTTCCAGGTGAGAATTTATGCGGTCATGGACCGATGTCACAATTCCATCAATTTCGATGGCGACAACGTAAAAAACTTTCTGGTTATCGCTGATAACATATGGAAAATGTTTCATTTGTATAGTAATAATCATGTTGGATAAGTAAACCTTCTTACCTTACATTTCGCAAATCTCTCGCGCATATTGGTTGATGATGAAACCGTATTCGTGTAGAATGTAGAATGATGAACAAGAATATGACAGTGCTAGCTGTTTATCACTTAACACTTAAGATATGACAGTATTAGCTGTTTATCACTTAACACTTAAGATATGACAGTGTTAGCTTATTATCACTTAACACTTAAGATATGACAGTGTTAGCTGTTTATCACTTAACACTTAAGATATGACAGTGTTAGCTTATTATCACTTAACACTTAAGATATGACAGTGTTAGCTGTTTATCACTTAACACTTAAGATATGACAGTGTTAGCTTATTATCACTTAACACTTAAGATATGACAGTGTTAGCTGTTTATCACTTAACACTTAAGATATGACAGTGTTAGCTTATTATCACTTAACACTTAAGATATGACAGTGTTAGCTGTTTATCACTTAACACTTAAGATATGACAGTGTTAGCTTATTATCACTTAACACTTAAGATATGACAGTGTTAGCTGTTTATCACTTAACACTTAAGATATGACAGTGTTAGCTGTTTATCACTTAACACTTAAGATATGACAGTGTTAGCTTATTATCACTTAACACTTAAGATATGACAGTGTTAGCTTATTATCACTTAACACTTAAGATATGACAGTGTTAGCTGTTTAACACTTAACTTCCAGACGGTCGTATGTTAAATATGAAAGAGAACATTTTTGAGGAACTGTGGAAATTACTCAAGATGTGGATAAACGTGTACAATGCGATGCCACCACCAGAAAAAAGAAATAAGATCCTTCTCATTCCATAGATTTGATGAATCTTGTTGTCACCGAGCCTTTAGAAATAGCCACAAGATATATGTGATATGTTGATTTTCTAAGCATAGATTAGACGTGGCAAAAGACCGAAACGGTGGAGCACTCAGTGAGGATTGAACTCACTACTCAGTCATAATTGGTCTAGCTTGACAAGCTTGCTAACCATTACACCACGTCTTTGCGAACAATAAGGATTTTCTAAGCGTAGCTTAGACGTTGCGCATGGCCGAAATTGTGGGGCACTCAGTGAGGATCGAACTCACTACTCAGTCGTAACTAATCTAGAAAAACAAGCTTACTAACCATTATACCACGTCGAAGAGACTGGATGGTGTTAGATTACCCTTTTTTTAAAACATTATTGTTGTATATATGTTATAATTTCTTTCGGTGTGACACATGTATATATAATTTTATGTACGACGTAGTATTATAGAACTCCCTCTGTGAAGAAAGCTTATTTTAAATTCCTAATGCTTTCAGCTATTTCAGCCGTCCGTGAAGTACGGTGTTATTATATTACGTTTATAATAACGCTCATAATGGGGGAAATAAACAATAAACCTTTCTTTCATGGCTCACGCTGATTATAATTTTATTGGCGTTTTATATAAACGCCTTTCTTATTTTCTCAAAAAGTGCAGCTTTCAGTGACAACGGCTCGAAGGACATTGAGGCATAATAACTGTCATTTCTTGCGAGAAAGCTTTAAGAAGCAGAACCGTGTTTTTATGGTAATGTTTTATTTCTGTTGTTGACTTTGTGTTCTTCATTGAATTTTTATTCTCAAATGGAAAGCTTTAACTGCTCTCGAAAAAAAAAAACTCGAACCGAAAGACAATACGAACATTCAAACATAAGTAAAGCAGACAGAAGAGAAAAGAAAAAGAAAAGGAAATATTTATAGACATTTAAAGTTTATAGTATGCACCAAGACGCACATCTACTCAAGACAAATACATTATTTCCTTAATGCTGTCGTGATTATAGATTCCTTCACACTCAGGGTATGCTCCGCAGTTGAAATGCGTATTTCCCACAAACGCCAGCGATCGATGTTTATTCCTTGATCAAAAGCTAGAATTATACGCGGTCTCTATGTTTGGAAGGTTATCGCAACCCAAACTTCAGACCGCAATTTCTTCGTATTCGTCATTGATTTTCGGTGTCTTTTATTTTTAAAAATCAAGTTCACCCCAAGCAAGGCAACAGAGCTACTGAGACACAAGGGGTTACTGGGTGTGGAACAATTAGAAAAAAGAAACACCACTAAGGAGTGAATGCAGAAGATTAGTAAACCTTGAGGACAGTAGATAGCAATTGACATTGCATTTAAATTTTTGAAGATTAATGTTGACTAGAAAGCATGGAGCCGGAAGGGAGTTCCACGAGAGAGAATAGTTTCTTCTCTCGGACTTCTCGCATATGGAACTCTCTTCCAGTTTCTTGTTTTCTCATCAAATAAAATCTACAAAAAGGTAAATGCAACGTCAATCGTCCTTTGTTTCCTTGAATTCTATTCAAATACGTATTTTCATATCATTTAAGGACTGTGGTTGTTTACCTATGACCACTTTCATTCCTGCTTTTTGCATAGCCCCCTCGTTCTGAGGGTCTCTTAGTTGACTGGACCGATTCCATAACGTTGTATCTTTTCTCTCTTGTCTTTCTTCTCTCGGCCGGATGATCGCTAGTTGGTTTGTTCGGAGGTAAAATGAGAACTTCAACAAAAGGGATTTTAAACTGATCTGTTTTATTAAACACGACGACGTGTTCATTTTTAACTAGCCAGTGGTGTTGTTCTATCACCCCCACTGGAGAGAAAGTTCCCATAGACACGAAATAACCATGTCTACTGTGTATGACGTGTTAAAATCTAACTTTTCGAAATCACGTTCTATCTCTCCAATATTTCCACATTTGGATCAGCCAATCAAAATCGACATCCCTATTTTGTCTAACATCTGACCTTAAAGGTCAGCCTTAGAAAGTGTGCGCCAAAATACACTGCCACTAAAAAAAAATAACAGTCTGAAACTATTATTTAAAACGATGTTTGAAAAGTCGTATTGTTTTTTTATAATTAAATATTATTAAAAAATGTATAAAATATTGTTAAAACATTTTGTGTACTCTAACAGCATAACTCAATTTCTTGAACATAAATTTTAAGAACTATTTTTTAATCGAGCAAGGTCATTAAGACACAATGGTTTACTGGGTGTGAAGGAATTAGAAAACAGAAACATCACTTAGGAGCGAGTACATAAGAATAATCAGGAGGACGGTAGATAGCGACTCACATTGCATTTAAATTTTTGAAGATTAAAGTTGGCTGGAAAGGATGGAGCCGGAAGAGAGTTCCACAAACGACAAGTGCGAGAAAAGAAACCGTTAGCATAGAATTTAGGGTTACATCTAGCCAAATCCACTATATATCGATGTGACCTCGTTGCCAGTCTAGCACTGCGCTTATATTCATAAAGTTTAGGTACATAGCGAAGATCTCATTTGAACAATTACAATGAAAGTAATTATAGAAAAGGCACAGAGAGGCAATCTTGCGGCGGTGGGAAAGGGAATGATGCCGAGATGCAAGATCAGGACCAATAATATTGGTGATTCTTCTTTGTCTTTTTTTTTATCACCGGTCCATATGTGGCAGCGATATTCTAAGGATGGTAGACTTGTACATATGTAGGATAGATTTTGGAGAGTAATATTGTCTAGCAGCACAAAGAGACCAACTTTTTTAGTAGCTCTAGTGTACTGATCCTTGTTGGGTGACTTACTGTTATAGCCGTGTGCCAGTATAATGGTGGGGTCGTTAAATATGGTATGACTGTTTAGGAATCTACAACTAAAACGTGGGGGTTGGTTCGTGTCAGTGTCCAAAGAGTTATTCACTTAGGCCTTAAGAATGTAAAGGTCATATTCGTGGAAGAGATCAGATATTTATTGACTTTTCTGGTGTCATATTTGAAATATGCACATATCCATTTCTTTATTTACTTCCTAGATTCATGTCTTTCCTTTCATTCATTCCTTATTTCCTTAACTCCTACATTATTTGCTTTCGCTACTTCCTACTCCCCTTCTTTCTTTGCTTCCTTAGGTTTTTCCTTCTTTCTACATTCCTTCTCTACTTTTTCCTTCCTACATTCATTATTTTTTTGCCTTTCAACATTCATTCTTTCTTTGATTCCTTTTTTTTATTTCCTTTCATTATTGCTGACTTTCTTTCTTTCTTTCTTTCTTTCATTTTTCTTTCTTTCATTTTTCTTTCTTTCTTTCTACACGTATAATTATCAACGTTCTACGTTCTTTTTGTTTGTTTACTTCTTTCTTTCTTTCTTTCTTTCTTTACACGTATATGTATCTTCATTTTATGTTCTTCTTTTTTTTCTATTCTTTCCTCACTGTATTCTTTCTTTCTTTCTTTCTTTATTTCTTTCTTTGTGTATGTGTTTTCACTCTTCTTTCTTTCTTTCTTTTTTCTTTCTTTTTTCTTAATTTCTTTCTACACGTCTAATTATCAACCTTCTACGTACTTTTTGTTTGTTTACTTCTCTCTTTCTTTCTTTCTTTCTTTACACGTATATGTATCTTCATTTTATGTTCTTTTTTCTTTATCATTTTTCTTTTCTATTCTTTCCTCACTGTATTCTTTCTTTCTTTCTTTCTTTGTGTATGTGTTTTCACACTTCTTTCTTTCTTTGTGTATGTGTTTTCACTCTTCTTTCTTTCTTTCTTTCTTTCTTTCTTTGTGTATGTGTTTTCACTCTTCTTTTTTCTTTCTTTCTTTCTTTGTGTATGTGTTTTCACTCTTCTTTCTTTCTTTCTTTCTTTCTTTTGTTTGTTTGTTTGTTTGCGTGTCTGTTTGTTTCTTACTCTCTTTCCGAATACAACTTAAGTTTGTTCAGATCGGTCTCTGTGTTTATCTATCTAGAAACAATTTCCATCAATTCCATCTATCTCTCTTCTATCTTATATTCATTATTCATATATCGTACTGTTTATTTTTTATATAATTCTCTGTATGATCATATATATATATATATATATATATATATATATATATATATATATATATATATATACATACACATACACACACACACACACACACACATATATATATATATATATATATATATATATATATATATATATCCTGGTCATGTCAGCTGTATTGTTTGTGGGGCCTGTTTAATATATTTGCGTATTTCTTCCCGGTGCTTGCAGTCAGTGTTGAATAACCGATAAAATAAATTTTAAAGATAGAGTCAATATGATATTTTTAAACACTTAAACTACTTTTGCCTTATTGTAAAATCAAAGATACACATTCCCAGTCTCTTTTTCGGTTTTTATTCTTTCTATTTCGTTGATTTTATCGCAACTCCCAGGTCGTTTTTAGATTCTACGACCGTCAAGTAAACAGCATATAGACTGCAAAGGGCGAATGACATGAGTTGAAATCTCGTCAGTATACCTTAACGATATTATTTGAGTCTAACGAATGAAACGTTAATATAAATTATAAATAGAAATTATAAATATTAAACATTCTATAATTCTTAAATTATTTAAAATGTGTATATATTAGCTTTGCAAATCATTTTATTATATTTTGTTGTTTATAATAACACTATAAATAAATATAGTAAGTTCTTTTTAAAGGTATGTGGGGTCACGAACAAAACGCTTCTTACCAGAAATTGGAAAATAAAATGGACACGTTATATTTATAATGGAACAAAACAAAAACCTCATTCTGGATCGGAGGTCGCACAGTTTATCAAAGGTCGCGATTTTAATGGACAGACTGGAGCCAGCAATATTCTAATGTTACAGTTCCACCAAATAAAGAATATGGACACCAAATAATGGTTCACATCATCCAATAACTTATCTCCCTTCGCCTCCCACTCTCATAAGAGTATGGGGCGAATCACCTATCATCGCATTAGGCGCTGTCTGTAAGTACAAAGCTGGCTTGTGAGGTTGCTTTTTACTGGAATGGACCGGGAATGTGAGGACAAGCAATTGTTCACGGAAGATATGACATCTTTACTCGCTGTTTTTCGTTTCTTGTTTCTCTTCTTGGGTGTATTTCTTTCTCTGAATTTCCAAGATGGCTATAGGGTTCCTCCAAAATATGGTTGATGGTTTCCGCTTCCAAGTTTAATGGCCTATTCCAGTGAATATAGTACCCACTGGTACTGATCTTTGTACTGCTACTTTGATTAAATTCGTGAATGGGCGCAACACACACTAATAACTAAAAGAAACAAAAGAAATAACTATTTAAGATGTAGTGTAAGCATACTAGAATGACGTATACAAGAGACTGCGTAAAAATCATATATAGATAAAAAGATAACTGTAAAAAGACAATATGAATAAAGACAGGAAAACCATTTTTTACCAACGCGTTTCGTTCTCTGATGGACATTATCAAGGCAAATGTAAGGATTTTATTTTGCAAAAATTATTTCTAAACAGAAGCAAAAATATAAAGTTTTCAAAATTTTAAATTTAAGAACGCTCGTAAATATTCTTCGGGCTAGCCGTGACAGTCAAGGTTAATTCATCATCCTCATGTGTCGACCTCCCGGTCCATCATTGCTGTCCCCAAGTTCTGCCTACCAATGTCTGCATCCCTTGAGATGACCTCAGGGAATGATAGTTTTCTGTCCCTTGTCAGGTTTGAAAGCAGGCTTCCAGAGTAGGAGAGAGGAGATAACCTCATTCTCGTACGGTGAATCTGCTCGACGAGCTTGTCTGAGAGAGGAAACACGGAGAAGACTACTGTAGATTTGGTGGATGGTTGGATGTAGTTTCCAAGAGAGATTTTGAACTCTCATTAGAAGACTTCATCCAGTCGTTTCTCTATGCCTTTAGAGAGTGCTCATGTCTGTGAGCTATAGAGTAGAATCAGTTTAACAGCGGCTCTGAATCTTGAGTTTTCTACCCAGTTGTGATGTCCAGATATTGTGCTTATCATTGTATGCCATACCTTTCCTACTTTCCTACTTTCAAGGAGGAGGAGATGAATGATCCTAGATATTGATAATCTCAACGTGATTCAAATTAGTGTTATTAAGGGATTTTATAGGATGGTCATTGTTGGTTGTACATCTGTTCATGTATTCAGTTTTTTGAATCATTGAGATAGAGACCTCCGCAGTTGGAGGCTTGCTCAAGAGATTTTAGGAGAGCTTGCGCATTCTCTAGAGACTGACTGATAAGCACGATGTCATCAGCGAAATCAGTATCTGTAATATATTTGGCAGGGAAGCGGCAGCTTCTTGCGGGCCATAATTGGAAACCCTTTTCTTGCAGATTGTCAACTAACATACGATGTCAAGTGATATAATTTAATGCCTAATAAACGAAAGTAAGTAAATTTCGTTATTGTTGATTTTCTCTCTTAATTTTTTATTTAATTACATTTTTATTCATGTAATTATTATAAATTATTTTATTTGAATTCGATAATATTTTATGTATTTATTTATTTATTTTAGATAATAGAAGGTGTTGTTTTTCTTTTGTTTATTTAAAAAATAACAGTCATCTATGTTGGCTTTGGAAAAGAGTATATCTTTTAGGAAAAGAGATATTTGAAAAAAATTAAGAGTTCGTATTTACATTAACGTGTACTGCCAACATACTATCACTACCACTATCGATAATTTGCCAAAACCTTTATTTACGTTAGGTCTCAAGTGAAAGAATTCGTAAATGATTCTATAAAGCAAAATAAATAAATGAAATAAAATGAATAAATAAAATAAAATACAGCAACATGAAAGAATAGGTAATGTGTTTTTAAATGTAATTTTATTGTAAATATTTTGTAAATAAATGCATTATTTCTTAAAAGGCAAATGTTTCGTTCACTATTTGCGTGGAAAATATAAAATCCTCAGCTTATATTGATGTGATAAGGTTCCATCAGTAGAAATTCGTAAGCATTCAAAATCAACGACCATCGAAACCGTGTTTTTCAATCGACAGCTACATTATGTTGGCAACGTCATTCATATACCCGAGAAAAGAACTCTCCTAATGTGCTTTCTCCGATGAAATGAAATCAGGGGAAAATGCTGTCGGTGGGCAGTACAGCCGATACAGGGACCAAATCAGGGTAGCCCTGTTCTGGTCGTAATTTGAAAAGAGGACAGCGTCTGCGAAATTTTGACTCTGGAAGACAAGTTTTGAAAATTTTATTATAATATTGGACATTTATTAACAATATTGCGCTCTTAGCACACCTGGATGTGTAGGTGTTTAGATGAGGGGATGTTGACACCAACAGAATACATGATTATCAAACAAATAAATAGCTGATACATTTAGTGACAGATGAAGAAATAAATTCCAAACTTTCCTACAAATTAAATACGTTAAGGAGATAAGGATGAAAAACCTCTCTTTACAAATTCTAAACTTACATATCTGACCAGTCACTAGAAGTCCTGAACTTCAGATATATGCGCGCTAACAAAACATCAAAATAAAAGACAATAAAATAACATGCAGTAATATAAAAAAAAAAATAAAATGAAACAAAATCTGGTAATATTCAACGTTTCTCTACGACCGAGAAACAATCCACCGAACTGTTTTGGGATGAAATTTATTAAATCTTTCTCTGAAAACACAATTTTTAGAACACGGGTATCTCATTTCCACTAGCTTTTACCGCTCTTTCCGGTATTGCCCCCCCTCCAAACCTTCTTTTTGTAGTGGTGTGTAATGTTAATATTTTGATTATATCATTATTTTCTCTTCCAGTTACATTGATATCGATGTATCGGTAGTCCTGAAGTGATACAGTTTCTGTTATTGGGTACAGATCTTTGTTTATGATTATGTAGCGCCAGTCCACAACCTTCAAAGAGAGATTATATTTGCCAAGACCTTTGAGCTTTTTTCACCATTGATTGTGATTGTATACAGCTGACAGTTTAGAAACGGGTTTGGTATCATGCATGACATACATATGAATCTCTCGATCTGACGAAGCTATTTAAGAACATGACTCAAGTTTTCAAGTTTATGTTTTGGTTTTGGAGAAATTTAGGGGGTTAGGTTAAAATACTTCTGGGACAGGCTACTCCAAGTTCAATTTATTTTACTCCTATACTTATTTTGTTATAGCTGATCTCCACGCTGAGGTGTCTGAAGTGTTTAGTATTTACTAATTCCCCATACTGTATTTTTCTGAGGAATTAAGGGTACGTAATATCAGTGCTTTCATCCCAATTCAGGATCATAGTTTCTGTTTTGGCAAGGTTTATCTTGGGTCTCATTTCTTATATAAATAGAAAAATGAACACAGAGAACTGACATACGCATACATTATGTACTCTTGTATTTGTACAAAATTCTCATTTTTGGTGTGTTGGTGTTTTCTATAAGAGGAATAAAAATATAGCTTTGCCTTCTTCACCCCTGGATCACGAACACCCGTTTCACAAAATCATTTTTTTTTGCTATCAGATTTGTGCAGATTTAGCCTGTAGCCTTTCTGTAGTTACTGTCTCTCGGCTGAAAACCACGCTGGTAAGAACCAACTACCACAGAAGACATTGCCTAAATAATTCGATGAGAAAGCGAGAACTTTTTTGTTTATGTTATTTTCTTTTGGGATAAATTGAATACTGTGTATACAATGGAAGCAATATCACGGAATATAGACCAAGCAAAGAGTACATTGGTCTCCATCTATCTATCTATCTATCTATCTATCTATCTATCTATCTATCTATCTATCTATCTATCTCAATCTCTTCACTATCTATCTATCTATCTATCTATCTATCTATCTATCTATCTATCTATACATACATATTTCAGTCTCATCATTATCTATCTATCTATCTATCTATCTATCTATCTATCTATCTATCTATCTATCTATCTATCTATCTATCTATTGTAACATAGGGAAGGTTACTGAATAGAATAATCACACGAAGGTTGATAATGAACGATAATACTTAGGACACGAACAACACATATAAGATTTGCCAGCGGCGCGCAGAAGTAGAAGTCAGCTGCTAGAAGTGAGTCAAGTGAAATCCACAATGAATCTCTAATTGTAAACCAACATACAGTATTTACTACTGTATTTATGTGAATGTAGACATTATAGTCCGTAGGTATGCTACAACACTATCTATTCATGTATCTTCATGGTCTATCTCAGTCTTATCATGATCGATTTAGGTATATCTCTTCATGATCTATCTATCTATCTATCTATCTATCTATCTATCTATCTATCTATCTATCTATCTATCTGCTATCAGCGTACTGATGGGATTCATTTCATGATTTTATTCGCGATGCCCCTTGGAATGAAATCTTTAGTCTTCCTACTGAAAATAGTGGCTCTGCAGTTTCTTCTTGGGTGAAAGTGGCCATCGTGTGTTGCTTTCTTGTAAATATCAGATAAAACCACCATCTTCTCCTTGGTTCACGCCTCTCTGTTCAGCCGCTATAGCCTTTCGGCTATAACAACGTGATAACATCTATCCCAACAGACGCATTAACGAGGCTAAACCGTTGTTCACTGATAGAGTAGGGTACCGTATAGCCGCTCACATGTTTGGTTCTCATGACTACTGGGAGCTCTATAAATGTTAAATAAGGTTGACCCTTAAATACCTCCCCTCTCTCTCTCTCATAAATTTGAAAGGCTACCATCTTCTGCCGATAAATAGGATACTTTTCCCGCAAATTCTCTTCCAATTCTACTCGTCTTTGCCTGACTTTCCACTTAGAACTAAGTCTGTATTGTGTGATATCTATATAAATCCGTCTATGGTTTCCGTTTTCATCTCCAAACTTGATCTCCACAAGGCATGTATTCTCAATGTTATCGCTAAATTGTCCTTAAGAAATGTGCCCCTGGCCTAGACCCGTTTCCCTCTAAGCTCTGCAATACATGCTTTGCGGCATCTTAATTTCCAGATTGTTGGTAATCCTCTTCTGCCGGTTCCGTTTTTAAGAAGTTTGGCGAACCGTCTTATCTTTCGAAATATCGTCCTATTAGTCTTCTACCTGTATTTGTCAAAATTCCACTATCAACTCTTTCACTGTTAAGTATACCACAACGGTTCTTTCAGACAAACAATATATCATTCGCTATCCTACGTCAAATTCTGATGCAATGCTGAGGATCTCTCAAGCTGTAGTTAAAATGGCGAAGCTCGAGCTGTTGTTTTAGATATCTTGAAGGCGTTTGACAGGGTTTGACATGCTGATATCAATCACAAGTTGAAAGGTTATGGTATTTCTGGCCGTTTCATTGATTCGATTCAATCGTTCTTATCAAACCACATAATGAAAATTTTCTTGAACGGCAACTGTTCTGCTTGCATTAAGGCGGGCCTCCACTAGGACTTTATTCTTGGACGCACTCTTTTCCTTACTTTAATCGACCACCTTCCTGATATCATTAATTCCCCAATCATTAGCTATACTGATGACGTAATTATTTACACTTGTTTTAATAGTAAATATGATTGTTTCGATAAAATCAAATTGGCAGCTGATCTCGAAAATATGTTGTTCATTGTGGCACAGAGACGCTTGTTAATTTTAACGACCCGAAAGCTAAACTGCTCTCTATTAATCATCTTCAAGAAGCTGTTTTGCTTTCCATCAACATCACTGGTGCGAACATCCAGAAGATGACTTCTGTGCATCGAATATTGATGTTACATATATCTGGTTCTTCTGTTTTATATTTGAAAATTCTTGACAAAATTCAAACAAGAATCAGCAATATTATCGTTCTTGACCTGGCATCTCGGCTTAAGATATTCCTATAAATAGATAGATAGATAGATAGAGACCAATGTAATCTTTTCTTGGTCTATATTCCGTGATATTGTTTCCATTGTATACACAGTATTCAATTTATCCCAAAAGAAAATAACATAAACAAAAAAGTTCTCACTTTCTCATCGAATTATTTAGGCAATGTCTTCTGTGGTAGTTGGTTCTTACCAGCGTGGTTTTCAGCCGAGAGACTTCATATTTCCACGTCCTTAATACAGCGTCCTTTTGCCTCTTTGATAAATATTTTCACGGTAATTATTTTAAGTGTTCGTTTATTGTCTTCTCTGTACCTTTCCCTTGCATCCTAACGGGTTTCATTGCCATTTTTGGTGGGGAGGATGATCGAAAAGAATTATCTTACGAAAATACACTAGCCAACATGTTTTGCGTTTAATTGTTTCTTTTAGTTTTGGGGATGTCGAATAATATACGAACAAAAGGGGAGATAACGATACTTGAAACACACTCGTAGTTAACCGTAACACATCTGACCACAATTTCGATCTAATAATATGCTAGTCTGATTAAAAAAAAAATAAAAAGCATTGAATTTGCACTGATTTAACCGGCTCAAATACACGATCACCAATCATCGCCAATCATCGCCAAAATATCAGTAACACAACGTGGTATAAGAACTAATAGGAGAAATGTCGAGTTCTACTCAGAGTAGGCTAAATTTCAAATCCACCAGACGACGAGTATTTCATATTTGTTGGTTTGTTTAGTGGCATTATGGGTAACTTGATGTCGAAATTTAAATTTCTTAGGCACATTAGAAATTTCTTTTCCAAAAAATGAAATACTGATAATTTTTTTTTCAAAAATGTATTGCTGGTAATTTTTCTAACTCTGAAAATGCACTGCTGGCAATTCCACTACAAAAACGTATTCCTACGCCTTCATTATGTTTTGGCCGCGGAATAACGGTTAGCTATTTTCCTATAGATGGAACACTTACAGGTGCTACAACTCCGGTCAGGGTGGATCTGGGAAAAACAACAAATTAAGTGCTGCTTCCAGGCTCCTAAAAACTACCCGAACAGCGGCCTTGCTGCCGGATGTAGTCTATCGTCATACCCAAGACTAATTTCATATATAGCACTGTTTTATTACCACCCGTACTCACTATGCAGTATATATATATATATATATATATATATATATATATATATATATTATACAAAAATATAGTTGAAAAGGCTGGAAAAATCACCGTACTAAAATAAACGGACGTATAAAAAAGTACTCAGTGAAGTAGCTTGGAAAAAAAGACATGCAGTGCTAGCCAATATAAAAATGAGGCAAAATAATATATCCAACGGCGCTACAGTGGTTTCAACCGTTAGGGCTCGTCAGGTGGCTGGGTCATATATATATATATATATATATATATATATATATATATATATATATATATAGCCAGAGTAATACTCACCCACACTAGTTCCGTGTAGGCTTTGGTGAGGAGCTGGGTTCCTCTGTCTACAACAAAATTTTGACTTCATTCTCAAAAACAAAAATAAATAAATAAATAAAACTAAACAAAAACATCACCAGCCTTCTCAACTCAAAAATTAATAAACTGACCACGGTTAACAACACGTAGATTGGATCGCTAAAACTCCATAATATATATATATATATATATATATATATATATATATATATATATATATATATATATATATATATATATATAGCGTACAGACACCTTGAGAAATTAAGAATATAACAGCAGTTTATAATTTATTGAAGCTTCACTGATATTATTACGAAAATTTACATCAGTGAATGTTTAAAAAACAAAATGAAAATATAAACATGTAGGTGTCCCAAAATAAGTACGTCCTTGTAATATAGGATATTGACATTGCATATGAATGGCTCCAAAATCACGCTGCTAATGGTTTTTGGTAGATATGGGAATTGGTTTTACATGGCTTAATGTCATCGGGTATGAGTTCAATTTTTGGATCTGGTCGTCATGCACCAATTCAGCAGGAACAAACAATAACTGATATCACAGGAACACAATGTCACAATAACCGACAGATGTCGTATATAAGCCAATCAATGGACACCTGATGATGACCGCAGGGTATGTAGTAGAAACGTTGTATCTATAATAACATCTATATCAACCAATATGGTAACAATAGTTTGTAATAATACAAGAATATTAAAATATGTAAATCTGGTATAATCTTGTCTTCCATTTTTTTTCTGAGTAAGCGGATGTATTAGCAAAATAAATTATCTTCGACCCGTTATAATCATAAATATCTGAGTAAATTATCATAAACCCGTTAAAATCATAAATATGTGTTTTTTTCAAAATTAAATTATAATTATTTTAAAACGCAGAAGCAGGTTTTTCCAATTTTCTTATATTTTGAGAAGTCTACAAAATGTTTAATTTCTTTACGTCATTTTATTTTGATGGTATATTTCAGTCTAGACTTTTTTCTTGTATGAAATATCGAATTAATTATATTTATAAAAGATTAACACTTGCATACCTTACCTATTGATTATAGTATTGAATCGTGGTAGTCACTGGATCAAGAATTACGACAGCTGTTCGCCATAAACAGCAGAATGTGAAAAACGAGAGTATGAATTCATTGCTTGAACAATACTTAATCGGTAAACAAAACATTGCATTTAACAGTTAAGCCGATTCGCAAAGTCTGCTATGTATAATTTGCTTAGGAAACACGAGTAAAAATCTTTAGAATGTAATAAATGTAAATTTGAGAGTTGGAGAAACTTGAGCAATGGAAGCAAGAAATAAAATGGAAAGAAAAAAACAGGATGCTAAAGTTTAGTGGTCAATTCACAATTTAACTTATAACTAAGTAAAGCGGAGAGAAAACAAAACACGTTGCTATAAAGTCAAGCTGATTATTCTGACTGAACTCCTCAGTTTGCACAAATATGCTTAAACTGTTTCAGATACCAACGCAGAACTTAGAAATTTATCCCCGCGCTGCGTACAAAATGAATAAAGCAAAAGAAAAGTGCCAATCCGATCATCATCAGTCCCATGACCGTAGTAGGTCGTAGGGTCTCTGGAAGCTGAACACCGACAAACACACTCCACATGTCTCTGTAGCCATTCAATCATGAGTAGCTTATCTTGGGCAAAGTAGACCTGAGGGAACACATCTCAGTGCAGGTCAGACCACAGCCGATGCCCTCTGTTCAGTCCTATGTGCAGATTTAGCCTGTGGCCTTTATAGGCTCGCTGTGGTTACTGTCTCTCGGCTGAAATCCTCACTGGCATTGCCAATATTAGTTCCTTGAGAAAGCGATAACATTTTTTTTGTTTATGATATTTTCTTTTGTGCTAAATTGTGCTATCTATCTATCTATCTATCTATCTATCTATCTATCTATCTATCTATCTATCTATCTATCTCAGTCTCTTCACTTTCTATCTATTTATATTGTCTGTCTGTCTATATATATATATATGTGTGTGTCTCTTCATTATCTATATATATATATATATATATATATATATATATATATATGTGTATGCGTGTGTGTGTATATGTCAATCTCTTCATTATCTATCTATCTATCTATCTATCTATCTATCTATCTCATCATTATCTATCTATTTATACTTTCGTCTCTTCATTATCTATCTATCGATCTATCTCAGTCTTTTCAGTATCTATTTATCTATCTGTATATATATATATATATATATATATATATATATATATATATATATATATATATATAGTCTCTTCATTATCTATCTATCTATCTATCTATCTATCTATCTATCTATCTATCTATCTATCTATCTATCTCAGTCTCTACATCATCTATCTGTCTATGTAATTGTCTATCGTTTTTGGCCGAAGCATCGAATGTAACATATCGTCCGAACACTGGTTCCACTGGAAATAAATTTGAACATTGCATTGACAGTCCGAATATCTGTCTTATACTAAATATAGAAGGGCTTTTCTCTACGTTGATTTTGCACCGAAATGCGTGTTCTAAGGTATTTTCTGCCAGGTTTTCCTTCCACTGCATTTCACAGAAAGGCCTTGAATCCGGTTATTATCTCTCAGCATTTATTCCTGGGTAGTTCTGTTGAGTGTTAATGCGTTATTTTTCTTCAGCCATTGATTTCATTATATTCCATGGAAAGTTTTTGCCTTCGTTTTTCATTTTATAGCTTTCTTTTTTCCAGATGTATTAAACACAATATATTCCCCCCCCGCCCCCGTGTTGTCATTCTCTAACATTTTTTCACTCGATATCAGCGGTTTTGCGTATTATGTTTCCGGTATTTATTTCCCCTGATTAAACGGAATAAAAAAAAAAAAATCAAAAATTAGATTCCACAGTAATTCAAAGAATGTCTGCCACTTGGGCTTTAATTTTACAGCATTTTGCCACTGGCAAAATGATTTTTCCACTGGGGATATTTCTCAGCTTTTCGTAACCATTTTCTATCACAGATTTTCTTTACCCTTTACGTTATAACCTTCCATTTCCGTTCAGGTAATGTCTTCCGCTCGGTTGAAAATACTTTATTCAGCTGAATATCTGTCGCTCAGTCTACGATCTTTGTTTTTACTTTATTTGTATGACCCTAGAGTGTTTTTTAATCGTTTCACCTCAGGCAAGGCTATACAGTCACTAAGATGCAAACTGTTATTGAGAATGGAAGAAAAAGTTAAAAAGAAACGGAGACAGAAGATGGCGATAGACTTTGCATTTAAATTTTTGAAGGTTTAGTACATAAGAAAACAAGAAGCCGGAAGAGAAGAAACTATTAGAATAGAACTTGCAGTTACATCATACAATTTCCACAGTAAAATAAAGAGATCTACCTGTCAAATTTAGTACTTTGTTTAAATTCATGAACTACAGGTAATAAAGAGGCAACCTCAGCAGAACAATTAGCATGGAAATATTTTGGCAAAGGCGCAGTAAAAATACGCTACGGCGGTGGAAAAAGAGACTGAAGCCGAGATGCCAGGACAAGACCGATGACACTGCAGATTCTTTCGAAAAATATCTAGATAGAGTGTCAAAGTATATTTATTGTCTTGATTGGGGTAAAAAATATTAGAATCAATAAACAGACCTGGCAGCAATATTTAATTGTTTTTACAATCCAAATGATATGTTTCGGCTTTAAATAGTTTTTAAATAACTCACAAAGGGTAGATAACCCGTAAAAACAAAACCAAGGTTTTAACATAATAACTGTTTATAATAAGTATATTTATTTCCACCGTATTTTCCAAAATATTTATACCCTTCCCGGTATTAATTTCCTCGTGTCACTCGTGTTCTTTGCCACAAGCAAATTACCCTTGTATTAAGTAAAATATATTTACCAAGTTTACTCTGCTTTGATTAATACGACACGAAGCTAAATGGGAAAGATTCCAGTTTGGAAAATTGCGTGGTAAAAATATTCTATTTGAGATTAAGTAAAAATACTAGACTGGAAATGATGCTGGGAGGTCATAGGTCTGAAGCAATCGGTACATATACTGGGCTATGAGATCCTGCTCAGTAGGCCTAGCATATAAATAAATACCACATGGGGCCATAAAAAGGAAATCCAAACGACGGTCGAGAGAATCAAGCTCATACCAGTATGAAAAGAGAAGCGCTGTTTATGGAGGTCAGTTTCCGGACCTTTGTCACATAAAAATGGTGGTCTTCATCGGACAAAACACTTAACAAACACAGCCAACATTTACAACTTCGGACACCCGCCTTTGCTGACACTGGTGGCCATAAAATAAAACCATACTAGAATTTCTCATCAACATTTTCTCACATAACTTCAATACTAGAGAAAGAAATGAGAAACTCACATTCGTGATTTAAGATTGTTTTTTTTTTACTTGTTTTATGAACGTGTCACGAGTCAAAGACTTATTTTCAAAGTTCGAAAGTAGAAATTCCTCTTTTGCAAATGCCCCTGGGACAATTTTTTTTTCTCTCTCGTTTTCTCTTTAATCAGCCTAACCCTTGGAATATTTCAATATTTCTTTTCTTATCTACTTCGTTTCAATGGACAAATCAATAGATGATATGATTTATATTCCTTAGACATTTCAAATAACAATAAAAAGAAAACTCAATGAAAACAAGCATAAGTTTTTGAATTAGGTTTTAGTATTGGCTGAGCTAATGAATAGGCGTGAGAGAAACAGTTTGTGTTGTACGGCATTAATCCTCAACTGAAGAAATAAAATACAGGCCTTACTTCAAAATAAGTTGTTGACGTATGGCTGGAATTAGTATGAAATCTCGAATCGGTTTGTTATTGAACAAGTTCTTAATTGAGTGTTTTATATCAGTATCATACGGAGTCGTTTTCATTGTTATTTTTTGCATGATATTAAAGATATTTTAGAAGTGGTCTGAAATTTTTCTTGCTTCTTTATTGCGCTTTAACTCAGCAGGCAGAAGAAATTCGCTTATTAGACTCATGAAAAAAAATTAATTATCTAAATAAGTTACACATGCAATTAAAATAAAGTAACATATTAAGGTAACATAGGTCATTGGCTGACGGTACGTATCAGGCTGAAACACGGGTTCCAGTCCGGTCACCGAAGTTAAGCGACTTCGAAACTGGTCAGTAGGTAGATGATGACCGTTTGGGAACAAGGTAATATTGGTTGTGACGGCGGCGTAATGGATAATGGCTTTGGATGAGAAATGGGAGAGCCGAGTTCTGATTCGCTACATTCACTTACACAAATATCCTTGGGCGATCATGAGATATATTTTCGGCCAAGTATGTCAAATCCGCCCCGACCAACACGCATTGGGTCATCAGAGTAGGGGAATGGATCACTATTCTTCATGAAGTTTGAGGAAGGCCCCAACAAAGGATCTTAACAGGATGATTTGTTATTTTTTTAGCTGCATATCAATTCCTCATTGGTCATTTAATACCAAGATTTAATTTTCCTGGGAACATTAGTAATTTCTTTTACAGAAATGTATTGCTGGTAATTTTATCTTCTTCAAATGTATTGATGGGAATTTTGTCTTTTAAAAATATCTCTAACTGGTATTTTTTTTACTATGAAAATGTATTGCTGGCACATTCAATATAAAAATGTGTTTCTACACCTTCATAGTTTTTTTTTACCCACGTTTGGGTGTCCACTATTTGCCCATAGCTGGGACCCTAACAGATGCTACCACCCCGGGTCAGAGCGGACTTAGGATCAACAGCAATTAAGAGGTGGTTCCACGCTCCTCAAAACCTCCTGACCAGAAACCCCTCGCCGGATGTAGTTGATCATCATATCCAGGACGTATTTCATATATAGTACTATAGTACTGTACCAGCAGTACTTATTATGCACTATATATATATATATACATACATACACATATATATATATATATATATATATATATATATATATATATATATATATATATATATATATATATATATATATATAGATATATAGCAGGGTAGTACTCGCCTACAATAGTTCGCAGTAAGCCTTGCTGCTGAATGTAGTACCAGGATGACCCACAGTCTAAGAAGAAGAATAGAATAATGATAAAACTCCACAGTGAGCTTACAAATATTTTTCTGGTAAGTTTGTAAAACCATTTCACCGGAAGCAAGGCGCTATTGCCATTAAGACGCAAGGAAGTGAATTGTACTTTTATAAGGATAGATTGATGAGAAATATCGATAAGTTTCTTTTTATTACTATTCACTCACTACAAGGACCAAAAACTACTAAAGAGGGTTACTAAACGAGATTTTTTGTGAGGGCATGAAGAATAGGAACAACTGTTACACGTTATGAGGATATGTAAGACAAATGATGTTTGACCCTAGATCTGAAAAGATTAAAATTGTAGTAGTCTTGGAAGCATCCTATCGGGAATCCGGGTCACATCGCAACATTTCCGGGGAAGAATTTGTCTGAGGGAAACTTACTCTCATCAGTAGAGTATAAAATATACATGTCGTGGTGGGTGCTAGCAGTCAAGGTCTGGATTGGTGAAACCAAGGAATGTTGTTTGCCCAAACATCCACCAAGAAAATAGTGATAGGGCAACTTTTCTCCTGTGGGAAAGACGTTGAAGGGTGAACAGGAATTAATCACCGACAAAAACGTGTAAATGCTTTTGAACTCGGTCGGAATTGGAAAGGCTTGGGCAGCTTTGGGCGTGGCTGTGGCAGCAATATTCAAATTAGAGCTGAGCTGGTTCTCATAAACAATACGAGTCAGGTACTTTATAGGGGAGGTTTGGTTTGGTTTAGTTTGTTTTGTTTTACGGCATATCAACCTCAATGGATTATTTAATGCCGACAAAATATTTATTGCTGGTAATGTTTTTCTTCAAAAATATATTTCTGGGAATATTTTCCTTAAAGATATCTATAGCTGGTCATATTTTTTTTCAAAGAATGTATAGCTGTTTGTATTGCTGGTATTTTTTTAAAGTATTGCTGATGATAATTTTTTCTTCAAAAATTATTGCTAGTATTAATTTTTTTATTATTTTTTATTATTACAAAGTATTTCTGTTATTAAAACCTGTTTTTACACAAGTTTGGGTGTTAACTATTTGCCCATAGCTGGGACCCTAACAGGTGCTACCACCCCGGGTCAGGGGGGATCTGGGAACACTAGCAATTAAGAAGTGGTTCCACGCCCATCAAAACCTCCTGATCAGAAGCCTTGCTTTGGGCGTAGTTTATCGTCTTACCCAGGAGGCGGATGTAGTTTATTGTCAAAGCCAGGAAGATATAGGAGCGGTACAAGAAACCAAACATTGTTGCAGCAACTTTAGCCATGTATCCTATACATAGTTTCAGATCCGGTGTGTGGCTGTGTGCCAAATGACGTTCCAGGCAAGGGGCCACATTGCGCATATAAATGTTCTTCATGGCGGCAGAAAACTTAGGGTCTGCTTTGTGTGTAATGAAAAATGGCGAACCTGGCTTTAGAGGTACATATTTCATTAAATATGAGAAGAAATGTCGTAGGGAAGTTTGTAAAGCATTCATTTTTAATTTCGAACTAGGAAGATATTCTTTTAATCAGCAAGCCGCTAAACATATGATGCAAGGTGATGGTAGAAGCTGACACGTTAAGGACTCATTGAAGAGAAAAGAGATAATAGGTAGCATCGTGTAAGCTACATAGTTCTTGTCTAAATTAACAGCTGAGGGATATTAAAGGGGCAAAAACTACTTATAACTACAAAATATAGGAAGTTGTGGATAACTTATATTATCAACGTTCTGAAAGAACAAGGCTATTAAAAGATGAATGTCAGTCAGCGTTTAAACACATGTTCTTTTTAACAGAAAGTACAGCAACTTTAGGAAAAATATCCCCACGGGACCGATTTCACAAGACACCAAGTCTTGCTGCCCGTTAATTTTCCGTCGCTATTGTTGACAGGAGACGCTGGCAGAAACCCGCATCTAGACAAGTTGCAGAAAGGCCTGTATATGAACATGCCAAGTCATACCGTTGCTAACGAGGAAAACCAGGATATAACTAGTTTTGACAATCATGTCCGCATGCAATCCGGCGTGTCTGTAATGGCGCACGTTCGCCACAGGGAAAATTTCATATTAGCTCAAAGAAGCCAAATACGAGCTTAACATCAGGTTATTCCCGGTCGTTGAATGCAGATTGACAGGACCTCACACTTGCATCGGGTTTTGAATGCGTGGTAACGAGAATATACGATAAAAGTAGTTATATAAACAACCAACCCAGATTTGGGCAAATGTCAGTTGTGGGTGTAAGGTTCACGTTCTGTTTGTAGGCGAGGATCTTCTTACCCACTCTGACCGAGAGAAATAGACGAAGTATTAGAATGAAGTAGGATGTAATATTATTATGTAATAAAATTTCAAGTCTCGGATTATCATTAACATGGATTTCTACATTATTACGCTAACCTATTTTCCATCATGAATATATATATATATATATATATATATATACATATATAATTTTTATATATTATATTTGTTCTACTCTGTATTGAGATAAAAGAAAATGAAAATAAGATAAATAAAATAGGATGTAATATATATATATATATATATATATATATATATATATATATATTATATGTAACATATATATTTTATATATTTAATAGTATTATTATTTATTATTGTTATTATATTATTATTACGCTAACCTGATTTCCATTATGAATATATATATATATATATGTATATATATATTTATATATATATATATATATATATATATATATATATATATATATGTATATATATATATAATATTTATATATTATATTTACTCTACTCTGTATTGAGCACTCTTTTAAGAATAGTATTTTTTGTTTATTGAAATTTATTCCGTATCCACCAATCCTATACTTATATATATATATATATATATATATATATATATATATATATATATATATATATATATGTGTGTGTATAAATCAATTCATCCCAAATGAAGTCAAAAACGCTTTTACTTCGCAATCTATTACTGGGATTTAGAGAATATGAGAAAAACGCTATTTAGGAGAAGGAACAATAAAAGAACAGGAATTAAAAAGATAGATAGCCTTTGACATTCCACTTAAATTTTGAATACACACATTCACTCATACACATATATATATATATGTATGAAATGATATATATATATATATATTATATATATATATATATATATATATATATATATATCCTTTCACCTAAAAATGAGAAGTCTGACAGAAGAAACTGTTAGCATAGAACTTACGGTTACATCTAACCATTTCAACTGTAAAATGATATAAAACCATGATCTATTATTCCGCTTAAACTTATAAATTCTAGACACCATAGAGGAAAATTCATCAGAACAATTGCTATGATGGTGTTTATAGAAAATTGACAGGGGATCTACGTTAGGGTTGTGGGAAAGTTGAGATGACAGGTCAAGACCAATATCATTGCCGATTGTTCTTTGCGTTTCGGCAAAGCAATAAAAGTTGCTCCAAATCATATTCAATTTAATACGGTTGCCATTTTGCTAGAGACGAAACTCGGTTTGTCACTCGCTGCTCTGTCACTATTATCTTGACATATATTCAGACGAGATACGTTCCTTAGTTCAATCAGTTCAGACCTTCAGAAGGAAGTTTCACCCAAACTGTTTTTCCTCCAGGACTTTTACTTTATGTAACAAACTTCTGAAACAAGAATCAGCACGATTTTAACCTCTTCTATAATCGTCTAGGATGAAGCGTTTTTTTTAAAAATTTCACATATCCCTATGCATTGCTTACTTCCTCATTTTACACCCTTACAAATCATTCAGTAACCTTGAATAGCTGATGGGCCATATATTGGATGCAGAATTGGAAAAACTGTAGCATAATCAATAAACGATGAATGATAGAGGATGTCGTAAATCCCATATTAACATATAAATTAATAAAATATGCTATTCAAGTATGCGACATCTTGTATCAATTGGATATATATTTCTGTGGCTTTTCTTATTTAAATTTATTAATAAATGGAAATTTATGGTGCACTTTGCATAAAAACTGACATTTCCACAAAAAGTCATCAATATTTTTAGCAAGATTTTTTATGAGCTGAAAAACAGCACATTATATTGTTCATATGAATACGAGTATATTCTGAAAATCTTATTCACATTGGCCGCAAAATATTATTGCAAAAACATTCTTGCAAAAACATTCACTGGGATAATAACACACGATACAATGTATGAAGTCTTATGCAATGCCCGCAACCCTATTATTGATAGGAACTGTGGCCAAACGTTATAAGAACGAATCCAAAGCAGTGACAGTATCGAGCCAGGTTGAACCATCGTCTTTTTTTTGTTACGGGCAATGTAAAATCCAGTCGAAATTTCGTCTTTCCTGCAGTACATCTAAACTTCAGATTGGTTTCAGTGAGTCGACAGGCCCTGCTTGCTTCTCGTCCTCAAAAATACCGACGATTCATTCACTAAATATTCCCAAGTCTCCTGTTAGCACGATGTACACCAGAACGATCTTCCGCTTTCAGTGAATTCTCACGCTCAACAAGTCAGCCATTCATCCCCAAAGCAGAGATTACTAAGATTACCCGAATGGACGAATTATCTGGACTTCTATCTGTTACCCTAAAAACTACAGGAGGGATATGTAACAATGCCCATCCCATTCACTCTCTCAACTCCTATTAACAACAGGAGTTCTGGTAAATCACTGTAAAACAATTGAAAATTCCTGTTTAAATGAATAAAGAAAAAAGGAAAGTTCCATCTTAATTTCTTGGATTTCCAATAAACCATGTTTAGTGTTATTTTGCACTGAGTTTTCTAATTGAGGCTGTTCGTTACATAGCTAATTTTATTTAGTGCCAATTTTTGTTCCCTGATACTTATTTGAATTCACTTAAGAGGAGGTACCTGAAGGCGTGGGATACTTATTTAAAGCTAAGAAGGCAGAGAAACTGACATATCTGGGCGTAGTGTAATAACGGACGGCGAAAAAAAAAAGTGACACAAATCGGAAGGCGCACCGTAAGAGCAAAAGATATCTTCCAGAAACCAAGCAAATTATTAAGACGTAGGAAAATGACGTTTGAAATAAAGAGAACTGGACAGCAATATTTAACTTCCTATATGGCAGTGAATGTGGGGAAATAACCCCACAGACGAAGAAGACGCTTTACGCAACAGAGATGTGGTTCTAACTACAAATCCTAAGAATACGCTGGTTCGACCCTGTAAATAACGATGATTTAAGGACAGTGAGAAACTAAAAGGAAACTTACAATACAGCTTAATTACGGAACAGATATTTGAGGAAAGAAGGCTCAAAGAATTTGACACTCACAGACATGGTGAAGACAATAGAAATAGATTTTAATAACAAGTATACTACCATACGCATTTATGCGCCTAGATGGTAGAACAGGAAGAAACGCAGATGGTAATGTATGTAAAGCTGATTAAGGCAACAAAAGACAGGAAATTATAGATAGCCATGATCACCCACAACATAAAGTTACATATTAATAATAAAAAAAATCCACAGTAATATTAATAACAATATATTAACCAATTAGAACATTTGATCAATAATTACTAATAGACGGAATTTCAAATATGTTTATAAACGGATTTTGGGGTGGGGAATAGAGAATATCCGATTTTTCGATTGGAAATAAAACCTAACTGGCTTAATTAAAAATATTTCGTACGATTGTTAATAAAATCAGGAAGTCATTTTTTATGCCGTCTTTCGAATGTTGGTGTATGGCTCTTATTTGTAAATGCCAAAGAGAAATTAAAAATGACTATTTGAAATATTGCCGTGTCATTTAATCAATTAACTGAAACCATGCAATACTGAATAGTTAGAAGGCTTTTCTTAAAAAAATGTTCTGCGATCCGAGTATTCTGCTAAAAGATTAATGACTCTAAGCAATCCTTTAAACGAAGAAAGAATGGAAGAAAGAGAGGAGCATTCTATCGATTTATCAGAATTTGCCAAAGGAGAAAATTGTTTTGATGTGTGATGGAAAAAACCGTAATTTTATAACGGTTTGAATAATTAGATCGCATTCCTTGAAAAAGTATTATCAAATGAATATAAAATCACTTTTCTCTCTCTCTCGCTCTCACTCACACGTACACATATATAAACACAGCCCGAACACAAATACATTCACGTGTTCCTTCAGTTTATGGGAACGATAGGAAATGTCTTTCTGTAAGCCGGAAGTTTAAATTATTATAAGGAAATCGATCGTCTGAAAAAAAGAAAAGTTTGGTTCTAAGCCATCAATTTTCTAAGAAGTTATTACTTTTCTTCTGAATAAATTCAATATTGAAAAATTTACATCACTCTTGTAGAATCATAAAATGGGAAACTCGAGGATCAGAATATCACAGTGAAAAAAATATGGAAGACAAGCCTCCCATTTGATTAAACCATAAACGCCAGGTAAACGTGTAAAAGATGAAAAAAATGTTTTTAACACATTGACTGCCGACCACGAGATAACACGAGGTTTTCAGTTTTTATTAAGTCGCCGACTAGGAGTTATGACGTCTTTGGCGTTTTCTGATACACTTTCGTCTCCGGGTGCCAAAAACGACTTTATTCGTAGCGATATTTTTCGTGTGAAAATAATGTTACAACTTCAGTTGAAGTTATAAATCAACTCATTAAATTCATTATTCCCTAAGTTGGCTATGATAAAGTTGGCATTTAAAGTCAGATTTCGTCATTGGCCACTGACAACGAACGTGTTAAAGAGTAGATTCTATGCTCATTTTCGTTTATTATAGACTGTGCCCCTTACTCTGTAACCCTCTAACTCGAGTAGCTCTCTGGCTTTGTACAAGTTGAACATCATTGTAATATATATGTATATAGAATAGCTGGCCAATCGTTTTCGAGGATACCAAGCTACTATTACAGGCACGCGCTTAGGCACATTTGTGTTTGCTCAAGACCCACAGATCCTACCTGTGGTTTATACTGCAACTATGCTGAGCAGACCTTAGTAAAAGTTTCTGGGAGAGAGCGTGTTATCTAGCGTGATCAACAAGGCCAGCTTGCTCAAACCCTGGGCCACGATGACTTGTGACGACCCACATGAGTTCCGTCTACCCAATTTCATTTACAAAGCTTGGATCAACACGTGGAATGGTTTTCAGGCACTTACCAAAGGTACAGCACGATAAAATCGACTATGTTGAGATTCGAACACGGGTCTCATGGTCAGAAAGTGAACGTTCTAAAGAAAAACTGATTTAAAAATATGGTTCCATCGCTACACATGAATTACCATGTTTCAAAAACGGAAACTAACAACTTCAAATTCAATTATATAATTAAATTAAATGCCCTAGCTGTGTTTCATTTTCAAGCGAATTTTGGAATAACTTATTTTGAAATTCACTGAGTTTTACAAGCACACACATTAATAATATTTGTTTCCAAAGATACGAAGAAATCCAATCATTTTAACTAGGGGCGGTAGCGTGTTCATTTATACTAACGACTTTTGTATCAAATATGAGTTACTTTCCAAAAGAGGTTAAGTCTTGGTAGCGTAGGGCTGCCTTTTTTAACGCATTATGACATACGTTCAACGCATGTCGTTGTGGTTTTTATCAACGAGAAAAAGGTTTTTGGCATTTTTTCCATAAATTTCTATTTGTATACATAAAGATTCTTTCTAAAAACAGAGAGAAGTTTTAAAGAGAAGTTAAATGAAGTTAAATTTTAATCCCCACCTTCACCTTTAGGCCTTGCTGTTCTTCTCTCGTCTGTTACCACTCTCTAGAGCTTTCATTTACCTCTCACATTCGTCCCCCA
>OZ038481.1:53052538-53107538 GCA_964036315.1 Acanthosepion esculentum
AAGCCTGATGAGCGGGAGCGAAACCGGTTGCTTCGCGCGTTTTAATATGTCTAGTAATATTAAGCTGAATACCTTTATCGCTATAATAAAATTTTGTACCTATAAAAATATTTTCAAATATATATATATATATATATATTCCGTTTATTTTAAATACCAAATATAATTTTTTAAATTTAAAAAATGTAATCCCAGTATAACATATATCTATGCCAACATTACGATAACCAGATATATTTGTAAAGTTTAAATTACGTAACGGCCAGTCTATACTCAGCACCTGAAGATTGCGTTGTGCATGAAACCCCAAGTCGTACCATCGGCGAGTGATAATATGTATATTTATTAATAGATATTTAATAGTTCTGTTGTATTACATCGAGCAATGATTCATCAACCTCAGCACTATAGGTGCAATATATTAAATTTTATTTATATTTTACACCTTTTAGTCAATTACTCTTATATGTGTAATGAAGTTTTTATACTTTGTAAGGTAACCTTTATTGGAATATGGAATCAATTAACAGGATCAGTTAATTATGTGCCGTGCGTGATACACGCTTAGGCGATCACGTATCTTTTGATATATGACTGACGAGGCAGATTTTTTTGCCATTTCTTTCTGCAGTAGACCTATTGTCCTCCAAGGCTATAGAACCCAGTCTGCCCTGGTATTTACCCATGGCTGGGGGAGAAGTAAAGGATTAATACCTTTTCCAAGGGTATTAGCACCGAAATGTAATGGATTCGACTGGAATTCGAACTCGGCTCCCCGATTCCTCAATCCGTTCCACTATCCATTAATCCACAGTACCTGCTCAACTTAGAATACTTTACTAAAAACATGGTGGTTCCTGACAAAAGATCTCATAAGCTGATCTTTTTACACAAGATCGAAATCATCGTAAAAAAAAAGGATGAGGCGGAAACTCTTTTCTCTAAACACAAGATACGAGTCTAACAACTTAAAAGATGGCGAGCTTTATGGATTTAAGTCCCCCAAAACACCACTATTCGACAATGTATTAATGGAATTTAAGTAAGATCTATTCTCGGTAATAGACAAAATTAAATTCGCTAAAACTACTAACGACCTACAGCAAAAATTGCTAAAAGACGTTTCTATAATAAAAAAAAATCTGACAAAATTATTATCAAAGCAGATAAGACGGGCAACCCTTATAAAATCGATACGGATATGTACTATAAAGCTATTAACAGGGAAGTTAATAAGTTTTGTAAAAAGGCACCCAACAACTTGGAAAATAACATCAATAGTGAAGCCAAGAAAATCGCCACTGATCTAAAAATTGATGATAGGATCCACCAATTCCACAAACAACAATTATTCATCAAAGTTAAAGGCTAGAAGGCGAATTTCTTAAAGAACCCTCAATACTGATTACTCAACCCGAATAAAAATAATATCGGTAAAATCAGCAAAAACATCCTTGAAAGAGCAAACAAATACACTAAAAATGCTCTAGAAATTAATTAGTGGCAGAAGACAGCAGAAGCCATAGAATAGTTTACTGATATAAAAAGGAAGAATGGATGTACATTCATCGAATTCTATATTTGTGCCTTTACATTCACTCGTCAGAAGAATTGCCTGTAAAATTGATTTTATTTTCAGAAATAAAATATTGCTCATGGGCCGTTGATTAATTTTCCTTAATAGATTTTATGGATATTTGGAGGTTTGCTATTAATACGAGTTTTGATTCGAATTATATGAGTAGCCATCTAGTTTTGCTTTGGTCAGCGATGTGTGTCAAACATTTTTTTAAGTAAATTGTAAATCAAATGAATCATTTCAACTATTTATAGCTTATTAGATATGAAATATATATGATTTCTCAACATTTGTTAAAGATTTCAGTTCTGTGCAAATTCAAAAACATGTTTGCTTCGATGTTAGTATATAGATATATTATAGTATATAAAATCTCAGAAATAATTCTGCTATCAGTGATATATCGATATCGTATGTGACTATGGTTACCTCCGGCGATGATAAATTCTGGTTGGTTATCCAATCTTCTTGCTTCTACTTTTATGTACCGTGTACCTTCGGGACGTGTGCGATCATGGCTCTAGACATCTTCCCATCTTTTATAGCAATGTTTGTCCTGTTACAACAATTATTGTGTATATGATAGATACAGATTTATAATCGACTGTATTTGTTAAGATTTATACAGATGTTATCTTCTTCTTCTTCTTCTTCTTCTTCTTCTTCTTCTTCTTCTTCTTCTTCTTCTTCTTCTTCTTCTTCTCCTCCTCCTCCTCCTCCTCCTCCTCATGGTCCCTTCAGGACGTTGGTTAACATGACTCTCCACAAGCTCATATCCTTTGTAGCTCTTAGCAATATTTGTCTTTTTACTATTCAACCAATTCCCTGTTCTTACACAAGCATGTTACGTAGGTGTACCGCCGTTTTAATTCAATATGACTTTTGAGTGTCAAATTCTTCAAGCTTACTTTCCTCATTATGTCCCCAAGAAATATCAACGGTTTTTCTTCTGATTGCAAGTAAAAACCTTTCTTGAAACTTACATGCACTGTCAATGGTATTCTCAACATCTACATCTCTTTTGTCCCGAGTCTCTTCACTGTAAGGAAATTGCCCAGCAATTATGCAATATAAATCCGCCTATAGGAGGATTTATATTGCATAACAGTTCAGCATTCTTTGATGATAACGAATTTTTTACTTACGTTTTCGAGGGCATTTTCGTTATTCTAATAAACCCACTGATTTCTGCGTCATATATTCTGTCGTTTATTTTAGTACTTCTCAGTATTATCAGCAATAAAAGCTGGACTATTTAGACATTTATTTATTTAGTACTTCTATTTATTTAGTACATTGTTTATTTAGTACTTATTTTAGTACTTTCCTTATTTTTTATTTTTATATTTTATTTTTATTTTTTATATATTTTATATATATATTATATATTTTATTTATATATTTATTTTTACATATTTTTGTTTTTTATTTTAGTACTTTTATTTATTTAACTTTTATTTATATAGTACTTCTCAGTATTATCAGCTATAAAAAACATGGACTGCAGCCTGGATTGAAAATGTTGCCATCCGAGAGGCGTAGTTGCCATGCTTGACACCTACTGTATATCAATAATTTACTGAAAATGCAACTCATTAACATGTCAAGATAGCATGTTAAGGAAAATAGCATATATTTTTCATTATTATGACTGCGTGTATTTGTGACAAGAATGTGTCTTGATTAAAGACAGCTTTCAAAAGCACGCCATCATTGCTAACAGCTTGTAAACGATTTTCTGATGGATTCTTTCCCTTCGGTTGTATTCTCTGGGTCATCAAACAGATTAATTGCCTCCTGACACAACCATTACCTGACTGCAGGGTAAGAAACTTTGATCTTCAAGTTCGGTCCACACTTCCAGAATTCGCTGTTCTGTGACGTCGATGCTGGTTCTTCAAATTATTCTAGAGACAGTTCCATGTGTGGGTCGTGCAGTCTCCCGCTGAAATCTAGCCTTGGTTGTTCTAATAACTCAGTGATATTTTAAATAAATTTTCTTCTTATTCAAACATCCGTTTTTGTTTTTTTTTTGTTTTTTTTTTTAATTAGGTATGTTGACTGGATGTTTACCAGTTTTACTCACAGCCTTGTCATATCATCATTACCTTTCGACCTCCCTATCGTTGGTCGGAACTCCATTGACAATCTCTTTCCATACTGTTCGGTTCTTTATTGCTGTCCCGAGATCCCCAATGTCCAACGTGAGTCTCGAGCTATGGTGTCTGGGAAAATCAATTTTAGTGAGAAGACATTTCCAGAAGGATGACATAGGAGTAAGGATGAGACGATTTCCTGTCCGTTCGGTGGCAGCGGCCGGCAAACTGAAATCGTTTTTGTTTGAGATTTTAAGACAGATTAGTCTCAGGTCTCCGTAAATTGTGTTAAACGTTGCATGGGATCTCCAGCCTTGTCATATACTTCTACTTGGATCTGTCGACTCCCCGATTATGCTAGTTGGTGCGGCTGACACTTCAGTAGTAAGTAGGTTTTCATGCCTAACTAGTTTAGAATTCAGATTTATTCTTCTCACAGACTGGTTTATAGCAAAAGTTAGATTGGGGAAGAGATATTCCAAAAGTTATTTGTGTGAAAATGAAAGCAATAACCTTGGTTAAATTTTGAAATTTTAAAGGCCATATTTTTGGATTTTAAAAATTTGTTGGTGATAATGGTGCTTTTCCAGTACTATTTAACCCATAGCTGGAAGAAGAAGAAGTGGATTCATACCTTGGAAAAGGTATGAATCCACATAAGTGAATACACCAAACCCGACTGGAGTTTGAACTCAGCTCCCCGATATACCGTTATATGCACATCAACGCACCTGCTATTTCCGAACGGTCACCCATCTTGGTATTGATCAGTCTCGATGTTGCTTAACTTCGGTGATCGAACGAGAACTGGTGTTTCAGCGTGATATCGCCGTAATCTCGAGGCAATTGGAAGATGGTTCTACAGAATGATGTTGAGAATAACGTAAACAGAACATATGGGTAACGGGGCATTCTAAGGAAAATAGACACAAATACTACACTTACATTTAATATGAGAAAGAAACAGGTCATATTGAAGGCGAAAGAGACAGAGGGAAATACTAATCAAACTACCTAAGGAGTTTGTGTAAATGGATGGTAGTACAGAGTGTGGGAAAGTAAGCAATAACTGCTCGAAGCTACAATGGATAGGAAGTAGTGGAAAGCCGTGATCAATCACGCCCTGAAGAGACACGGTGTATAGAAAAAGAAGCACAACGCTTAACGGACATGTTTCTAGTCTGGACGGCGAACAGTATGAATAATAAAACTTTTGCTTCTGTAAAATTATCTATCTATCTATCTATCTATCTATCTATCTATCTATATATATATATATATATATATATATATATATATATATATATAATCGAAGGCTAGAAAAATCCCACCTAAACTTCGATTTTCGATACGCAGTCTTTTTTTCAAACCAAGTTCATCCCATGCAAGTCAGTAAAATCCCTAAGACCCAAAGGGTTTTTGTCTGTGAAACCGTTAGAAAAAAGAAACAATAGTAAGGAGCGAGAACAATAGAAGACCAATCAGGAAGACAGTAAATAATGATAGACATTGCATTTACATTTTTGAAGATCAAAACTGGCTTGAAATCATGGCACCGGAAGCGAGAGAACAAACTGTTAGCATAGAACATACGGTTACATCGAACCAATTCAACTGTAAACTGATGAGATCTTTTGGTAAGCTAGTACTGCGCTTAATTTCATAATGTCTATGTACAATAGCAAAAAACATATCCAAACAATTACCATAATAGTATTGCATTTATAAAAAGGCACAGGAAAGCAACTTTACGGCAACTGGAAAGTGACTGAAGCGGAGACGCCAGATCAGGACCAATAATATTGTAGATGCTTCTTTGTATTTTATCAAGAATCTCTAATTATAGAGCAGGAACACCAGACTATACGTGGCAGCAATATTCAAATCTCTTACTTTATTGATACTAATCTTTTCCTAACATCTTCAATATGCTTTCTATTTTCTGTCTGCATTTCGTGGGTGAGGAGATATTATTTCCATTATTTACATATAGACTATTGTCCTCAACTTTGGTTTTATTATCACAGACTTTCGGCCGTTGTGATAACAACAAAGATAGGGACAATAGCTCGCATGTAAATAATGTAAATAATGTATTCTATTTTTTCCAATGCACGCCATTTTGTTACTGTGCTAATCTCATGTCTTAATAGTAAGTTTAATCGGTTCGATAAGGTCAAATTAGCAGCTGATCTAAACAGTGACCTAAAATATGTCATTAACTGGAGCAATGATTGGCTTATTAATTTTAACGGATCCCATATAAAAATTCTCTCTGTTTAATCATATGAGGAGTCCGTTTCTATCTTCCTATTGTTCACTTCTCGGCGAGTGACTAGTTGCGTGTTGTCACGCTAATGTTCTCTGCTAACATGAAATGGAAAAGTTATATCGAATCAAATGTTAGGTGTGCTGCTAGGAAAATTGGTTCACTGTGTCATGCTAGACAATTTTTCTCTACACCTATCTATTTAAAGATTCTTGATGAAATCCAAAGAAGAATCTACGATGTTATTGGTTCTGATCTGGCGTCAGAGCTTCAGTCAACTTCCCACGGCCGTAATGCAGCTTCCCTGTGCCTTTTCTATAAATACGTTCATGTTAAGTTTTTTTTATTAACTTTCTATTCCCCTAGGGTACCGAATACTAGATTGGCAATAAGGTCTCATAATTTTACACTCGAATTGGTTAGCTGTAACTGTAAGTTCTTTGCTAACTGTTTCTTCTATCACAATTCTCACTTGTGGAACTCTCTTCCGATTTCTTGATCTCCAGCCAAATTACGACTTCAAAATTGAAATCCAATGTCAATCGTTATTTACTGTTTATCTGATTCCTCTTCTTTTTATTGTTCTTTCTCCTTAATAATATTTTCTTTTTCTTATTTTTTCACGCTCAGGAAACCGCTGTGTCTTGGTGGTTTTGTTTCCTTGCTTGGGCTGAAATGAATAAAAACAAACAAACAAAAATAACTCTCAGCTTTCTTTCGCGTTTGAAAACTTTGAAATTTAAAAAAATTTGATTACTTATTGCAAAGAAAATATTTATTAGCTTTTCAATTTCTTTTGCGAGTTAGAGGCTCTGGACAGTATAAAACCCATTATCAATTTTTTCATATTCAATATTTTTATAAAAAATCCAATGTTTGTCTTTTTCGACTGATATATCCTTTCTGTTTTCCGATTATTGTAGTAAGTACTCTTGTCTAACTCCTCACACATTGTTCACCTCTTCTAAATCCGACTTTTCGATTTTCTATTTATTTTTAATTTACAGTTATCCTATGTTAGTGTAACCCATCCGTCTGCCATTGCTTAGCAACAAGTAGCTAGAATGGCTTCATCCTCTACACGTTATTATTTCCTCATTCGGCTGAAATACAAACAGTTGTAAAGTATAGAGTAGAATTGAGCCATATCTTTGTGCGTACTTACTCTAAGTATAACTGAATGCAATGTGATTGATTTCGTCCATAGCTATTATAAGTAGTGAAAGGAAATGGAAGAAATATGACATCAGTAGAATTTACATGTTGGGATATAGTGGAGTAATCCTCCTTAATAGTTACAGCCCCGCCTCGAGGATCTTTTCAAAACATAATGTGGGTAGAAAAAGTCTGTATGTGTGTGCGTGTGCGTGTGTGTGTGTGTGTGCGTGTGTGTGTGTGTGTGAGAGAGAGAGAGAGAGAGAGGGGGAGATAATAGCTTATTGCGAAATTTTCTTTTGCTGAATAAAATATAGGCTGAAGGCCATATCACGTTGAAACGTACGGTCACCGAAGTTAAACAATGCCGAGCTTATTTCCTACATTGATGGGTAAATCACTTATGAATACCAGATGTTGTAAACTTGGATGTGCCGGTGATGCAATAGATGATGGCTGGGAATTGTTAATCAGAGGGCATACGTTTTTAGAAAGGTATGAATCTATCTCTGCCCCGAGTTATGGGTTAATTCGTAAGATAGCTATCACTAAATCATTATTATGTCCATTAAAATTCTTACAATCTAGAAATATTTTCTGGCTTTAAATATCCTACAAAAGGTTCTCAAGCCGTGGAATCCAGATCAATCAAATTGGATAGAAATCTATCATTGATGAAAGAAATATGAAAGGTCCTTTCTTCAGTGAGGAAAAACAAAGAAATATTTCCTTAAAATAAACAATTATATGTAAAAGCGTTTCAAGTATTTGGTATGTGAATGCATTAATCTTAAAACGGAGGACATCCTCAACTGATGTCTTATTGAAGATCAGCAGTTATTAGCAATTGCGATTTAAACTTTTTATCCGACGATACAATTAACATTCGTCAATGATTCGGAGCGAAATGACTAATTGGCAACCCAAGGATTCAACATGGACATTTCCAAAAACTATGATCTTATACTGGAATGAAAGCAATGATGGCACATAGCCTGAATACATTATAAAATTCAAAGACGAGGATTTAGTAAATACTAAACAATTCCAATGTCTCCGTGTCTGGAAGAGTTATAACAAATTTTGCATAGTAGACGTGGAAAATGAGTTAGAAGTTTAGTTACCTGGGAAGTGCTTTAATAGAAGATAGAAAATGGGCACCAAAATCTGAATTTGCATTGCAATATAAAAATGAGACATTTTTAAAGCTTAGGCTTAAATACTAAGAGAAAATACAATTTTGTTGGAACAAAAAAAAAAAAAAAAGAAAAAAAAAAGCTAAAAATAAAAACAGTACTGGAATCTCATGTCATTTCAATCCTGCTATATAGCTGTGAATGCTGGACCATCTTCTGGCAGATGAAGAAAAAACTGGAGGCAAAAATGTGGTTCTACAGAAGGATGATGAGAATACAATGAATACAGCGCGTAAAAAATAAGTCATCAAAATTGAAACAAAATGGACATATACTCAGAATAATATAGTGGCAGTTAAAATTTGTTGGACATGAAGAAAGGGAGCATGGAGAATTTGACACCCACTGGAAAAGTATGCAAA
Organism: Acanthosepion esculentum; assembly: GCA_964036315.1. Taxonomy (NCBI): domain Eukaryota; kingdom Metazoa; phylum Mollusca; class Cephalopoda; order Sepiida; family Sepiidae; genus Acanthosepion; species Acanthosepion esculentum. Next base: position 53,061,196 of record OZ038481.1, read on the forward strand.
AAGGACAGGACGAAACAGTGGGTTACATATCTGATGAGCTTTTGTAATGGGAGGGTGAATCAAGGAGTGGGGGAGATGGTAAAAAATAAAAATTTGCTAAGACTTACAAGGAATAGGAAGTTGTGGAGAGCCATGATTGCTCATGTCCTAAATGGATAAGGCACAAACAAGAAGAACTATAGAAGCAAAGTTTATGCGCGAAGCATAGTGATTATTGGTGCCGAAATTTGAAATGTGTGGAATTCAAATTCTAGCCGAGGCCGTTGTGCTTGGTTTCCCTAAATACTTTTCGAAGATTATGAATCTATCGTTTCTCCGCCTAGGCAGAGTTTACCCAGCAGCGCAGATTCGGCTTGTGTTGGGGAAAAGGAGGACAACTTTGAAGTCAGAAGCGGTTGGCCGTGGGGCTAGCAATTCAACTTTAAAGAAAACACAGCATATTCACATAATGAGGCGGTATGAGTCTACAGGGTTAATAAAGCATCCATATCAATCAACCTAGGTTTTTTTAATGTACACCTAAGTCCGTCCATTATTAATATATCACCCTCTTCACATCTATCTATCTATCTATCTATCTATCTATCTATCTATCTATCTATCTATCTATCTATTCCAGTATCTTCAATATCTATCTATCTATCTATCTATCTATCTATCTATCTATCTATCTATCTATCTATCTATCTATCTATCCCAGTCTCTTCAATATCTATCTATCTATCTATCTATCTATCTATCTATCTATCTATCTATCTATCTATCTATCTATCTATCTATCTATCCCAGTCTCTTCAATATCTATCTATCTATCTATCTATCTATCTATCTATCTATCTATCTATCTATCTCATTCTTTTTATATCTATCTGTTAGAATTTGCTTTTTGCTCTCCTATTTTCAATTTTCTTCGTATTTCTATTCAAATATTAACCTTACCTTTCTCTAGCCCCACTCATTTTTTTATTCTCCCTCCATCTTTATCTTTACTTTAGGAATTTACTTCTTGTTGCAACTATTGATTGTTTTTATTATGCAATTATTAAACCAGAGGGTGTGTGGATAGCGTTGGGGTTATCGGTGCAGAAAGTGAAATTCGAGTGTTGAGTTCAAATTCCAGTCAAGGCCATTGCGCTAGCTTTCCTACAATCACCACTGGCCATACACGAATCTATCACTTCCCATTCCAGCTGGAGATTAATAGCAAGGTAGACAGGACATTCCAGCTTTGATTGGCAACCAGTTTATGAGAACTACACCTAGGCTAGAAGTAGGACAATTGGAAATGTCCGTGTTCATAAAATGTATCGACCATCGAAAGCCAAAACCTTTATGGCAATGTGATTTATCCACAGGTAATGGTTTGTACTAAATTCTTATTTCGATTCTAATCGATTTTGCATCGCCTTAATTCATTATCAGTCTATGAAATGAAATAATTATGCAAAATTAATTTTTTTAAAATACGAAAGAATATGGATGTGTGCGTAGTGTGCCGGTTTTCAGTTCGGAAAGTGGAACTGCCGTGCCGTCATCGAATTACACCTGAGGCCGTTTCCGTCGTTTTCGCACAACTTGCCTTTTACAAGGTTTGAATCCCTCTCTTCTGCCTCTAGCTAGCTGTTATTATCAACGCGGACTGCCCTCTTTAGCTTTGGCTGGCAACCAATCCCCGAGACGAAGAATACTGGATTCAAAACCGGTTACTAATGGAATCCAGCAAATCCGTTCTGTAAATACAAACATGTTTGCTACAGAAACCATAGCCACAAGTGCCAGCGTGATTATGCAGTTACCTTATAGGTCATAGGTTAGTTTACAGCAGTCAGGGGCAAAGTGCGGCCTGTGGGTCACATGCAGCCCAATTGGCATTCTGAACGGCACGCTTTCATGAGGAAAATAACGTTTATTAAAATGTTTTTGTTTACTTTTTCATGAGGAAAATAACGTTTATTAAAATGTCATTTGTTTCCTTTCGTTCTCACTTGTTCATTGATGCGTAGCCGCACACATAATGATTAAGTACAACGTGTCTTGAATTTTGTAACATTTCGTTGACGGTAACGTTGTCAGCATTTTAATCCATTGGTGAGTTTTACTAAGGAAGATCATAAGTGTAAACATCTTTTGCTACAAAAACCGGAAACGTTAATGATAAGTATACTTCTTTAAAAAAATGTTTTTTCATCGTCCAATGAATAAATTAGAAACAAATCACACACAGCAGATTATTTTAATCACTCTGTCATCAGGTCTTCGTTTTTTCTAAATTTTTTTTTTTTAAGCGTATCACCCCAAGCAAGGCTGGAGGCCACTATCACGCATGGGGTTATAGAAGGGTTGGAGGAAGAGCAGATAGGAGTGGTAAAGGAGAGGATGTGGAGAAAGAGAAAGACAGTGGGTCGATCAAGGCAAGAGGGTTACAGAAGATTTGGAGCGAGAGCAGATAGGAATGAAAGATGAAAGGATGTGGAGAAGGGAAGTGGATAGATCAAGGCAACTGGAGATGTCGATTGACGCTACACTTAAACCGTTGGAGATTGTATTTGTCAGGGAAACAGTAATAGGGAAGGGAGTTCCATAGGCGAGATGTGCGAGACATGAAGCTATTGGAGTAAAAGAGACGTCTACATCTAGCTGTTTCAACGGTAAAGGGGTGGGAACGGGATGCCAGCCTCGTAGGACGTTTAAATTCACGAGGCTTAGGGACAAGCGAAAGCAGCTCCTCGGAGCAATTACCGTGAAAGTACTTGTAAAAAAAGCAGAGCGAGGCAACATTGCGTCTGTGAGAGAGCGACTGCAGACGAGATGACAGATCAGGGCCAATCACATTGCATATCCGTCTCTGGATCTTATCAAGAACCCTGCGGCAAACAGATAAAAGGAATATATTCTCTAACGATAAAAATCAACTTTTCCACATTTCTAAGGTAGATGCTTATGCGCATGCTCTTTTGTTGGGAAAATGGCTGCCGTATCTGTAATGAAAAAAAAATTATTAGTGCGGCCCGCCTTATGATGAACTGTGTCTCTTGCGGCCCACTTCGAAAAATGAGGCCAATTCCTGCTCTACAGGTTCAACATGCATACATACATACCTACATAAATATACACACAATAATCAAATCTATGGGAAGCAGACAGAAAAACAAGTATCCAGATGCTGACCGATAGTCTATTTCAGAAAAGTCAATGCGGAATCCATTTGCCGAGTTTGCAACAGTTGATTGAATAGCCGAGTAAACTTCAAAGACACTTCTAATCATTCTAATATGAAGGTGGGGAGATTTGCACACGCTGAGTGTCTGAAAGAAAGTATTTTCTCTCAAGCCAGGGTCTTCTACGATAGTGTTGAGAACACTTTATTAATGGAACTGAACGATTTGATTATTGATTCCTGACTGACAAGATCTAACGCATAGCTTTTAAAAGCAGGATCAAATGAAAGGATATTTTGTCTCTCTATTTATTCGGTCGAGCTAGCTCGGACACTCATGAGTCATAAAACAGTTGGTCAATGCAGGTGTCCAGCCCATCTTGCCCCATGGCTAGGTGTCTAGCATCTGTGTACTGCAAAGCGTATTCCGTGTTCATGTAAGATTGTAATAATATCAGGGATTGATCTATAGAGCTGTGATTTAGTTGGATGTTGTCCTCAACAAATGCTAAGTATAGCTCTCAGCATCCGGGTGTAGGTTCCATCTAGTTTATAATCAAGGGTTTTAGTTAATGTCTAAGCATTGGCATCATACATTAAAACTGCCTCTATAGTGACGCGAAAGAATCTCCGTTTGAAGTTGTCTAGTAGACCAGATGACATCTATCCAGGCTTTAGCTATGCGAATTTTCACATAGTTTTCAGTAGAATTTATTTCGCTTGCTAGATCTGTAAAAGATTCGATATATTTTATTGGTTCATACGAGGAAGTTTATATTGTACCTTTTGGCGGTTGAAGCTTATAAATTCTCTAATGGCAGGTTTTTGATGATTTCAAAAGAATTAACATCCTAAAAGTCTTCTGTCGTGATCATACGAAATATTATTTATTTTGGGGAGTATACATTTTATTTAACTTTCCGATTTACATCTTCTATTAAGATCATTTTACTATAAATATATTATATATATATATATATATATATATATATATATATATATATATATATATATATATATATATATATATATATATTAACTATGCATCTAATTAATTCTAGCTCCATTAAACAACATATTATGTCACATACTGTTTCCCTTCTGCAATCTGATATACGTAAAATACTTATAGATAATACTAAAATTATAGATAAACATACAGACATTAGACGCCTTAAAATCTTAGAAGCATTACATATTAAAAGCAAAAGACCTCTTATTAATCGTATAGATTACAATATTTCTGGAAACATCCAACAATGTTTATAATATATTTAAATTTTATAACGTATTCTACGATCTTTTGGCTTGTATAATAAAAATCTTTTTCACGCCGTCACATGATTAAAAATCTTCGCCATGCACATGATAACATCATCGCGTCTTTTGAAATTAAAAGGATTTTAACGTTTATTTAGTTTGTAAAAAAATGTAGCAACATGATTTCGCTACAAGACAATTGGCAAATGTTTTTAAAAAATTTTGACTAAAAAAATTTTGACCCTGAAGATGAACAATGATGTTCGAAAGTACTCGGTTATCGTACGGACAATATTTATTTCGATATAATTTTCAAATAAAAAGTCTCATTAGAAAATATGAGAAAATTCAAAAGAAAATATGCAGGACGATGTTGTCTTTAACATTCAACACAACACAACATGTTTAAAAGAAAAGTTGCTGCCAAATTACACACACACACACACACACACACACACACACACACACACACACACACACACACACATATATATATATATATATATATATATATTGTATCAAAATACGTACTTTCACAAAATGTCATCAAAACAAGGACAAAATTCCACATGAACATTTAGAGTTACTAACTTAAAGAAAGTTTACGGTAGATGGCACGGTGTTGCAATACAGACTAGGTTACATTTGTTATTCGTGTACATTTGTAGTTTGTATTTCTTCAACGTTTAATGTGTGTAGTAGTGAGTTAACTGAGACGTTCCGTTTAACAATGGCAGGATTTTCATATCGGGAGCAGGGAGATATATGTTTTACATACGGTCGCGCAAATGATAACTGAGCGAGGCTAGACGGATGTATCAGATTGTGTTTCCAAACCGAAGGCAGCCGAGTTATCCAACCTTTGCTGCTGTTTATCGTCGCATTACTAAGACAGGATACATGGCACCGCAAACTATGGATTGAGGATGACCGAGATTCGTTCGTACGCCTGATTATGAAGAATACATTCTACAGGCTGTCGGAGACAATCTCGGTATCAGTAAACGTCTAATATCCCTAATATGTTGTACATGTCATAGTGCCATATGCAGGATACTTGGAGGGCAATATCATATCATTTGCAACGGGAGAACTTTTGCCGAGAGCTTATTTTACAAACTGTCGATTCGCTCTTTGTCTATTCAGTCTTGCTTATGGATGAGTATTTTTGGATTGTATCTTGGATTGTATATTTAACAGCGTCTATTTCAGAACTGTAAACTTGCGGACATAATCTAATTAACATATATATGTTTATATAGACTTTGTCCTTGTTTTGATGTGAGGAACCTGTTCCCAAAGTTTGTAAAAGTAATTTTGATATACCATATATATATATATATATATATATATATATATATATATATATATATATATAATTATATGTTTTTATTTATTATATTATCCGACATATTTCTATTAAATTAAATGCTATTTTTATTGGATATCCATATTCGAGTAGATGCTCCGTTTATATTTAAACAGTAATTTATTTCGTCGACTAGACTGAACATCCTAGAAATCGTACTGGAAAAAAATTCTAACCTGCGACATCCTTTTCCGCATAAACCGTCAAGATTCGACGTAGCCATCTTATGTTTTATTCAATTCTCCTTCATGATTACTAAGTGTGTGTTAAAATTTCCTAGTATCCACCATATATATATATATATATATATATATATATATATATATATATATATATATATATATATATATATATATATATATATATATGGATAAAAACAAAAGAAAAACTTATAGAAGCAGACGCGTTTTGTCCTCAAAGGAAACGTAAGGATTTTATTTTGCGACAAGATAGTACAAATATTAGTTTTTCGTATTTTTTTGAAATTAAGAACGCCCATAAATATACATCAAGCTAACTGGAAGTCACGTTAAACTATGGAGGATACGAAGTGATGTAATATAATATCGAAGAATGAAAGTGAGTAAATGTCATTATTGCTGAATTTTTTAATAATATAATTATTATTTATATTATTTTAGTTTCAGAAATTAAGTTATGTATTATATATTTTAAATAATGAAAGGTTTACTTTTAATTTCACTTTAAATAATTTAAGCGTTTCCTTTCTATTTTAAAAAAAATTCTAGTCATGCAGACATACATCACTCGAATATATATATATGTATATATATATATATATATATATCTATATATATATATATATATATATATATATATATATATATATATATATCTGCATTAATTTGAGATAAATTATAGTTTTCTTTTTCGTGTTCTTTTAAAGCACAAAGCGTAATATGAGTGCGGAATCATTCTAAAATAAATTTTACTTTGTATACCGCCAGATATATTTTGTTCATTAGAGCAGGAAATTACAAACGCGAAACACGAGATTGCCCGTGTAAATTATAGCTAGCTGCTGTCGCATTTCATTACCCCTGCGTAGAGAGTTCAAAATACAAACTAGATTATATTTTTTAAATAAATACTAGATGTTAATATCTGTTCAATCATTATCACTATACTCGATTCCAACTGAGTGCACAATACTTTTGGCCTTGTGCCAATCTAAGACATGCTTAATTAACAACATATTTTTCTTTTATGTTCCGTGTTCCCTCAGGTGAACATAGGTCTCCATTACGAAAATCCTCCTGTCTTTTGTAGTTTTAAGCGATTTTTTTTCTTTTATCACACCTTTAATTCTTTTACCATCCTATTTAGATAAGTTATTCGGTGTTTCGACCATTCTTACCATCAATATGTCCTGTGAGTGTCAAATTCTCCATGCCGTCCTTTCTTATAATGCGACCAGAAATTACAGCTATCTCTTTCGGAGTTAAAGTCTAATGTTTTTTGGTTTTCATTTTCCTTAAAATTTCTTCGTTGTCAATCTTTTCTGTCCATGGTGTTTTCAGCATCCTTCTCTATTGCTTCATGTCTTCAACTTTAAGGAAATTGTCCAGAATTCATTGCTATATAGCCGCCCAACCCTTTTTTCATTGTTTCTAACGATATTGTTCCGTCACTTAAAACTTTGTTTAGCCCTTGGAAAGTGTCCATCGTTAGTCCAGTGCGACTTCGGATTTCTGTGTCATATGTTTTTGAATCTGTTACAACCCTACCCCGATAGTTAGACTTCTGTACCTGCTCCATTCTATCGTCCCCAATCTAGAGATGACTCTTGCGATTGACCACATATTCTGTCATTTTATGGCTAACAGTTAGTCCTTTCTTCTCCCTTACCTTTTCTTTTATAACATAAGAAAAGCCAAAGAACGTTCGACATACAATGGGTTAAATTGAAGTCGACGTTAATACATATTAGAAGACTAGTCGATTAAAACTCACGGGAACGTGAAACTCGTGTAACGACTCGGGCTTTTCTTTGTTAAGTGTTGACGTTGTGAAGCGTTTTTTTGTGCTCTGTCTATATAATCTAGGCTTTGAGCACTTTTCTTTACTGAGTCGGTAATTTGCTTTTTGGTCTTTCTTTCTTTAGAAGTACATGTGAGACCGAATCAAAGATTTGGCTCACTTGTGTAACCATCCCTTCGTAAAATGGTGCGACAGAAGGCCTCACAGACTTCTTCACTTAAGATTTATAAATGCCAAGTTAAATTTTCATGATTAGTCAGTCAGATTTCTGAATACCTCTGTTATGTAACTAAAAGGAGTTACCGGGTTTTATAAGTAAATTTATATCGACCCTGAAAATGAGAAGTCTAATAACTTCTAAACAAAATTCAATTAAAAAAATCTCATCAGATTAATTCTTTTATTGTAGTATTCATTTTTGATCTTAGATAAATGATCCAAAATATATTTTTGATTTCTTAGTCATTAACCTCGTGTTAGTATCTCACAATGTTTTACTTTAATATCTATCAAGTTGTAAGTTAACTTTCCACGATTACACAAGTAGCTTTTTAATACTTCTGTCAAGTAACTACAAGGAATTTTAGCGGTAATGTTTAAGTGAATTACTAGAAGGCTTCTCTAAAGTAAAAACTGTTTGTAAGAATTGTGGTATAAACGTAATGTCATAGTAACTTTATTGTTCATTACTTAGAATAGAAAAACCAGTTGATGACAAGTCAGACTGATCTTTAATTGTTTTAAAAGATCGTAGCGTAAATAAAATGAATATGGTATATATTAGCTTGTTCGCAAAATAATTTTCCATTTTAGAATCAACTTTCTCATTGAATTAATGTATTTAAACAGTGTTTAAATCAACCCAAAATAGCACTGAACATCTGTACATTTCTGCCATCAAGTTACAAGTTTATTTATTCCTTGACGGAAAAACAGTTTGGATACCAAGAAATCTTTGAATACAGTTTCTTCGTCTTCAACGGAATATATTTTGTCTTAAAAATCTTTCAATTTATCCAAAATAATATTAGTCAGGGTCGTGAGATTATGGGAAGAATCTGAGAGATGGCAAAAGTAAGAAAAAGAATTTACATAGACCAAAAGTTACATAGTGCACCAAAAAGTTCTAGATACTCATGATCGCCCACATTCGGAAATGACATGACACATAAAAGAGGAAGTATTAAATTATTCCTGAAATACTTTTCGAATCGAATTTTATTGCGGTATTAATGTATTTAAACAGTGTGTAAATCAGTAAAAACAAGAACCCCTGACATCTATTTATTTCCGCCTCCAAGAGACAAGGTTATTCGTGCCTTTACGATAAACCTCAAATTGTTCCGACGCCATATATCTTAGAATGCATTTTCTGCATTTTCTTTGCAATTAAATATCTTTTGGCTTAACAGATTGTGAAGATGCTTGAAAAAAGGTGTACTAGTGACTACCACTTTGTCTTGTCCTAGGTATAACAATGAATTACATCTGACAGTAAGGCCTCTGATCAGGATATTGGGGGTTTTGAGAAACCTCTTAACTGCTTTTGTTCACAGATCCCCTCTGACCGGAAGCAGTAGCACCTGTTAGGGTACCAACTATGGGCAAATAGTGAACCCCCAAACATAAATCAACAGTGTGTTTCATAATAAAATTACCAAAAATACATTTTTACAGTAAATTGACAATCAATAAAACGCTAAAACATTAGTAACATTATCAACAATACATTTTTATATAAAAAATACGAATACATTTTTGTTGTGAAGTTGCCAGCAAGACATTTAAAAAAATTACCAACAATACATTTTATGGTATACAAAATATATATCTAAAAGCATAACTTTACCAGAAACTATTACATTATATAGCAAATATCTGTAGTTGAAAGCATAAAATTACGTAAAAAATATTTAAATTTTCGGCATTAAATGATCCATAGACTTTGATATGCCGCTAAACAAAATCAACCAGCCAACCACTCTGCCAAGCATCTTCACAATTGGAAACCATTGCGTTGTGCACTGTGCCAGATGAATTGGAGCATAGTCCTGTTGGAACTTTCATAAGCTCCAATTACTGAAATAAAGAAAAACACCAAGGACACGTGTTGCATGCATGCATATATATATATATATATATATATATATATATATATATATATATATATATATATATATATAAGGCTCAAACACTAATATTCCATGGTTACTATTTATTAGATTCGAATCTTAATCACGATCCAATTCACCAGACGTACAAATTCGAGAAAAAAAAGGAATTTATAGGTCTGATGCATTGAATCGTGATTACGATTACAATGTAATAAACTATCACCATGGAATATTAGTTTTTGAGCCTTGTATATTATATTCTTGATATGTCCTGGACATTGAGCTCTATCCTCTTGGAAATTTATATATATATATATATATATATATATATATATATATATATATATATATATATATATATATATATATATATATATATATATATATATATACATATATTGTTGAATTGGACAAAGTCCGAAAATTTATTTAAAGACATTTGTTTAAATACTTGTATCTATAAAAATAGCGTTAAACATATCATAAATGTCTTTAAATATATATGTATATATATATATATATATATATATTAGGTATCTCCACGAAATGTAAACAAATCAGTATAGCTTGACAAGAAAGGCCTTAAATTTGACGAAAAATTTTTTTATCTGCTTAAATATATATATCATTATTAAGAAGAAATACCGAAGTATTTTTTGAGTATTTTTAAATTTTTTTTACTCATTCTTAGCATGTCCGAAATTTTAGTTAAAAATCTTGTTTTTTTTTTCAGCAAAATTATCGAAAAAAAATCGATATCAGCCATATTTTTAAAATTTTTTAAACTAAGTTAAAATCCGAGTTTAAATTTCTTTTAAAAATAAATTATAGGTTGTTCAAAATTTTTTTAACGAAAATTATCTAATTTAAAGATTATTTAATATATTTCTAAGGAAACTTTTACTTACTTTTTTCGAAAAAAAATGTGGTTTAAAATAAAGGGAGGCGATCTTAACATCTTTCGCTATTGACAGGCAATGAGTGATGTGTTGTCATCACATATCGTCAGCTAACGTGAGATCCGAATGATCATACGGAAGGACGTAAATGACGTCACGTAGCTGTAGCCTCCTAAAGTCAATACATATCTGCTTGATAAAACATTTCTATCCTAAGTAAAAATCATCACAAACATATCAATAGTTATTTTGTTACACTCTGCAGCCTATTTGCCCTGAAATAAATATTGAAAAATAACTTATGTCATCATCTGAACAAAATATCAAGGAAACTTTTGATCTGCACCCCATGAAACTAAGTATTTCCTGAAAGCAAAGAATGCTCTTTCATTTCTGAGTGAAATTGGTTGGTGAAATGAAAATGATTATAAAAATTTTTTTCTGGGCATAAAATATGAAAAAAAATAGTTAAAATTACTATATCTGAACATTAGAAACCAGTTTTTTTTTTTTTGCATGTTTTTTATTTGAAATCAGCATTGAGGAAAACAGTGTTGAAATTAAGCCAAAAAAATGACTTCGACATTGCTGGGTCAACCACCTTGTAAAAAAACCCAATTTTTTCTTTTTTTCTTTTTATAATTTAAGTTTGAGAAATGGCTTGATGTATTTTTGTTTTTTAACACATTTTGAGCAGGGTGATGACAATGAATTTTTATGAGCTGCAGACAGAATGGACCAAGGACTCGGAGGCAATACTGGATAGTTTGTTTGAATTCACAATGATCACCGAGATAGTTATATGTTGTTCTTTATGTCTAGAAATGAAACAAACTAATAAGGAGCAAAAAAAAAAAAAAAATTGTAAATTTATATAGTATTTCGATAAATAAATGATGATGACAAAAATTAAATAATATCAGCTATTGCTAGGTAATTTTCTTTTCTTTTTCTTATTTATATGAAAAATATGTAAATGAAATGAATTAAAATCTCAATGAAGACTATTAAAACTAAATCAAAAAATATAAAAAACGAAAAAAAAAAAAATTGTCGAAAGATATCTGAGTGCGCCAAATTTCAGTGCTCGGTTGGATATGTTATCTTTCTTATTTCATAACAAAAAAAAATATACATGAATTAAAAGATCTATAAAAAGGATTTCACAAATTCAAGAAATATATTGAAAAAGTAGCTATATAAAAAAATTAAAAATAAATCAAATGGTACAGTATGAAAATGAATCGTAATTGAAAAATTGACAGACGGCTCACTGAAAGAAAAAAAGTGAAAGCTGTAAAACAACTTCAAAAAATTGAAATTGCAATGAAATATGTAAAATGATAAATGAAATAAATGGTATTTTTAAAAATGTAGTAATGTTGATGGTGAAAATGGCTTAGGATGATGTTCAAATTTTTGTAATGAGTAAAAATCGCTAATTCAAAATGCACAACATTTGTCTCGCTAAGAATTTTTAACGCCATTTAAACTCAAGTCACGTGACCTTTTATACTTTTGTTACCTCTCATACATTTTAATAACAACCGTTTTAACTTTTTTTTTTAAGACAAAATTACATTTTTTAAGTACGTGTGGAGTTCGGAGTAGTCAAAACGATACAATTTATAAAGCACTAAAACAAGATCTATATCATAAGGACACTTAGAAAACCCGACGCGGCTTGTAAGTAATTTTAAAATATTTTACCAACTTAATGTAAAAAATGTATTATAGTTAAATAATTAAGAAATAACTGAATAAAAAATTTATTATTCATCGGAAAAATTTTTTGCTTTCAGAAAATATTGTCCATATTAATACAAACAACTAAAAGCAAATAAAAGCATTTGAAATTAAATAATATATTTGTTTTATTGAGTTTTGTATATTACAGTTCAAAGCTATTTTTCAGGTACGTGTGGAGTAATTACAAAAAAAACAAAACGTGATTTGCATTCTTCAAAGCCTTGTGCTTTTAACTATTGTAATAACTAAACCCGATGCGAGCGAATTTCTAGAGTTTTCATAAAATTAGTTATGGTGGGGGGATAATAAATATAAAAAAAATATTTCTGCCATGACTATAATAAAAAAAACATATTTATAATAATTTCGATCATCTGTTAATACTTTCTGAAAGTTTCATTAAGATCCGACAATTATTTTCATTTTTGCAAGATTTCCAAAAATAATGTGTGTCATACAAAAAAAAAGTGATAAAAATTGTATATGTTATTTCACTGGTGACCGTGACACAAAGATAAACAAAGTTTTTTAATCAAAATTTAGAATATTCTAAAAAGAAGGAAAAATTTTTTAAAAATAATGAAAAAAAACTTTGTTCTTTCCTCTTCCACATAATATAAGCATTTAAAAGATAAAATTTTGTTTTCGTCAAGTTTGGCGTCTTTTTAATCACGCTTATGCCATTTTTTTTAGCGATATATATATATATATATATATATATATATACATTGACCTCTAATATTATCTATCTATATATTTATATATATACAAACACACACACACACACACACACACACACACACACACACACACACACACACATATATATTAAATATGCATATATTAAATATAATCATCAAAAGTTGAGAGCATTCAGACCTAAACTCCATATATATATATATATATATATATATATATATATATATATATATATATATATATATATATATATATATATATATATATATATATATATATATGTGTATATATTCTTTTTTATTCGCAGTATATATTTTTCACTCCTCGCTAGAACTCTGACGAGAGACGTTTTTAAAATAGCTGACCATTTTGTTTTGTCCTCTTTCTTTTTTTGAATTCAGTGTTATCCTTCTCCTAGACCGGTTTCCACTCAAAGAACCCAGTCGGTCCAAAAATTTTCCCCGTAGCTGGAGAAGAGATGGATTCATACCAAAATCGAATGTTAAGTAACTCGAGTGGAATTTGAACTTGGCACTCTGATCCCTCAATCAAAGCCTTAATCCATAACTCTACCTTGCCTCCGGTTTTTGGGGATATTGAATGTTAAAAGCCATTGTGTTGTTAGTGCTAAATCAAAAGGATAGATCAACTGGCAGGTGTGTCCATAAACTGTAATGACGTTTGCATAGAAGCAACTAGAAAATATCCAGTTGAACAAACGGCGGAACATGTAATACATAAACCAGGAAACACATTTCAACAGGGAGAAATGCGTCTTGGAAGATCTATGCGAAGCATTTAGAAACAGAACAATTTCATTGAAAACAAAGAAAAGACCACTGAATTGCAATATCATCCCACCTATATGGCAGTGGATGGTGGAAAATTCTCTCACAGATGCAGAAGAGACTTGAAAAAAAACAGCGGTGGGGTTCTATAGCAGGATGCCAAAAAACCCATAGACTGAATATTTGAGTAACGAGGAAGTTTTAAGGAAAACCGACACTTTTACTTAGAATCAGAAAGAGGCAGTTGAAATGTCTTGAACAGATAACGGGAATATTGCCTTGGAATATTTGACATTCACAAAACATACTGGAGGTAAGAGTGTCAAAATCGATGAGAAACACGCTTGTGTAAGTGGGTGGCAGGATAAGGAGGAGAAAGTATAGTAACAAGATAAACAATGATAAGAGCTATGAAGGGTAGAAAGCTGTGACATTGTATTTTCTGTTTGAAGTATATTTACATTAACTCAGGAATTGATCTCTTTTTTATTTCTTTTCCGTTCACACACTCGGGGTTAGATGACAGCAACTAAATTTTTCCAGCCTTGTTAGAAGAACTCGTTGTTTTCATCTTTTACATTAATTTTCCATCTGCACTTTTCCGATGCGTTTCTTTGTCGAACGTTTAACTTATTTTGCTATATTGGATTGTTGGGGAAACTCATAATAATACATTTTTGCAAGTACATTTAAATCATCTCATCAAATCGTTGGGGAAATCTGTTAAATTGTCTTATATGAGTCAACTGAATCGAGCGTAGGGAAGCTGTTAACTTGGAAATGTGGTCGATCTAAATGAAGACAATGATGAAAAGAAGAAAGAAAATTCTGATTTCAAACTGTGACTATAACAAATCTCAAAGGCAGTGTGACTTTGAATCTAACCTCGTTCTTCTAAATCGGTACCTTGTAGAATTGACTCCTGTCCTTTACGTAGATAACACCGGTTTGTGTTGAAATTGGGGATCTTCTGAATGGGTAACTATCGAAAGAGGTCCTACCCAGACCTGTGCACAGAAAAGGGCACCCACCTACATTTTATTGGTGAAACAAACGCTGCGTTTCAACTACCGCCTGAATTCTAAATAGCCTTACACTCCCCTCAACATTGTAACTGATTTTAGACATGCCGCTGTTGGGATAATCTTCATTATTCCTCAGTTTTCCAACTCTTTTTGCACGGTGCTCTGGGCACCACTGTCGTTTCCAATTTTTAAACGCTTTTCAGTTTTACTTCTTTTATGGACCGTGTTCCTTCCGGATGTCTTATGACTGTTCAAATTCTCCAAGATCAGTTTCCTCAACATGGAGTCTTCAAATCTTAACTGTCTCTCTCTTATACAATTTGATTTTCCTCCAATCTTCCACGATACTCGCATGTACTGTCCATGTTATTCTCAGCTTCCTTCGGTAAAGCAACATCTCTGTTGATTCCTCTGCTCTTCTAATGTGAGAAATTCATCTGACATTCATCGCCATTAAAGAGGGCTGATATTATGTAACAGTTCAGCACTAAAATTCTAACGAAATTTTTCAGTTTCTTAATACATTGCTTAGCATTTGGAAGGCATATTGTGCTATTCTGATGGGCCTTCGTATTTCTGTGTTAAATTTTCTGTATTCATGTGTACCTAGTTTTGATGTCTAGATTTGAGGTAAGGTCATTTTAAAGATGAAATGGCTAGATGCAACCGTAAGTTTATTTGTATTCGTATCTTTTCGTTATGCAATGAAACGAGTAGGTGAAATGGCATTTTTTCTTATAATCTGGTTTGCTTCTCCTGCTATATATTCAGAGATCCTCGATAAAATCCAAAGAAGAATCTGCAATGTTATTGGTCCTGACCTGGCATCTCGGCTTCAGTCCCTTCCTCACTGCCGTAACGTACTTTCCCTGGAACCATTTTTTTTTAATAAATACTTCCATGGTAATTGTTCTGATGAACTTTCCGCTATGATACATAGACTTTATGAATTTAAACTCGGGAGTAGATTGGCGGCA
Source organism: Acanthosepion esculentum (assembly GCA_964036315.1). Taxonomy (NCBI): domain Eukaryota; kingdom Metazoa; phylum Mollusca; class Cephalopoda; order Sepiida; family Sepiidae; genus Acanthosepion; species Acanthosepion esculentum. The sequence continues at coordinate 53,077,234 of OZ038481.1, forward strand.
AGGTTTCATCATTTTACAATTGAAATAGCTGGATGTAACAATAAGTTCGTTACAAACAGATTCTTTTCATGTACGTCTCACTTGTGGAACTCTCTTCCAGCGTCTAGTTTTCCAGTAAACTTCGATCTTCAAAAATTTAAATGAAATATCAATCGTCTGTCTTCTTAATTCTTGTGTTTTTATTACTCTCTCTCCTTGGTTGTATTTTTAAAAATTCATCATACTCTCTAACCTTTAGTAATTCCTTGCATCTTAGTGACTTTATTGCCTTGCTTGGGGTGAAATGTTCTGTTCCTCTAGCTTACGACTATACATTATATCTTCTAATAACTTTCTAAATCAACATAAGTATATAAATCTATATATTCATTATAAATATAAGTATATAAGTTATATGTTACTTCATAAATATTTATATTTTGTTGCAAAGCAACCTAAAAGCCTATTTTAACTTAGCTCATTTTTCTTCTTCAGATAAATAGAATTCTCCCGTTTTAAGCATTTAAACAGGTCCCTTTTTTGCCTTTATCTACTTAAAGCCTTCTATTGATATCCTAGGCCATCACAATGGAGATTAAAAAGAGTAAAACTAACAAATGTACGGAAAAAAGAACGGAAAAACGACAAAAACTCACTAATTCACAATCAGTGAAACGTTATTAAATATCACTCACTGCCGATATTTTCTTATTCACAGCCGTAAGCTGTTATGCTTTTGTCTGTTGCCCTGAACATAGATGCCAAGATTACCAAATAAGTAACACAATATTAGAAACACTTAAAATGATTTCCCAAAGGTTATTTTATTAAGACCTTAACAATACATTCTCTCATCAATGCACATTCGAATACATGAAGACATATCTGCCAAACTGTGATATAATTCCACGTAGATGCATACGCTATTCGCTTTTCACAATTTCTCCGCATCAGTTTTCAACGAGTCGGCACTGAAAAGTTCTACACTCAACCAAAATGGTTACAAATCAACATGGTTTCTGCGTTTACATTCCATTTGAATCGGGTTCGAATCTCACCATGGTTAGATTGTTTTAATGGAGTGACTTCTTGATAATATTCTCGAGTTCTTGATGGTTTAATTAGCACAAACTCCCACGTCATCTTGACCGAGAGTTTGAGCATATTAACCTTGTTCAAGTACTGCTCACGCCAGATATCTCTTTAATAGTATTTTTCTCTTTTTTTTCCTCATACACCCTAATACTCTGTAATCCGACAATAAAGCCACTAAGACGCAAGGGGTTACCGCTCCAGAAAGTACCTGACTCCCCCTGCTATCTACTACCTTTACAAGACACAGGTTAGACAGGAAATGAAGTATTGCTATTATATACGGCTGGGAGCTACCTAGTCTTCACTTACCATCTTGATGGTGTCCAAAACTGTTTCTGCGTTTTTGTGGGTGACGAATTACTTTTCATCTTACAATCCCATTCACACAGATGAAAGGTCGCAAGCCTCTCGCTGCTTTATCTCTATTTCCGTGGAATGTATTAAAACAAACATGCCTTCGTTTCACCAATTATAATCTTCACGGCCATGCCACGCCCATGTAGCGAACCACTTTTCAATCCACTCGAGCATTGTCTTCCCACGAAAGGCTGCTTTGTGAAACCAAAATCCCAAAAAGAAGCTTTCTCAGATCACTACAATCTGAACCTATTTATATCTAAGGTTAACTACTATCTTGCAAACACATCCGCGTGAACTGTACCTCTTACTCTGTAACATTTTACCTCAAGTGGCCATCAGGTATTTTACAGGGTGAACATCATTGTAAACAAAAATACTCTCGGTTAATATGAGTGCGAAGAGGTCCATGTAGAACGCTCAATCGAACGTCTTTGGTTTATATATCCATCTGTCCAACATTTAATCTCTTTTTGCAATATTGGATGCAGGTGTAAGGTAACGTGCTTCTGCATTCGGTGGCCGCGAGTAGACCCGGTTCAAATCTACTTTCTTGGGTGGCCTATTCCGTCAAGGATTAGTAATTAGTCAAGAGAAATCAGTGAGCATCAGCTTCGCAGAAATACCGCTGGGAAAGTTATAAATACATATCTTCTCCTCCCCTAGGAAAGGATTAAACAGCAGGGCTAACTAGGACCACTTGCCTTCAAGTGGCAACTAGTCTTAAGGGAAATCTTTTATTTCAAAACGGTCAAGGAGAAAGATGTGTTCTCTCATGTTATCTTATCTTAGACACACTACTGCTGTTATAGATGCAGTACATGTACCCTACAACTAGAGTTACGAACCTCGCGATGTGACGGTCATAATACCTGGCCTACTCATCATTTGTTGGAAGCCAAGCTAACTTATACTTTTTCGTAGCTAATCTTACGACGCTGTGTTTTTATGATTAACCACAAATTTTGCTGTAAAGAAGTTTAGAATAAAAAAACAAAAATTACAATTTGTAGCCAAATTTCCGATTATGATTTTGAAAGGGAAACACTATGAATGTTATTGAATTTCCCAAACACCTGTCTATTATATCATGATAGTGCATGATAATCACGGCAGTGTAATTTTATTGTTCTAAGTTATGAATGGAAACATTATAAAGTCCTTGGATATAATGCATTATTACGAGAACAATGTAATAAGACAAACGAATGATGGCGGACAAATGCTGAAACTTAAAAGGGACAAATCTACGAAGCATTCATGATAATCGAATGAGCGAAAGTTCATGTCGGGAATTCCAGTTGCTAGCAATATTCGAAATTCAATCACTTATTGTGTTACATTTCTTTCATATGTCAGAATTTGTGTTTTATTTCAAACAGCCATTGTATTCAAGCTCCAAATGAGAATTTATTGTTTCTTAAACGAATCATGATCATTTTTATAGTGGATATGTTCGTATTGGCATAGCGAAAGATGCTTCCAAAAGTTAAGCAAAGTATTAAGAAAAAGGGCAGTTTCCTTAAAAACATAGAAAATATATAATGCCGGTCCTTATATATGTCAGTGAAAGCTGGGCACTCTCCTTACCAATAAAGTAGAGACTTGAGGCAGCAGAAACATCGTTCCACAGATGGCTGCTGAAGATAACAAAGACTGAACACTTGAGCAACGACGAAGGTGTTGAGAAAATTAAAACAAACAGGATACATACATAGAATCAGAAAGTGACACTTAGAATTTATACGGCCATAATGAGGAAAGTGGGATTGAAAAATCTAACAGTCACAGGACAGATTGAAGGCATGAGTGACAGGGAAACCTACTTAACGAGATTGTGTAAATGGTTGGCAGAACATGGATTAGGAGAGATAGAAAAAATACAAAACTTACTAAGAGCTACAAAGGACAGGAAGTGAGCCATGATCATCTATGTCCTGAAGGGACACGGCACATTAAAGAAGATTATATTTTGGAACAGGGAAACTAATTGCAGGAAATGGATGTTATGTGCGATTCAGAACTGCGAAATTGTTCAAAATGAGAAAAAACTTAACATTAACCACGTCAAAAAATATTTGTCGTTTTGTGTTATTATCGTAATACATTGCAAATATGTCAAACGATTAAGAGTTCATTTCGGAAGAATATTATATGTTGAATGAAAAGCGTGTAGATTATGTAAGCCGCATCTCAGGTGAGAGTAGCGAAGTATTTCCTCTGCAATATAATTGAACCGCTCGGGCAAATAGTAAGTCTGCCAGAAAAAAAAAGACGTTACGTTATCTGGCATAGTAAATCACTTGACATGACAATGGCCATTTCCTAAGAGCAACGCCATTCAGGGGTCACTAAACACAAGCTTCATTCAGATGCCTTTGTTGCGACATTTAATAATTCATATCTGTTCTTCGGAACTTCATTGCAAAAAAGAGAACAAATATCTCTTAGCGCCAAGAGAATTCGCTAGTAACTATTCAAACACACACACACACACAATATGCACACGCATGCGCACATAAGAGTGATATTCTTTCTGCATAAAACCAGTGCGTATCTAATTTTCCAGATGAAAACTGTCCTCAGCTTTTAAGTTGCTACTAAAGATATGCTATTTCTATTTCTTTGTATTGTCAAGCTAATATATATTGGTTGCCGGCTCAGGATTCTACATTTTCGTAGTTTGGATCATTGTAATTTTTGGCTTGATATTATTCATCCATTGTTAGTCAGTCACCAATTCTTGTGCCAATATCTATGACCAAACTGTCCTAATCAGATATTTCTTCTAGTACACTCCCACGTACCTACTTTCTTTCTCTGAATTCTCCCAGACTACTTCGGTGGTACTTCTCGTGTATGTATCAGTCATTAAGTTTGGCTCATTGCATATTAATTCTGTGAATTCTTGGCTCATTAATTCTGTCGACAGTTACCAAATCTTACATCGTATCATGCGACTGGAAATGAGAATTGAACCGTCTTCGAAATCAGGACGAATTCGTTACGTTTCTATTTCGCACTAATAACCTTGTAAATGGTAGGAATCCATCTCTTTTGTTCCCCACACTCTGGATTAAATAGAAAGACTGAATCGAATATCTTATCCTGCCCGCAGAATACAAATTCTACTATCGCTGCAGTGTATATGTTGTCCCAAAGACCCTAATGGTTTTAAGGAACTCAAGTCGTGACTGTAATGATGATAAATATTGTAAATCGTAGCAAATATTTTAGACAATGAAAACTTCACGCCGGAAGAATGTCATTTCTAAGAGCAACGCCATTGTACTGTCACTAAAAACAAGCGTCATCCAAATGCATCTGTTGCGATGTTTAATTATTCACATCTGTTTTTGGGAACTCCAAGTGTTAAAAGAACAAATATATCTAAGTGTCTCGATAGTTCAACAGTTGCTAGTTATTTCACACAATATATATATATATATATATATATATATATATATATATATATATATATAATATAATATAAAAGGCTCAAGCACTAATATTTCATGGTTATAATTTATTAAATTGTAATTGTAATCACGATCCAGTTCAACGGACCTACAAAATTGAATTTGTATATATACAATTTGTTTATATATATATATATATATATATATATATATATATATATATATATATATATATATAAACAAAGAACTATATATATATAGTTATTTGTTTATATATATGTTTATATATATATATATATGTGTGTGTGTGTGTGTACATGGGAACGATATTCTTTCTGTATAGATCCATTGTGTATCTAATCTATATGATAATCATATAGTTTTAAGGTATGCTATATTTATGGATTAAAGTGCTTAATATCAGGGATAGAGCGTATGTAAATATAAAAGTGGACATTGAGTTCAACACCCAGCGGCCGCATTCTGTTTCATGCTTAAAACTTCAGGCAATGAGTGTTGTCTTTCGTCTCGACAGATGCTGGTCAATGGTGCATCATGTTTAGGTTTATTTTATTCTTCTCAGGGTTACAGAGTGTGCGGTAATGGCTGTTTTTCAAATTATTCAGGAAGCTATTAATTACAAATGCTTGTGAGCACAAATTCAGTTTGCAGCTTTTTATACTGTTGTTTCTTAACACACATACACACGCGTGTAAACACCCAATATATACTTGGGTGTCCACGTTCTTCCTTTATAGTACCATTGTGTATCGTCCTGGATATGACGATAAACTACATCCGCGTCCTGGGTATGACAATAAACTACATCCGCGTCCTGGGTATGACAATAAACTACGTCCAACCAAAAGGCCGTCGATCCGATCAGTCGGCTGGTCATGTCATGCCCCATCACATCTAACCCATCCCAAAACAACTACAACTTACAATTAACTTTCCCACACAAACCCTACACTAAATATATTAACACCTTACCCCTAAAATGTGATGGAAAGCGGTGGCTTAGGGTCAATCAGTAGAAAAAAATTTAAACAATGATGTTCCCAGCTATACGTTTTTGAAACAATGATGTTGCCAACTACACTTTTTTGAAACAATGATGTTGCCAGTCATACGTTTTTGAAACAATGATGTTGCCAGCTATACGTTTTTGAAACAATGATGTTGCCAGCTATACGTTTTTGAAACAATGATGTTGCCAGTCATACGGTTTTGATAAATCTAGTAAATACTGGATCTGCCATTAAATAACCCATAGTGGTTGATATGCCATAAAACCCCAAACAAACAAACAAACAAAACCATTGTGTATCTAATTTACAAACGAAAAGCGTCCTCAGTACAGAAGTTGCAACAAGATCTATGTTATTAAGCTTTTTCGAATCTCAAGTTGATATCTGTTCGTTGCCGGCTACATGCTTGTAAATTCTCTTCATTTGATCCAATTTAATCTTCGGCTTAATGTAATTCAGACATTGACACAATGATAGTCGGTCACCAGTTCGTGCGGCCAGACTGTGATCGGCACAGATTTCTTCCGGTACACACCCTTACGTCTACTTTAGTTCTGTGAAGCCGCAAGCTGCTGCCGTGAGCCTTCTCGTATATCAATCATTAACCGCCATCTCGGTGTGCATTAATTCCCTCAGTTCGTGGCTCATTAATTCCGTCAACGGTTACCGACACTTTCCCCGTGTCATTCGATATTTCCTATTCTTCTATTCCCGGTGGCATATACAAAACTTATATATATATATATATATATATATATATATATATATATATATATATATATATATGCAGGATGCAATAGGTAAAATGTCGCCATTTTATATTTTTAATTTCGCGCATGCGTGTTTTATCGACTGCACAGTATAGTAGGGTCAGTTGGTCACTGTCTGTGGGAAAAAGAGCACAATGCTGCAATTCACTCAGACAGAAATTTGTAAATGGCGTGATGTACTGCTTGGCATTCGCGCCAGAAGCTCCAATAGGAACATTGCAATGTGTTTGGTTGCTAATCTGAACACAGACCAGAGGATTTACAAAGAGTTGGATGAGTCTAATGGTCATTACGAAGGTATGGCATCTCGAAAAACTCACTCCGATCGTATTGTTAAGAAACCTACATCTGATCGTTTTGCTCAGAAAGCTACTGCAGGCCTACATCAAGTGCCTTGTGGAGGTAGACCTGCCTTGGGTCAAGAGAGTGGCTGCTGGAAGACATTTGTCTGGCAACAGAACTATGCACCTTGCCACACAAGCAGGAGAACGCAGTCATGGCTGTTAGGCGATTTCTGCGACCACATCACCCCTTACTAACTCCCCAGACTGTAACCCTCTTGATTATTATGTGTGGGGCGCAGTTGAGTAGAAATCAACAAAAGACTTTGTAACGCCAAAGATGAACCGAAGGCAAGGATTATGGCAGCATTAACCAACTTAACAAGGAACGCTTTCAGAAGTGTTTCAGGAAATTCGGAAGTCGTCTTGAGACCGTGGTTGAAGCCAATGTGAATTCTATGGATTAAAGTCACCCTTTAGCATTTCAAGGTATTTTTGTGTAATTTGGGTATATATATCTGTTAAAAGGAGATGTTAATGTTATTTTCATTTTCGTGTAATTTAGACAACAACTAATCCATCGAACCCCATATATATATATATATATATATATATATATATATATATATATATATATATATATATATATATCGAGAGAGAGAGAGGAGAGGAGAGAGAGAGAGAGAGAGAGAGAGAGAGAGAATTAATAGATTTTATTTTTTTTAATCCGAAATATTCTTATGACTTCATAAGAACTGAAGCTGTTGCACATTTATCAGTCTATAGTTCCACTGTGCATTGAATACTGACGCCATATATGGTCTGCTACTCCAGATCTATATCTAGAGATTCTTAACAAAATCCAAAGTAAGATCTGTAATGTAATCGATGCTGACCAGGCATCTCAACATCTGTCACTTTCGCACCGTCATCACGTGGATTCCCTCTGTCTTTTCTAGAAATATTTTCTATGCAAATGTTCTAATGAACTTTTTTCCCCTGCTGCCCCAAAGGTGTGCATTCTAGCGTGCTACTAGATTGGCAAGTAGGTCTCACTGTTTTACTGTTGAACTAGCTAAATGCAACCGTCGCTTCTACTCTAAAAGTTACTTTTGTCACACTTTTCACCCATGGAACTCCCTTCCGAATTCTTGCTTCCCTGATTTTCTTACAAATTTAAAAAATGAAATGCAACGAAAAACGCCATCTTCTGTCTTCTTGAACCCTGTTCCTTTATTGTCCTTTTCTCAGTCCTCCCCATTAAAATTATCTGATTTCTCAAATCCAGTAGCTGTTATCGCTCTTCACAGTATTGATGGAGGCTTATTTCCTAGGCATTTATTTGAAGTGGTGTTGAAATTAATATTTTGATTATGTCATTATTTTATCTGCGAGTTACATGTGATATCCATTTTATCTGTTGCCGCCATTGAAATTCTTCAAGTGTTGTGCTTTCTGTTACTTGTTACAACTTCTTGTTTTGTGATTGTGTAGCACCAGTCCACAATGCTCAGAGAAGGATAACCTTCGCCAAGACCTACAGGTTTCACACGCACAAAGCCATTTTAATCACTTAAAAGCGGTTGTATACAGCTGGCATAGTTTTTTTTAATGCATGACATCCATATGAAAGTTTCGATTTGACGAGGCTATTTAAGAACATGACTTGAGTTTTCAGGTTACGGTTTTGGTTTTGTAACATTTGGCGGTATTGGGCGAAACTAACCCTTAGCGCATCCTATTTTATGTTTAACTTCCTTTACACCTATACTACATTTGTTATAAGTTATAACTAGGGCGAGTTATTTGAAGTGTTTGCTATTTATTAATTTACTGAATTTTTATGATGGATTCAGGGTAGGTGCCATCACTGCTTTCATTCCCGTTCCAGATCATAGTTTCTCTTTATATGGAGAGGGAGATAGAGGGAGAGAGAGAGAGAGAGAGAGAAAGAGAGAGGGGAGTGAGGGAGAGAGAGGAGAGAGACTGAGAGGACATGGAAATCAATACTGCTTGGCGATTGACAATTACATCAAATCATCTGTTCATACTGTTCACATCTATAAACGCTTCTGTCTCTGATATCGATCACTCTTCCCCGTAAATACAGCAAATTCTAAATGATTTATATAATGAGTGAAATGTTTTTTTTTAAAAAGCTGCACTATAAAATAGCTACAAATAACTGCATTCGGATCGACAATTATTTCTACTCAGTATCCTCTAGAATAGTTTTAAATATAACAGTTACCGCTTACCATAACCATTAGGATAATACAATACCCATAACGCAGCCTTCAGCAGCATATATAAATAGTTGGACAAAAAAATAATACACATGGCCTGAGGATTGGATTCAACTAAGAAACAGAATGTCATTGCTTGGTGTTGATCTCAGTCTTCTTTTATATTAATATCCGCTCTATCCTTGATATTGAAGATTTTTGCTCATAAATCTGGCTTAGCTAAAAACTATAACTTATCATATATATATATATATATATATATATATATATATATATATATATATATATATATATATATGTGTGTGTGTGTGTGTGTATGTGTGTGTGTATGTGTGGATATCGAAGTAAAGATTTTTCTCAATTTCAGATCTTTTCACTGATTTTCGGTGAAAATTTAATATAAATTATTCGATGTTTTCGTAATTCTTGGGATTTTAATCTTTTATAGATTACTTTGCAAGATGTTATTACACATGCGTATCACATGAATTGTTGAGTCAAACTACAGTTCCAAAATAGATAAAGACACATCATTTTTTAAGAATTAATGATACAATCTATGTCTTAATACACTGTTCATTATCTTTTCTCTCTCTCTCACACACACACACCTCTGATGCATCATGTGAGTCGAAAAGCTCGGGACTACACAACATGAATCTTAATCAATTTATCCACACAAAACAACCATATCTGTGAAGGGATATTTCAACATTAAAAGAAAAAAATCATTAAATAAAATTGGGACAAATTTCTAATTTTTCTCAATATATATCAGAATAAACAATTAAGAAACGTCTTGTCACAACATTCGAAATCATTTTCTTTTTTGTTTTTCCTGCTGTTCGAATTCCGAGTATTTCATACAACTTGGTAACTAAAATAGTATTTGTCGTTTGGTCGACGACGACATTTTGAAATAAGGAAACTTAACTTTCGCTGTCTTTTAGTCTCAATAACAGAAATTGTGCCAGTGCTTTGACGTGGTGTAATTTCTAGCAAGATGGCGGTATAGTTTATTACTTGACAAGTGCTGTAAAATTGTGACCTTGTACAGAACTAAGGAAATTGCCACAGAACAAATTGTATTTTATAACTACTAGCGGGAGAGCAGAAAACAGTAAAATCTGTGTTACTATATTTCGAGCAGGTGATAAAATTAAGGATGTGTGACACACCAATGAAATCCCTGTAGGTTACCGAGATCGATATACCCCTGAAGAAAGCCAGAGGGTACAACGGCCGAAACGTTGTGATCACAACAGTAAAGATGAGGACAATAGTCCGAATATAAATAGTGTAAGTAATGATAACTTCTCATTTCCGAAATTCAAACAGAAAATATAAAATATATTAAACAAGTAATAAAACAGCAAAATGGAGATGGGCAGGATACCTCGCAAGAAGAAAGGATAAGAGATGGAGCAAAAGATTAGCTGATTTGGTTCCAAGAGATAGCAAATGCAATAGTAAAAGGAAATGAAATAATTTTACTGGTATAAGATTGCTGAGAATGGTTATAGCCGTCATGGAAAGATTTTGGAAAGACTTTTGTCCAACAGAACAGTGAACTAGCAGCAGTTGCTGATGATGATTACCCACACATACACACACACACACACACACACACACACACACACACACACACACACACACACACACACACACACATATATATATATATATATATATATATCCATTGTTCGGACTGTTGTCCTCATCTTTATTGTCATATTGACGACGTTTCGGCCGTTGTACGCTCCTTCCTTCTTCAGGGTTCGGCTTGAAATTCCAATTATCGCCTGATAAGGGCCGGAGCGTGCAATGGTCGAAACGTACTCACTTTCCTCCGATGAAGATGTATTGAATATTCTATGATTCACGAATCTCCTACAATTAACCTCCGACTGGGCTGTTTCAGTTACCGTCTATTCTAAGTGTTTTGTTTGTTATCGTACCTTGTTTCTGATCCAGACACAAATTACGATACGTAAAACGGGAAGAAAATATCCATTAAAATTAAAATTAAAAAATTAAAAAAAACGTCAACTGAACAGAAATCGGATGAAGTCTCATTTGTGTAGTGCGAGTGTTGAAGTAAAAGATCAAGCTTTCATTCACTTAACGTGAATCACGTTTTGTCTCGCTAATGTAGATTTTCTTCTTTTTGAAATAAAATTCTTTACCTAATAACGCCGACTGTTTTTTCGAGTACTCTCTGGAAATATTTTATTGATTTTCAAGCTGAGTGCAATTTTCAATGGGAACGAGGATTAATAATATTTTTTCCTTTCTTGTCCCTACTGTTTTGCGTGAGAGGTATTTTTTTAATAAATTATTCTTTCCGTATTAATCGATGGAAATCAATGTAAATATGCAGGTACTTGATAACACCGCGATGCCAAACGTTGTCCATTTTCAAGAGAAGTCACTACTTTGAAGACTTCTTTGAACAGTTAGATGTTAGTTTAGCTGGAATAAAACAATGCAGTTATTAATAAGAAGAGTTGAAATTAATGCATGTAAGATTTCACAGTTCTAGCATCATTCCTTTATATTAATACTATGATCTTTTCAGCCCACCGGCGTATATATAAATATCTAAGTAAGAATGAAATCATAAAAGAATATCTGTCCAAAGACAATATTAATAAAAAGAATGAAAAGAGGAAAACTTGTTTTTGCAACGTATAAGGAAACGCTTAAAAGCTTTATATATATATATATATATATATATATATATATATATATATATATATATATATATATTTGTGTATATATATATATATATATATATATATATATATATATATATATATATATATATGAAGAAATATAGCTTTAACGTGTGCTATATTTATGGGATGAAGTGCTGAATATCAGAGATAGAGCGTATATATATATAAAAGTGACAGGCTGTTTCATGCTAGACGTAATCGTCAGGCCGCCTGACGATTGCGTTTAGCATGAAACAGCCTTTTGCAATGCGATCACGTCGGCATCACGGTGGCGATGTTGTGAAAACGTATTCCTGATCTTAAAATTCAGTTATTTTGTTTTTATTATTCTTATGTCTATCGTCTTTTTATGTTGACTTGAATATCGTTTAATTATGTTTAAATAACTATGTCCTGAAGAAGGTCTACTAGACCGAAACGTCTGACGTCGACATTGAAACATTAAAACAGTAAACTTGCATATTCGGATTGTTTTTTTCATATTTTTCCTCATATATATATATATATATATATATATATATATATATATATATATATATATATGTCTGTGCGTGTGTGGTATTGGTTATTTTTTTAATTTAGATCATATGCTGTTAACTTTCTTTTTTTTCTGTTGAATCTCATGTCAATTAATATTCGACGTCAGCTGCTTGCCATTTTGTTTGGCGCCATAGCGAACGAAATGTACTAATCGATAGATAGCGATTAATATTAATATATCACTAGCAATGTTATAGTGGTAGTCTTAGTTCAACAACAATGCGAGAAAGAATGGACTATTAAAGCTGACTAAATTAAATTTCGGAGAAGGAAGCTAGCAAAATAGTCTCGTTCTTTCTCTCTTCTGACACTTATCTCTGTTGTCATCTGTTAAAACTGGACGAATCCAGTCTCCTGTCGTATAAGGTCACAATTTAATGCATACAAATGAACATTAGGCGTCTGGCATGTCTTTTAAATAATATTCATGACACGCAAGCATATTGGATTTTATAATATGCCAACGATTTTCTTTATTAGAAAAGTTACTTAAAAAAACCATTAACTTACCTGGATTATATAAGACAAAAATTTAAAAAGATCGCAATCATTTCCTTTTTGGTCAAACATGTTCTCATTTACTTAGAAGTATTTTAAAAAACTGATACGGTTTATTAATCAATATTATGCAGATAGAGTAGGATCTGAGCTAGAAATCGGCCAGCGAAGAGACGAATACGTCTCTTCTCTCATTAGCTATGGGTTAAATAACAGGGAAAATTGTGTTTTTAGCCGTGTTTGGCAACCCGTTTAGGAGAAGGATAACTATAAATTCGAAATCTTATGTTATGGTCAGTTAGTCACTCTGAAAAAAAAAACACTCAGACATCTCAAGTAGTGCAATAATAATGCGACGTGTAATGCCTTTAAAAATAAAACACGATAGGTTTCAACAACTATGCATAATCCGAACGTTGAGTGATTATCCAATATGCGATTAACAGCCACGGGCATTTAGTCCAAGGAAATTAAGACATGAATAATGAATAAATGCCTTTCAATTGAGAACCTCAGTAGCTTCTCCATTCTGACGGATTCGTTCATTTTCATTCTTATTTACACTATTTACATAACGGACTATTTTCCTCATCATCGTTGTTGCTATCACAACATTTCGGCTGTTGTAGCCATCTGACCTTCATGAAATGTATATCGATCTGGCTAACCTACATGGTATTCCGAATTAAACTCTTTATTTAATTTACGGGTGTAGACTGTTCTCATTCCACTGTCCGTGTATAAGTTTATCTAGTCTAGTTCTTTTAGCACTACCCGGTTATTGCTACCCTGTTTCCAGTGAGTTCAAGTACACAATGACTTAGGAATGAACTAATGATTAGTAAGTCACTAAATTCACAAACCAAAGCTTTAATCCCATAGAACAAATCTCAGTGACGAATTTGGAGCCATAAACTTGACTGCACTCACTGGATCAGCTGTCGTATGTCTTTCTTTCTTTCTTTATTATATGCTGCCATAAGACATTTATTTCTACGCTAGGCTTAGTTAGGAGGTTTCCATAGCCTAATATATACGTTGATTCTTTCAGGCGTCTAACTATCCAGTGTTCTTTCTTGTTAAGTATTTTCACTTCATTACACTGGCGCTGATGACTACACTTTTCCCTCCGTACATAACTATCTTGTTTTTCATCTTGTTGGTAGATTGCTAAAATAAAAAAAAACAAAACACAGGCCTTTTATAAAAATTATCATGCAGGAACATTGGATGATATCTTCCAAAATGTTAAGCATAAATAAATGTTATCGGCATAAATTATATTTACTAACAGAATACTTACCTTTCTGATATACAATACACCTTAGTTGCGTTGTTTGCTGACGATCCTAGAATAATGGTCGAGAGCTTGAATAAAAAGCAATTGAAATTATGTTGAAGGATTAAAATTAGCAGTACACTTTAAAAAAAAGTTGAAACTGAAGGTAATAAAAGTTGTTCTAAAATGTATGTTTTGCCTTTTTTGTTACTAAAGTAAGACATTTCTCCCCCCACCCCCAAAAAAGAATCCCATCCATCTATAATCTTTGAGTACTTTGTTAATCTACGGAGATAAATTGTTTTCGTTCCACTGACCATGTACAATGGTATATCGACTAGTTCTTATTTTTCAAGTCCTTTTTGGATCTTCCCGATGTACAGGGTGAGCCAAAAAACGGGAACTTTTTAACAATCCAATAAAACCAAGAGTGATGGAAGAAAAATATTTAATTTATAGTAATTGAAACCTTAAAACATGCCATTTAAGAAACAATGATGGAATTTTCATTTTTTTTAAATTACGTCCTGTAGATGGCGTCCTCCTGTACGAATGCATTCTTGAAATCTGCTGTTGAGATTCTTCATTGACTGCTGGAACATCTCAGCTGGGATACTGTTAATTTCATTCTCGTTACTAAAATGGCGAAATGTTTACTTGCTCAAGGTCACTGTCTCGCAGTGTTGCCACTTGCTCATGTCTCGCAATACGCACTTCAAAAATTTCCCGTTTTTTTGGGTCACCCTGTATTTAATATCAGCGTATATCAGATGGTTGATTATCACTGTTATATTTACTCCCGCAGTTTCATAATATATTCCTCATGGTGTGTGATTTGCGTAATTGTTACCGGTGTGAAAGATGGAGTCGGTGAACCGTTTTTAAGTTCAGCCTTTATTCAGGCTTAGTCTGTTGCATTCACTTTCATAGAGATGCTCCTGGGAAAGGCATGAATCCATCTCTTCTCTCTTCGGATATGAGGTTTTATAGCAGGGTAAACGTGGTACTTGAGGAGCAGTCAGTCTAGGAGAAGGAAAGTTGTGAATTCAAAGCAGAAGGAAGTCACTCTACTATCATTTCCAAAATAAAATGGCAGAATCATGATTGCATACGTCTTTTCCTTAATGACCTTCCTGATGATCTCAGCTCTCAACTTGGTATCTACGCTGACGACACAACAATTTACTCCTGCCTCGATAGCAAGGCTTATCAGTCTCACATCACAGGTCAAAATGGCGGTCGATATCCAAAACGACCTCAAGTCCATAGTTAACTGAGGCAAAACATGCTTTGTTAATTATAACTCCACCAAAACTAAAATTCTCTCTATTAATTATCTGAGAGAGCCCCTTCTGCCTTACATCAGCATGGCTGATACTATCCTCCAGTGACTCGTTACGCCTTCTCGGACGCACGTTCTCTGCTGATATGATGTGGAAAGGTTATATTTAATCCACTGCCAGATCATCTGCTAAGAAAAAATCTATCTTACATATCTATATGTCTGACATTCGTCCATGCTTAGAATATTGCTGCCGGATAGGATCCGGTTCCCCTGCGATTTACTTTGAGCTCCTTGATAATATCCAAAGAAGAATCTGCAATATTATTGGTCCTGATCTGGCAGCTTAGCTCCAGTCACTTTCCCACCGCCGTAAGGTTGCCTATCTATGATTTTCTTTAAATAATTTCATGATAATTGTTCAAATCAGCTCTTCGCTGTGGTACCTAAAGTTTTTGAAATTAAGGGGCTCCATGCTTTCCACCCAACTTTAATCTGTAAAAATTTAAATGCAATGTCAATCGCTATCTACTACCCCCCTGATTACTTTCTTCTCTTTCTGCTCATCATTATTATTTCTGTTCCTAATTCTTTCACAACCTGTAATACCTTGTGTTTTAGTGGAAATGCTGCCTTGCTTGGGGTGATTCCGATTTTTTAAAAAGTCATACGCATCAGGGGATTTTTAAAAAATCGATTTCTATCGAGTGAAAAATTATTAGGTTCTTTTGCCAGATTATGATAAACTTTGTAAATCTTTAACAGCTTATTTTGTTACCAACTGTGTTTGATCAAGAAACATTTTCTTTTGTCAAATGTTATTGCAAAAGTCCGTGCCTGATTTTCATTGTTAATATAAAATGCCCGCAACGCGGCATGGTGTCTGTTTTGGCGCAAATCTCTGCTGTGTTCTAGATTGAAACCATGCATCATTCAAAATGTGGTTTTGCACATTTCGTTTGAGTGATTTTAACCTAAAGGATTACCCACGCTCTGGGCAACCTTTGATAGAAAATAAACCGAAAATTTCGACGGAAGAGACTGCTAAGAGTTTGAAAATCGAATCTGCCTTTCCTCATTTAAAGATGACTTGGTCTGAAGTAAAACGGCCGATTTTTGCAAACTGAAGATGTGTTATGTTCCACCACAACAATGCAAGACCGGATGTTGCAAAAGGACCTTGCACAAGCTTAAAGAGTTGAAATGGGAAACCCGCCAACACTCACCGTATTCTTCTGGCTTGACTCCTTCGAATTTTCATTTGTTTCGGTTCCTCCATAACAATTTAAATGAGAAAAACTTTGACTCTGTACATTCAGTTAATACCTACTACTCAGCCATCTTGCAACAAAAGCTAGAAAGTTTCTACGAAAATTGCATCAACAACCTTCACTCCAGAATGTGTCTTACATATCTATAACTCTACCATTCGTCCATGCTTAGAATATTGCTGTCACATTTGGTCCAGTGCTCCTGCTATTTACCTAGAGCTCCTTGATAAAATCCAATAAAGAATTAGCAATATTATTGGCCCTGTTCTGGTGTCTCGGCTTCAGCCTCTTTCCCCTTGCCGTAAGGTTTCCCCCCTGTGCCCCTCTATACATACGTTCATGGTAAATGTTCAAATGAGCTCTTCATCATGGTGCCTAGACTCTTTGAATTTAAACGCAATACTAGACTGATGGCGAGGTGTCACCAATTTACAGTTGAGGTGGCTAGATGCAACCGTAAATTCTATGCTAACAGTTCCTTTTCTCGCACTTCGCGTTTGTGTAGCTCCCTTCCGGTACTATGCTTACCTGCCATCTTTAATCTGCAAAATTGTAGATTCAATATCAATCGCTAACTACTGTCTTCCTGATTACTCTCCTTTTGTTTTTGCTGTTTCTAACTCTTTACACTCAGTAACTCCTTGTGGCTTAGTGTCTTTATTGCCTTGCATGAAGTGAATTCGATTACAAAATACAAAGAACGATTGGAGACATTTGGCTAAAACCAATGGAGATGATGTACTAGAACCCATGTATACCATCTCCTACACAAGTGTAAGGGTGTCTACGTTCCAAGTGCCCAGAAATTGAATTCTACCTTCTTCATTTCAAACCCGACCTCCTGCTTCTGTTTGAAACGGGTATCAGTGCTTCAATCCCATTATAGGAGATTTCAATTCCGGGATACTCACCCGTTACAACAAAATACGATCACTACGGTCATGTTATCAGTGCCTACATCAAGGACAGCCTTCCCTGTGGCAGAAACACAAAAAGATGAGGGCTCTGATCTCCCAATACTTCCGCGTTGCACTTATCCATTGCGCCAAAATCGTCTTTGCTCTGTATCACCCTCAGGATGAAGTGTCGGTAATCTTCGATCGAATATCTGAGAGGATTGATATTATCCTCACCGAATTTCCCTCGGCTTCAATATTCACTACAAATAGTGGTTAGTCCACTCGAACAAAACTGATGAGGAAGGCAGATATTGCAGAGACTTCTCCATCGCCTAAGAACTAACCCACATCATCGAAGATCACATCAGGGTCCTGGTGTAGCCTGACGCTGTAAGAGAGTTCTGGACAACGCCAAGTGCAGCTACTGGAAGCTGTCCAGACCAAGGTTGAAAAGAAACAAATTGGATTTCGCGAATTATAGAAGATCACCAACCAAATGATGAACAGACTATGTCCATTGATATAAATAGCCCGGAGGTTATATCATCCTCGACAGACAAGGTGAAGCTCTTCGCCTCAATCTTTGCCTCAAACTTAATGTTAGATGAAAAAGGCCATCCCCCTCCGCAACCTCCCACGTCTCACTGAGCACAATCGCAGTAATATACTCATTTCAGCAAGAGTATTTGATTTAAAATCATAGAAGTAAATTACTTTCCTAATTTTGTGTCTCATGAATTTCGTCTGTCTCTTTCTTATTCTAACTGCAAATGTCCTTTTGCTTCCATCTTCATTAAATCTTACGCTTTGTTCATAAGTTCCTTCCATCTTATTAGCGTCATCCTTCTGTAGAAGTACATCCCTGTTGCCACAGTGTTCTTCTTCATTCGTGAAAGAATTGTCCTGCATTCTCTATCATATAGGACTGATATCACATTGTATTTCAACTGCAAATAATTGGTACGCCGTATTAAACTTATATAGGCGGATTAATCGATATCGATTCGTATTAACGAATTTAGATAGCTGAGTTCGTTAAAATTCGCTTACGTGCAAATACGCTTGGGAAAGTTTTGAATTTCTTCTTTTCTCCCTGCAGCTATGGGTAAATGCTAGGACAGACTGGGCTCTATAGACTTGTGAGGCAACCGGTCTAGGAGAAGGACGATACTAAATTTTATGTAACCCTGACGAAGCACAATCTATGCAGCTAAGGAAAGGGTTGTGGAATTTGCATTGATTCGATGAAACGTCGACGGTCGACATATTAAATTGATGTGTATCCATCCTGAGTATCAAATCTGTTATTCTTGTAGCTGTATGTTGATAAAAATATCATCATTTTTTTCTCATACGACATTTTTTTCACATGGATAGGAGAAGAAAAAAACACAAACTCAGTTGAGAGAAGAAAATAGTAAGGTTTTATTTGCATTTTCTTAAAGATACATTAACAAGATCTTTATTACTTACTTTACATAGGTATAATGATTATTAGTAATTTTTTTTTTATCAAAGATACAGAAATTACGGACATGAAGAAAAAATGAATGTGCACACATTTCAATATATATATATATATATATTCTCAAATAGATTGATAATTAAAGGCGAGGCATCTATAGTAAAGTAAGTTTTTTTTCCAACTATATAAACATTAAAAAAGGGAGATTTTGGCAGCAAAATCCTTTCCAATTCCAAAGAAATATTTTGAGTGTTGTCATTACCAGGCTAGCATTAGAAAGATCTTCAAAGTTCCATTATTTATAAAGACAGGAAGAATAGATACTTTAAGATTCTCTTATTATTTTTCAATTAAAATATATCACAAGTAATGAAAAATTAACAAGAATAATTTGTTCTATTCAGATCACATGTTCTTAAACTTAGCTGTGTGATCAAATAATTAACTCCTTTGTATATGAGAGAGAGAGAGAGAGAGAGAG
Source organism: Acanthosepion esculentum (assembly GCA_964036315.1). Taxonomy (NCBI): domain Eukaryota; kingdom Metazoa; phylum Mollusca; class Cephalopoda; order Sepiida; family Sepiidae; genus Acanthosepion; species Acanthosepion esculentum. The sequence goes on from OZ038481.1 coordinate 53,096,865, forward strand.
AGAGAGAGAGAGAGAGAGAGAGAGATCCGCGTGGCAGATAGAAGCATAATTTGTCGATCCGTGATAAGTATGGGTCAATGAAAATTGATGTGAAAGACATAAAATACAGTGGATGAACATATGGCTGTGTATGTATAGTGATTGCGTCTGCGTGCCTTTATACTACATCTAAATCTCCCGATCAGTCAATTCAAATATATATAATCTTCAGTACATTCATGTATGTATATATATGTATCTCAACTAATGATATTATATCGACATATCTTCATATATATATATATATATATATATATACATATATATATATATATGTAAATTCAGATATTAAAAAGATATTCAGATATAAAAAATATATCTGTAAAAGGACAATATAAGCACATAGACAAAAAGAAATCTCATCTGAGCTGACGTGTTTCGTCGTATGATAGACTTTATTAAGGAAGTGTTGCAAAATAAAAACCTTACATTTTCCTTGATAAAGCCCATCGCAGAGAGAAACGTCTCGTTTGAGATAAGTTCTCCTTTTGTCTATATATATATATATATATATATATATATATATATATATATATATATATATATATATATATAAAGTTGTGTTTGTGTGTATGCGGTTTTAAGATCTAGTGATTACATTTTAAATTAAATATAAGGCAGGAAGTGGAGGAAAAAAATTATATTTGTGCGTAAATATGCACATAGACGAGTAATTATGAACATACATCGATAGAAATGTAGATAAACTGTTTAGCTTTAGCCTCAAACCATACAAATGGATTGGGTCACACCATGAGTATCAACCTAAAGAGCAATGGCGATGAATTCAACTCGCTAAATATCGCTCTGTGGCTGCTTGCAGCAATATGGTATCAGTCAAACCAATACGTACACAATAATTACGCCTTTTCAAAAAAGAAAACGTAAAAAATAAAAACATGCTCAATGTTTTGAAAACACCGTTCCAAAATCCGATCAAGAGAAACCGTATGACGTTTTGCTAGCTAAGAAACTTTCACCCTTACGATCTTCAGTCCGCAACTGCAAACATGTCCTAAATAGGCCATGGATTGGTTACGACTAAACAGCAGGTTACATATTATTTAATTCAAGATTTACTGGTTTTACCTAAGTACCTACAATCATAGAAATATCTGGATTGAAAACTGGGCCGACACACAATGTTTTTCAGCAAGTACATTATCATCCGCTTATGCCTTCGACGCTTACAGACGTAATGCTTGTGGTCTTATTTTGTATATTTAAACATGACCACTCCATGCTCTATTTAGCCAGTCGTATCACTTGCAGTCTGATTATCTTAAAGCCTTCTGCCAGATAGCAAGCTGCCATACAGTTAATCTTAATACGATCTCATATATATATATATATATATATATATATATATATATATCAAATTTTTATGCCCGAGTGGTTAGAACGTTCGCTTTCTGATCATGAGACCTGTGTTCGAATCTCTGTGTATAAGTCTTTATATATATATATATATATATATATATATATATGTGTGTGTGTGTGTGTGTAATTATCCTGATGATCCGGCGGTAGATGAAACCTAGGTAGATAGGTTCTGGCTCTTAAGGTATTTTAATTTTGCTCTACTTAGTGTATTGAGCACTTTTATGTTCAACGGTGACTTTTTTTTTTCGCTAGACATTGTTGTGCTGGTTGATTTTTTTTTCAAGCAGTACGGATGTTTTTGGTATTTTATTTTTTTATTGAACTTTTTTCCAGATAACAGTTTGTCTTACATTTTTTTTATTTACAAATTGTATTATCTTTTTTTTTCACACCGCCAGTGTTATAGTTTAAAATAAAATAAAATAATATATATATATATATATATATAAATATATATATGTTTATGTGGGCATTTTTCTTTTGAAACAATGACGCACAATAATATATATATATGTACTTGAATATATATATATATATATATATATATATATATATATATATATATATATATATATATATATATATATATATATATATATATATATATATATATATATATACATATATATATATATATATAAACATACACACACATATGTATTTGTGAATCATGATAGTTTGGTTAATCTTTTGGTGGATAGGTGAATAGCTACTGTAATCAGTTCATTTAAGCCAAGTAAAGTTTTATGAGGTCGCATTGGAATATCGGCTGTATGACGTGGTTGAAGTTAAGTCCCGTAATTTGACAATACCTGGGCGAATGAAGGTAATATGTATGTCACGTGATCAGTAGGAAATGAGCGATGGTGAGAAGCTGGAATGAGGAAATAGTGGCGATTCAACAACCGGGAAAGACAGGCGTCTATGGCAGCGCAGCTCAAAAGGGGGTCATATCGGCCAGGTATAATTTCCATGCGTTCGAAATAATTAAACCAAATAAATGAAATTAGGAAAAAAAATGACCTTTTGTTCAAAATCTTATTTTATCTCCTAAATAAATCATGAACTCAACAAGTTTAAAATTGAAGATGTTTTTTATGATAATTTTCTGCGGACCTAGCACTAAGACAAGCGAAAAGTATGAAGATACACAGTTTTTTTTTCTTGGTATACTTGGTGGGGGTGGTAGGATTATTGGCTAAGGATGAAGTGTTTGCATCAAAAGGAGTTTTTGGTATATCGTTCTGCAATCTGCACTTATTACTGTATGAAACAAAAGTTTAATTTCTCTTCTCAATGCCCAAAATATAATAACATTCAAATATATGACAAATCGCTCTTACGTACTTTAAAACTGTGTGCACTTTTACATTTTCTTGCATCTTTGTATCATGAAAATACAACGGTGAAAATTTATTACGGAACTCTTGAGGAAAATTGTACAGTTATTAAAAATCTCCAAGAATTAACATTTAAAAAAATCATCAAGAAAAACTTTGACAATTTTTTTCATCTTGCAAACCGTTATTTGCAGAAGAAAAAAATAATGGATAGTTTGAAAAAATAACACTGGCATCATATATATATATATATATATATATATATATATATATATATGTATGTGTGTGTGTGTGTGTGTGTGTGTGTGTGTGTGTGTGTGTGTGAAAGAGAGTAAGATGTTAAGGATTATGAATTTTTTGGATGGTTTCTAGCCGTAGATGCAACCAATGATAAATTGAGAAAAAAGCATGCAAAAATATTCGCTTACTACAACAATGGAAGAAAGAAGCCAAAATTAATAAAATAACATGTTCATACACGATTTTTATCATTTCACAACACTTGATTACTACGGTTTCGAAATGATTTACATTGTTTGTAGAACATAATCTTACGTCTGTTCACCCGTATGATAGGAAATAACATTCGGGGCGACATCCGCTTTCATTACCAATGAAATAGGCCGTCGTGCACATGCACGCCAACGTAGGCCTTAAACAAGAACTGACACAGATTGGAGACCGAATTCCAGATTGCAGGCCGAAGTCGTGATTGGAGACTGAGATCTACATTAGATCTAGATCCATTTCACATATTAGCTCTTAGAAATTATTATTATTATTATTATTATTATTATTATTATTATAGGGAATTGTTTTTGGATTTAACTAACAACGACTTACAGTCGTACGAACTCACATTGTCGGATGGAACAGTTTAATCGTGTTTCGTTTTCCTTCCGAAACTCTTCGCTTTAACTGATACCTCTTTTATTTTATTTCATGTAAAATCTTTAGCGGCAATCAAGGAATAAGGTGATCTTTATTTAGAGGAAACTTTGCAATACATACATTCTTTGCAGATGGAAATGGCACCATCAGACTTTATTCAGAGTAACATTATTTTTTGATGTCAGAGAGAAAGACAAAATAAGGCTCAAACAATATGTAGCAATAAGATGTTTGATAATATTAAAAAAGACAAGATCGGTTTGATAATAGATTCAAATCTGACCAATGACTACATAATTGCTACATATATTCACACTGTTCTATGTTAGTATGATCAAGTGTTGAGAAATAAGTCTCCATTTAACAAACCTCATGAGTAATTGAACGGTAACAAGTAATAAAAACATGGTAATGTACATTTTTAAATTGTAAAATTTGATGACCAGAACATTTCATTTTAAAGATTTGAACACATACCCTTGAAATTAAGAAGTTATGCTTTCTGCGACGTAAGTCAGCATTAAAAAAAAATGTAATCTGATTGTATGAAGAATTCGATTTTATGTAGCAGAAATGTTTACTTCAAACATTTTATGAAGGATTTTACAAAGTGGCTATTGTACAAGCTTTACGTTAGACTTTAAAAAATAAATGTTAATGATTACACGACAAAGATAATAAACAATACCTTCTGTTTTACAAATAAATGTTTCATCTTGGATAAAAAAATGTTAATCCATACGCCTTTTGTGGTATTTTAAAGCCATTGGGCGTACTTTTACCCCGTGACTGGACAAGAATGCTACGAATCTGAATTTTAAAAAGTATATTTAAATTATTTTGTCAGTTGAAAAAGGTGTTGTGCGCAACAGATTTCTCAAATTTTCTGCGTATTAAAAAAGCAAAACGCAATTTAGATGACCTGAAACAAAATCAGTTTTAGACATAAGCCAAAAATCTTTAGATGGTAGTTTCGAAATTCCCGTCAATTTTATTTGCAAGCCAAATAGGGTTTCTTCGGATTCAGAAGGGCATCATAATGTCTCATTTCTGTTCTGATGTGAACCTTATCTCAGCAAGATAATGTTGAACATATCAACCACGAAACAACAAGTGAATCAAACATTTCCTGTCGCAGTTGAATCATTAGTTGTTTGTATTTAGCAATGAAATATTTTTTATTGTACTTTGCTGAAACAAAAAAAAGAACTGAAAGAATTTTTTTCAGTAAATTGTCTTTGGAGAAGAATATTTTTTCTTTCATGTATCTTTAAAATGTACACTACGGTTCGAATTTTGAAACCACGCCCAGAATTAGCATGGGATTAACTTGACAGAAGAGTGAAACCTTTCCACCCCCAAAATGAAAAAGAGCTCTTTGAGTCATTGAAAAAAGAATGGAATCAATTATCAAACTTATAATTTGAGAAACTTTTGCAACGAATGCCAAAAATTAGTGCTGTTGTAATCAAGGCTAAAAGAGGATATTTTGACGAAAACAAAATTCAATCATAAAATGCTTTTTTCTTTTTCTCATAAGAAATTTTCTAATAAGAAATCATGTCTCACTTTTTTTTAACTATGTAAAATAATTATCTGTACAAAACAAATACATTTTGGGCCAATTTAAAAAAAAAATACCAGGGGTTTACTTAAACTTTTGAACTGTAGTGTACATACAAAAAAAAAAGAAAAGATAGCGTGAATTTCAAGTGTTGTTTATTTTTATATTTTCTTCATGCTTACTCCAGAACCAGTACTTCTCCTTTTGAGCGGTTCTATGTACAAGACATTGCGAAGAGGCGTTAATGATAAAATCTTCATTTAAAATAGTTATTCTTCGCTTGAAAAAGTTGTGCAATTTTGAAAAGTTCAGTAAAGAATTCAGAAATAAAACACGGACTGCTAAAAATGTAATCTCCGCAGTATTTTTTGGAAAACCTTTTCTTCAAATTTTATCATGTGTCATAATTCTAAACACCCCCAATTATACAAAAGCATGCACTCACACATAACATAACCATACCAACATACATTATGCAATCACGTGCGTACTCACATACATATATATATATATATATAGATGTATGTCTGTCTATATTTCTGAGATGAGGTATTATGTACAGTATTTACATTATTCGGACTATTGTCCTCATCTTTGTCGCCATATTTGTCACAACGTTTCGGCCGTTGTACGCTCCGGCCTTCTTCAGGTGGTTGGAATTTCGAACCGAACCCTTTATTTCGATCACTGGGGTAGACTGTTCTAGTTCCACGAGCCATGTTTGATGGATGTCAGGACACATGGTACGGTGGATAAAGGCGTTGGTTAGATCCCGTAACAGACCCAAAGAGTGTGAGTTCAATACCCGGTTCAGGCAGTGGAGAACTTTCAGAGGGAAAAATTACCAGGAGATAACTGATAACTGACATCCATCAAACATGGCTCGTGGAACTAGAACAGTCTACCCCAGTGATCGAAATAAAGGGTTCGGTTCGAAATTCCAACCACCTGAAGAAGGCCGGAGCGTACAACGGCCGAAACGTTGTGACAAATATGGCGACAAAGATGAGGACAATAGTCCGAATAATGTAAATACTATAGATGTATGTATTGAAATGCACTTACACACACATTCGCACACACACACACACACACACATATATATATATATATACATACATATATGTGTGTACGTGTGTGTGTTTGCGAATTTTGGAAGCAGTCGTTCACTAATGCAAGTTTAACTAAAGATGAATAACATCTACATTCTTTGCTTCACTAATCTCGATAATGGCCTGTAGTATTCTTGTAAGTGGAAAATATGAACATTTTTGGATAATATTTACAGTCAGTGAATCCAGTAATGCGTTCTGGCGTACGTTTAACAAATAAAGTTATAATTTAAATTTAAATGCAATGTCAATCACAATCTTCTGTCTTCGTAATTCCTGTTCTCTTATTGTTCTCTCTCTTTAATAATGTTTTTCTTTTTCTCATAGTCTCTCACACTCAGTAACCCCCGCTTACATCTTAGTGACTTTATTGCCTTTCTTGGGTGGGGTGGGGGGTTTGAAATGATTAAAAATAATTAAATAACTAAAAACGACAACATTTTTTTAAAAGATTTTTTACTTAATTTTCTATTACTATAGAAAATGATTGAAAATTAACTACCTATTTTATGTATGATAGACACTCCTGTCTAACTATAATTTTTACAAGACGGGAAGTCCCTTATGCATGAAATAGGGAGTTAATTTTCAATCAACATGTATATAATATTACGGAGATGAATTTTAAGGTAATGCAAGACATTCTAATATTTAATGAAAATGCTGTTTTATAAAATTCCTCAATATGATATTTAAGAATTTGTAAATTGGAGAATTTATTTCCTCTGTTCAATTTTATTCATTTACACATGTTCGAATGGATATTAATCTCGAAATGAGAAAGGTTCCGGTATCAATCTGTTTTATATAGTCGTGCTAATTTCGTCATCGATTGAAGATTTTATTTATAAGGTTAAGTTAGAGTTCTTCCAATTTGATATTCAATTAAAAAAAATAAAACAAGTTATAAAAATATTTCCTATAAATAAAACAAAAGAAAATTGGAATAGTTGCAATTCTGAAATATATATTACATATAGGATTAAAAATTGTAACAAAAACTCATGGCTTGTATCATTCAAACGTATAAAAAGAATTTCAATTTGTGATTTTCCTATAATTTTCCTATATATTCATTTTCAGTATCTACTTTTTCTTTCATTATTAAACATATCAAACTAATATATTATATGTTACTTTGATGTAAAAACTCCATTGTTGTTGAAAAACGGTTGGTTCATATTAATGTTTAGTTTCGTGGTTTAATTAGGAAATTATTGCCCTGATATTTTAGGACGTATCACCTTTAACTAAATTAGATATTCAATAAATAAAATAATGTTTTAATTTTTATTTTTGGGTTCGATGAATTCTTCAAGGAACTGTTCACCATCTTCAAATTGTTGACTAGTCAAGGTGTATTGTATGAATCAAAACAGGTGATAATCTTCCGCAATGTACAGTAGTACTTTCTTATCCGAATGAGAGTTGTTTCATAACAACATCACCTGTTTTGTTTCAATATAACATTTAAACGGGCCCTGGGATGATGACACAGTAAGTGTTTATCAATGTTCCGGGAAATAAAGAATTTACATTTTGAATCCCTTTAAATAATAACATAAAGTTTTTTTCCCCAGTAGATTCCCATCAATATTTGATGTTTAGAGCTCTACAAAATCTAGCCACGAAATAAATACATTTTATCACTTGTCTTAAAATGAATATTTTTATCTGTTAATCAGGAAAGAAATTCGACAGAGGTTTAGACACTGACCGATATTCCTTTCTGTAAGCTCTTGTTCGTCTTTCAAACGACATATTCTAGTTAACTAAGTGCACAAGGAGTTGAAGAAACTTTAAAGACACGAATAAGATTTCGCTAACAGTATATAAAAGTTTACGTGAGAAAGATTTGCTCAAAACTCAATAAAACGATTAAAAATACCAAGCCAGATAAAATGTAATCAGATGGGTTTTAAATAATATATTTGTATTTCCGCCTGATTTGATTTGACACCTGTAATCCCGTCCCATTGTGATACAATGGAATCAAGACGTTATTCAATTCTGATAGTTTCGGGCATATATTTAATGTATATGTGGTTGTCAGGAAATTTCGTTCGGTTTATTAAGTAAATTTTCTACTTAAAAAGAGAACGAAGACATATACTTCGGGATCTGGGTGATCATGGCTCTCCACAACCTCCTATAAATGTTACTCTTAGCAATATCCATTTACACGCTATTTCCCTTCAGTATGCCGTGGGGGTGTCAAACTTTCAAAGACTTCTTTCCTCATTATGTGTCCGATAAATGACAACTGTTTCTTTCTAATTCTAACTATAAGCCTCCTTTTTGTTTCCATTTCCCATAGAATGTCTTCGTTGTTTACATACTCAGTCCATGGTATTCGCAGCATTCTCCTGTAGGACTACCGAATCTGTTGCTTCAAGATTTCTTTTTATCTATAAGAAAATTCTCCAAAAGTCTCTATCCTTTATATATAGGAGGGTTGATAGTGAATAACAGTTCAACCCACATTTCTGATATTACTAACATAAACTAATAAAATAATGAATCTCAAATGAGTTGGCTTTCTAGAGACACACATGTATTTATAATGCTTATATAAAATTTCTGTATACATATATGCAGTTTACAAATACATATATATACATACATATATATGTATATATATATATATATATATATATATATATATGTGTGTGTGTGTGTGTGTGTTTCTGCGTGTGTATTTATAATCTTTATATATATATATATATATATATATATATATATATATATATATATATATATAGTACAGGTAATAAATCCGTTAGTGTATAATGCAAGTGGATCCTAGTAACATAAAATATTAAATATTAAAACTGATCCACAAAGCGAGTTCAATGTATTTATTATAACAGAGAATATAAATAGTATTGCAGCAATATCAAAAATTACCTCATTTTTTGATTTTGTTGTGTAATACTATATATATATATATATATATATATATGTGTGTGTATGTGTGAGTAAAATTTACAAATACACACACAAATATATATATATATATATATATATATATATATATATATATATATATATATATGGATAGATAGATAGATGAGCAGACAGAGCTAGATAAATAATAAACAAACTGAGATACATAGATAGATATGAATAGAGTGTGAAAGATAGATAAGGAACAGTCTGAGATAGATAGATAGATAGATAGTTAGATAGATAGATAGATAGATAGATAGATAGATAGATAGATAGATAGATAGATAGATAGAATGTACATTTCGGCAGCAAGATTTCAGTTGAAATTCTTTTATTAAACTCAACCGACGAAGTCTTTCCGTTTAATTTGTTACTGCATTTATATAATTTTTCGAATATGATTTTGCATATTTGGATCAAAATTGTGTATAAACACATTAATATCCATTGTAAAATCCGTTAAAAATCACAATAATTAAAATAAAAATTCCAATATTGAATTAGGTTTTAATTATATTTTTTAAAAATATAAACCATTAAGGCCCATTGTCGACTAAAATAGGACGATAGGCATGTAAATTCACTAGCTGACGCTTTGTGTTTTACAAAATAGATCTTCCTTGTTGGTCGAGGTAGAGCTTTTATCAAACTAACATCGGATCATGATTTTCTCGAGTGTCATAGAGATTGACTCAAAGGAGTAAAAGAAGAGCAGACGCAAGTGAAAAAAAACAAGCATTTGAATTATCGGAATTTAATGCCAATCATCTTCTGCTTGTTCGTTAGGTAGTTATTTAGTCAGCATGGTCGTCCACACTGCCATTACCACAGATAATCGGCCGTCTCTGTTTGATTGCGAGGATAGACGGAAGTATAGATATATCAAAGGCGCTGTTTGGTTTTGGTGAATGCACGGGAAAAGATAGAAAGAAAAGGCTGAGATAGATAGATCGATAGATATGAATAGGCTGAAATAGATATAGCAAAGAAAGAAAGAAAGTTACTAATACGCACACACATATATAAATATATATAGAGAGATAGATATGAATAGGCTGAAATAGATAAAGCAAAGAAAAATATAGCAAAGAAAGAATGAAAGAAATTTACTAACACACACACGCGCGCACGCACACGCACACACTCACACACACACACACACACACACATATATATATATATGTAAACACACTCACATATATATATATATATTTATAGATAGATAGATAATGAACAGACTGAGATATATAGATATGAATAGGTTGAGATAGATATGAATAGACTGTGATAGATAATGAACAGATTGAGATAGGCTAAGATAGATAGATATGAATAGACTGAAATGTATATAGCAAAAAAGAAAGAAAGAAAGAAAGAAAGAAAGAAAAAAGAAAGA
>OZ038481.1:53112538-53115038 GCA_964036315.1 Acanthosepion esculentum
ATACATACATACATGCACACACACACACACACACACACACACACACACACACACATATATATATATATATATATATATATATATATGACAGTGGTTCTCAAACAGTTTTCATCTAGGCTGCATTTTTGGAACTGAAATTTGCTCGTGCCTCACCAAAATTTTGGTGACAAAAAGTACATAAAAAAACAGTGAGGTAAAGGAAGATAATCGCGTATTCGAAGTCAGAAAATTATCAGTGATAACTCTCTGCTCCAATTTGCGGACCCTAGTTACTGTATACGTGATATAATGCAAAATTATCACAATGATAAACTCGGTCAATGACTATTTATAACTATACATATGCATATAATTACAATTAATCCATAATTATATTTTAAATGTTCAAATCATGTTTATTTTTGGCATATGAATTGTTTGAAACCGTTTCTAAATCTGTGATCATTGTGCCTCACCGGCTATCCTATTCCACCGCATCTATGAGGCGTGCTGCATCGTTTGGGAACCATTGATCTATGTATACATATATATCCATACATGTGATGCGAAGATGCGTAACGGTTATCGACACGAATAATGTATGCGACCAAAAGAGTTTGAATTTAAGCAGATGTTGCTTATGTTAACTTAGTATTTTGTACCCATAGAAAAGATATAAAATCATATTCCTGTTCTTAAATCGGCATTGCTTCTTGGCAAAAATGTATTATCTCTGTCATGCCATACTGATTTTATAGCACGAACATCATGAAAGACATATCGAAAATTTGTACGGGGTAGGGGGGCATAATACCTCCCACATAATATTAAGACATTAGCTAGATGAAGACACATTGCCATTAATGTCTTATCATTATGTGGGAGGAATTTCTAGAAGGTATACGTGGGATGCATTTCTGCAGCACCCTGTAGATGACCTACTGTCCTTCATAAAGAATACTGGTCGAAACTCCAGAATGTGATGATTTGACTTAACATTTGTTCTAGAATTATTTGTACTATCTATATATCATCATCATAATTTATCATAAACATCATCCCTCACATGGCCGTGTGTGGCCGTGTGGTTGCTTCGCAACCAAACCCCTGATCAGCTCTTTCCACTTGTCTCGGTTGTGTGCAATATTCTGCGTTGAAAGTTGGAGAGGTATTCATTCAATCATAGCGTGTCTTAGCAAGAGTAAACTTGGTGGAGCCCTTCACTCTTCAGATCAGACTACAGCCGATGTCCACCCACTTGAAAGCTCGTCTTGGTCACGGACACGTGGCTGTTGATTTCATCGAGGAAACATGTCGGCCTTCCTATTCTATTGTTAAGAAGTTACATTCGAACATATTCTTGCCTAGAACAGCTACTTTGTCGAACAGACTCCCAAGTGGATGCTTCCACAATCACTACAATCTTAACCTCTTTAAATCTCGGGTAACAGGATATCTACACTGCAAACCATCTCATTCTTTAGCCTTCTGCCTTGAGTGGCTCTAAGGCCATATATGGACAAAATTTAAAAATGATTTGTTCTCAATTCACTTGTATTTACAGAATGAATAAACGGTGTAACGTGTTTAAAATGTTATCACTTTAAACATTAATTTAGTGCATGCCCATATTTAAGTAGACGCTCCGTTCATTTATTAAACAGTATATTTCATCATTTTCGTCTACAGGCCTGAATATTCGAGAAATATTCTTAAAGAAAAATATGTTCTCGGGTTGAATTCGAACGCGCGTCCCTCTTTTCAGGAGAAACCGTCGTTAGCACCGACGTGCTGTAGACCGACTCAGTTATGGAGTTTGTCGCCGATCAAGCCGAATAGTGCCTTATAAACGCATATCCTTGCCAGATTCTCGAAAGTTCATATCTGATCAGTTTCGTGTCCGAACGTAAACAAGTAAATTTTTATTTATTAATCCGATAGATATTATCATTTTAAGTGTTATTTTAGGGGATACCCTTATAATAGACGCCCCGTTTATTTATTAAACAGTACATTGCTTTGATTTCGCCTGCCGGTTGGAAGATTAAATAAATCTACTTAAATTTAAGTCTGACAGGATTCGAACCTACGTTTCTCCTGACTGCTTATCATGCATCACACAACGATCTACATTATTACGTTTATTGATAGGTTTACAACATGTCAACTCTTTACGGGTCATTTAATATCAAATTGTTTTTGTTTTAAATCTTAAAAGAGTATAGTGAATATATAGATAAAAAGTTCCGTTTTGCTATTGAGTAAGAATATAATTACCTATTGTGAAATTATACACAAGACAGAATATCCTGAATTCTTATATTCCAAAAGTCCCAACGCACAACACGATCCTACTCCTGCATTAACAACTAAAGAAATATGGAAGTAGATATTACTAAAACCACTTACACAAAGTAACTTACTACATAAGCACGAAACGAGCGATTATAAAATTCACAGATTGAATTTTATTATCAGTGACCTCATCCTGATTTGAAGAAAACATTAATAGACAAATATG
>OZ038481.1:53120038-53152538 GCA_964036315.1 Acanthosepion esculentum
GGGTATTTTTGCAGTGATTTTATGACATATTTGTTATAATTTTCGAATAAATTATATATATATATATATATATATATATATATATATATATATATATATATATATACACATATACGTGTGTGTGTGTGGTTTAAAAAGTCGCATCTTCAGCCAACAATAATCTTTTAAGCATATTGTATTAGGTAGAATGGAATATCAGTTATTCTTCGCAGTAATTTTCCTCTGCTCTTAAATGTTTGTTGAAAACTTGTAAAATATCTTGCCGAAATTACGTGCAATATTCCATGTATTTTTGACAATCTTTGGTTCTTTTCTAGGAATGAATGCAGACGAAGTCGAGACATAATACACACACACATACACACACACACACACACACACACACACGGACACACACATATATATATATATATATATATATATATATATATATATATATATATATATATATAACGTTTGTTAACAAGATAGGTTAAAACTATGCATTTTGGATATATGAATTGAGAATTACCCATGTATGAAAAATAAGGAGAATTTATTTTAAATCTGAAAAAAAAGACAAGCCAAAACTCCTAAGATGTTATTTGAAGTTGTGGGGAATGTCAGCATATTGATTAGGTCATTAATTTATCTCCGGGTTACACGTGGAAATCCATTTTAGCTGTTGCTGCTGTTGAAAGTACTCAAGTGAAATTGCTTCTGTTATCTGGTACAATTCTTTGTTTATGATTCTCTAGCACCAGATCACAAGGTTCAAAGAAGTTTGACTTTCGCCAAAATCCACAGGCTACACTCGCTCGAAGCCATTTTTGACCATTGATCTAAGAACGTGGTTCTATACAGTTTAGATATTTCTGTACGGGTTTGGCAACATGCATGACATCTATATGAAATTTTTCAGCTGACGAAACTGCTTAAGAAGATGGCTCTAGTTTTAAGGTCAATGCTTTGGTTTTGCAGCAATTTGTGGCGATGGGCGAAACTATTTCTGCGTACAGTCAATGAATCAATTAATGCAATGAATTACTGTAAATCATTAGAATGAAACATCTGAAGTCTTTTTGAGACTTTTTGTTTAGCGTATTTTCGGTAAGTTATGTTAAAAAGCAAGCCAATCAATGAATAAAAATTGTTAAAATATTTACAATAATAAAAATAATTGCCCAACGAAATTAAGGGCAAAGTAAGACTACAACTACAATAAGAAGGACTATTACTACTACGACTACTACTAGAGTATTAGAGTCCCAGTATATAACATAATGGAAGAAAGGAGAGAATTGACGAACGACTAGAATTTAACAGATAAACTGATCATGAGAATTGTAGTCACCTAACAGCATAAGACCTTAAAAAATGTGCTGTACACAGAATTGTTGAATGAGTGCTACAAAGCTGTATTGAAAATATGAAAAGTAAAATAAGTTTGAACGATTCAGAGAAGTCACCGGGGTAACTCATCATTTAGGAATATGAAATATATATGATATATACATACATACATATATATATATATATATATATATATATATATATATATATATATATATATATATATATATATATATATATTCGAATATGCAGTCGATAAGGACTAAGTATTCACCAGACTGATAAAACTGTTGGTCGCGAGGTATGACTTAACAACTTTTGTTGAAATTGATATCATGTAACATATATAATTTTATAAATATAAGTAAATATACTCGTCTGAAAAAACCTTAGGTGTTTTGGCTTGTAAATGAACAAACCAATACCCAAAGAAAAATAAGGAATAAAAAAAGAAAGAACTAAGAACATGTACTTCAGGCGAAAACAATCGTCCAGTATCCAAGCACAGATCGAAAGAAAAAAAACTCCAACACGAGTAAACAAAAGTAACTAACCAAAGTGCTCAATACGCTCAATAAGTAGAGAAAATCTAATTACGAGCCTAAAGAGTCAGGCAAACCTACCTAGGTTTCACCTATGCGGATCGTCAGGGTACGCTTGGCTAAAGAGGTAACATTAGAAAAGAATATAAATAGCCTACAACATAAAACAACCATGACCATTTGATTAAAAAAAAACCTAACACAACAACGGGAGGGGTTAGTTAATACATATTTATTCAATAATAAAAAAAAAAGAAAAAACACAAACCAAAAATTTGAAGAAAACCTATTCTAGTAACCAGCTTTTTCTATGCCTACACTTACTCAAGATTAAGATTTTAGATTTAGCAGACTGCTGCGTTCTTTATACAAAGCTATGGCTACCTTTTCCTTTGTACATAGTGGACACAAATTATTACCTGCTTTATACTTATGACATTTCTTTAATATTCCCATTTGAAAATGGGGTCCTTATAGTCTTGTTTAATTTTACATATATGAGTAGATAACGTGATATGATGCTGATATCTTTCCTTATTAAAACTACTAAGATGGTTGTAGTATCTGGTCTTAAAATTATTTTGGGTAGATCCTATATATACTTTGGGAATTTCATCAGTATTATTTAGTTTATCCTTGTATATCTTTACTTGGTACACCACCCACTCTTGCTGGCACTTTCCCTGGAGGGGGAAGGTTTTTTTTATTCCTAAAATTACATTGGGGGGGGGCTTTTTTATTCCTAAAATTACATTTGGGGGGGGGAGGGACACACGTGGTTTGTCTTCAGTTTTTCTCATATTGTGTTAATTAATTAAACTAGCCACATAACTATTTGACATAATTTTTATTAGATATTTTATACAACATATTAGTTTGTGGAAAATTTTGTTTGAGTAGTCTATAAAATACTTTGCCTATGTTTGTTTTCACCGCTGAATTGTATGGGAGGGGGTAAACCATAATATATTTCTACTTCTAGTTTTACGTTTGTTTTGTGTTCTAGGGTCATCGTTTATGTCAATATATTCTAATTTATTGTTATGTCCACTGTTCTTGAGAGCCTTTGTTAAAAATATTATTGTTTGATGAATTAGTGGACAGTCTATGATTAATACCTTTAGGTATCTGCTTCAAGATATGTGCCGGGTGATTAGAACCTACATTGACATACTGCGGGTACTGGCTATCCTTTCTATACGCTGAAATAGTACCATCGCGTAAATCCAATATAATATACAAGTAATGGGTAACTTTTAGGTTTATTTCTATATCAAGGTTAAATCCGAACTTTTTAAAATACCAGTGTAGTTTTTTTCGGATTATGTCACATTTCCTAGGGTTGCTTTTGTCTACTATAATCTATCCATCGTCCCTGTACAGGCCATGTTTAACTAGTTTCCACGTGACTATTTAAATGATTAAGTAGAAGGCATCCGATGAACTCGCATACCCACGCACCGTCATATGCCCCCATGGGATTGTCAAAATTACCTTTATCGCCTTTTTTAATCCATAACTCATTATTGTGGAGCAACAATGATTTACGGCAATATTTAATAAGGTCTATTTTATCGTAAGAAATTGATATGACTTCTTTGGCTAATAACAATGCTTCATCAAGGGTTTTTTCCGTAATCGATGGGTAAAATTATTTTATATCATATTTAATAAAGGAACATCTATTATTTTTATCGTAATTCCTAAACCCTTTAATACAGCCATAGGTGGAACGCCACATTGATTAATATTTAATATATATATATATATATATATATATATATATATATATATATATATATATATATATATATAAATAAAAAGGAAAGAACAGTAAGATATAAAATCCGGTGTTCTTATAGATATTTTTATTTTTACACAATAGTGCTCTATGTAAATTTAAATTTACAGAGCATTAATATTATAATTCGCTTGATGAGGAAATGGAACTAATGTCTTTGGTTTAATAACAAAATTAAATTCAGGGGCTTTAGCTTCCATTTCTGAAACATGGTTATCACTGTGTAGCGGTAAAACCATATTTTAAATCTATTAATTTATAATATATATATATATATATATATATATATATATATATATATATATATTACAACTACTAATGCTGTGTGATTGTAATTCAGAGGATAGTGTGATAAGATTTAATTAGAGATTTATACGTCATATTTTCCTAATTGTAGATCTATCTATCTATCTATCTATCTATCTATCTATCTATCTATCTATCTATCTATCTATCTATCTATCTATCTATCTCAACCCGTTCATATCTCTCTATCTCTCTGTCTATCACACGAATAAAGATTGTATTTCACCCCGCAAAACATATCTTGACTAAAGTAAAGCTAGAAGATAACTTCCTTAAGCAACAAGGCTTTGCAATCATAGTGCTCTATATAAAGAGAAAGTCCATTAATAAATTTAATTGGTCATTTATCTTATCTCTGCCTCTACATTGAATTTCGCGGAATTACTTCTTCTGAGACATGATGCTACAATACTTATATATAGATAAAATACTTTTACATAGATGACATGAATTTTCTTCTGGTGAATATTTTTAGAATTATTCATAAACAAATGTTTTCATATCTTTAGCAAAATAGAATCTGTCACGAGGAAATTAGCCAATTTATTTTCCGGTAGTACGTACAAGAAAGAAAAAAAACTGGTGTTTTAATTGCTTCCAGAGACTCTAATGATGTTTACTAAGCAAGGAACTCAATGGATAAGTAAACAATCAAAAACTAAATGTTTTCTCTTTCTGATAAATTTACATTTTTCTTCCTATTTTGTATCGAAATGTGGAAATACTTTTTAATACATCAGTTATTTTCTAAGGATGCTTATAATATGTGAAATGCAATGAATTTAAATAATTAAAAATAGGAAAAATTTGATCAGTGGTAATGAAAAAAAAAGAATAAACTACTATTACTGCTGCTACAACAGTGAAGATAAAATACTATGAAATTCCGATAAAAATACTTGGTCATTGACAAAAACACCCATGCCAGTCTTTTAAGTGATGTACGCTTAGACGATCGATACATGACTGACGAAGCAGATTTTTTCCCTGTATTAAGTTGCTATTTCTTCCTGTGGTAAACCAGTTGCCATCCAAGGATTAGGAACCCGGTCTGTCCTGCTATTTACCCATAACTGGGGGAGAAGAAGGGTATTAGCACGTAAGTGAATGTAATGAATTCGACTGTAATTCGAACTCGGCTCTCCGATTCCGCAACCCAAAGCTGCTATCCATTACTCCACTATGTCACTACGAAGCCTGAAGTTGAATGATCGATAGTTACATTTCATATGCATATCATTTTAGTCTTCAATACAGATTAAGCTTTGACTACGCCATACATCTCTAATGTATTTCATCTTATAATTTATAGACGTTTACTGAGGAAATATATGCCGAAATTAATACTCAATTTATAGTTGTTGTCTTACCTGTTTTATTTTTAAATAATCTATACTTATAATCTAATATATATATGTTGGCGCTTGTCAGGTCGAAACTAAAAAATATAATTAAATATATACGAACTTAGGTGTTTGTTCCCGTGTGTGTGATTCCATACATGTTAAATTGTGACAATAAATAAATTCAGTTTTATTATTTATATCTAACATCAGATGTCTTATATCATGCCCAACTTAGCGAAATTGTTTAATCAGCTTTAAAATATATTTTTATTAACTATTTCTTTATCCATTAGCAATGTGCTCGTTTATAATGTAGTTACATCTATTCTTCTCTTCTTCGTGTCCCTTTAGGATGTGGGCGGCCATGGTTCTCCACAGCATCCTCTATTTTGAAACACTTAGTGTGGTCTGTCTTTTTGCTATTTCTCCTAATTCCTTTTGTACCATCCATTTACACGTTTGTTAGGTTACTCACAGTTTCTCTATGTCCCACTTACCTTCTCTGAGTATCAATTTCTCTAAGCCTTCTTTCCTCATTATGTGTCCCTTAAATTTCAACTTTTATATTTCTGATTCTAGGTGACGTTTTCAATTACAATTTCGCTCATACTATTTAACGACGTATGCAAATCTCTCAGCTAACTTCATCGGACAAAGGAAAGTGGCTTGACCTGTGAAGTGCCGGGTATTATTACTACTTCCATGCTCCGCTTCCATTCAGAACATAGGCGATCATGTCTCCCCACAACATCCTATCCCTTGTGGCTCTTAGCAGATTTTTTTTCCTTTGCTAAAGCGCCCACCATCAGTTCCATCATCCATTCACACAAAGCTCATCAATTAAGTAGCTCGCTGATTTCCCCTTATCTCTTGGGTCATGAGTATGCCCCATAAGAGTTAAGTTTCTCAAACCCTTTTTTTCATCATGTATCAATGTATCCAAAGGATTTTAATTGTTTCCTGATTTTGAGCAGAAGTATTCTTTCTGTTAGTATTTCCTTTGAGACTTAGAATGAAGCATTTTCGATTTTCATATTGCACAGAAATTCTCATCAATATAGTAATTGGCAGATTTTAGAAATTTGTCATTATATTAATTTCAGTAATTCATCATTATAGTAATTTGTACATTGTACTAATGTGTGCTTTTTTCAAAATGAAATTATTCGCTATTCGTCAGTCCTTTTAATGTTAATTTTAATATATGTATATTATTAAATGTGTGTCTTTTGTGTATTTCTAAAGACAGTAAATTAATCTCACTAAACTATTTTTTTAATAAAGAATTATCAAGAGATTAAATGAGAGGTATTTTAGCATTCATTAAATAGTCTTCTTTAAACAATAAGTATGACTTTTTAACGGATATACTCAAATACATGATATAGATATGCAGTGGGAAAGTTAATGCTTAACTCTGGTAAATGGAACTCGTTAGTCTGGGAGGGAAAATCCGTCTAAGAAAAAGAACTCTGATCTTAAATATCCGCAGCCTTTCTCCCATACACAATTAAAGGAGAGATATCGTGTGTAAACCCAGAATCTTACACCTGGTGCTGAAACCCCAAAGGCAGTTCGTCGTTAAATCCAAGTTCATTCCAGCAAGTGCTGTACCTTTTACTTGGTCAACATCAGTGGCGGGGCCGGGGTGGGGAGAAGTACTTTAGCATTGCTTTGCCTACGTTCGATTGGTAGCAAAAAATGCTTTACAACTACCAGTTGAATTTAACAAAAAGTCAAGGCGCAAGCCGCTGGTCTGTTGAGACCGATGGATTCCAGACTTTTGGAATCATAACGAAAAAGTATTAAAATGGCGGAAATTTTGACAGTTTCATCAAATTAATTTCTATGAGGTAAGTGAATGTCAACGTAGAAACATTTCTATGCAAAGCGTTTCATCCTCTAAAAGAATTTATCAAATAAAATTAATGTTCTTATTGAGGCAAGTATATGTATGTAAGTGGAAAAGGAGATATAAACGAAAGAGTTCGTTATAATTTTGTACCAAGGGGGAACATAAATGAGATAGGAAATTTATATTTTGAATTTTAAAATTCCATTTTCTAACATTATTCTGTTACATAGACATTTATATATCATTTAGTTTTTAAATTCATAATGGAAACCTAGAGATTTTGTCTGCATTGTGAACTCTCAAGGGAGCAGTAAGTGTTCCGGTGAGTTATGGAAGGTTGATGTAATTTTTAAAAGGATAGACCTAACAAACTGAATTCTGATCGGAACCAGTCATAGCATATTTACACTTTTAGACGATTTTAAACATTGAGCTGCAATTACAGTCTATGTATAAATCCAAAGCTGCACAGTAGAACTCCGCTATTCTATGGTCTGACCTGGTAAGTGTTACTTGGCTGTTCCCGTCGCAGCTTAACTTCCGGTGATTGGTGCTGCTGCAATACACCAAACTACAAGCACCTGGCATTAAGTCTATTGCTTGAACATCATTCTGTGCAATTTTAACTCAGGGGGCGCTAACATGAAAATACCTTAAAAGCGCTACTGGGAATAAATATTAAGACGTACTAATCTAAACAAGTGAGCACAAGATAATCAATTACTGCTAAATGTTGAATGTGATTCCCGCCAGGAAATACTGGAGTTCTGAATCGAACTTAATGCCCCCCAGGAACCTTTGTTCTAAGAGAAGTTCATATGTGGTCACCCCAATATGTACTAGGTTCCCTCTAAGAGACACCAAAGTAAGCTTTTGTACTCGGTGTACCATCAGAACGTCAAAAAGAGCCAGGGGCCTCATTCGGTTAAGATAGAAGCGACCTCATAACAAGGAAGTGCAGAATCGAGCCTCAAACGATGTTGATGCGTTAACAGTCTTAAATATTATTGATCCTGGCATGGCGTCTCAGGTTCAGCCACTTTCCCGTCGCGTAGCTTCTTTCGCTATCGCAATGCGCCTTCTTTTTTCGGTTTTGCAGTTTTCGTCCTCTGTTAAAACACTTCCCAGCTATTTAAATTGTACTTATTTGATGTTGGTATTTCCAATTTGTAACTTGCATATTATGCTAATATACAGAAATTCTTAATTTGATTGGAATCGTGATGACTCTCTATTTCATCTGTGAGTATATTGTCCAGGATGCACTGCCATATAGAAGGAATGATATTACATAATACTTAAGTACTCTTTGTTTTTAACGTAATTTGTCTGTTTCTTAATACTCTGCTTAGGTTTTGGAAGACATCTGTCACTATCCCAATACGACATCGGATTTCAGTCTCGCACTTTCCCTCCTCAGTTAAAACAATACCAAGATATTTAAATTGTTTTGGTTGTTTGATGCTAAACATTAAATGCAAACGTCTTCTTAAACATATGCACATATTTTAAATATCTTATACATATGCGCATTTCATATTTCTTAAACGTATATGCATATTTCATATCGCTAAAATATATCCGCATATCTTATTATGCATTTTAAGCAATGTACATAGAAAATACTTCTTTAATAATGCCACTTAATTAAGATTAGCATATCAATAGATGTGGCTGGTTTTGTTTGAAGAAAATAAGACATTTTGTTTCTTATAGTGTGTTCAGAATATTGCTTAATTGAATTTATTTCAATGTTACTAAAAGTTATTTTCTTTTTCATTTGTTACAATTTTTAAAACTATTATAATTATTATTGAGATCTGCCTGTTATTTCTTTCCATGTTAACATTTTTAAAATGTTTAAAGCGAGAAAATAGTAGTACAGGTCCAGTATTTTTCTCAAAAATAGAGAGATTGGGACTATGGACATGTATAGTGTATAATAATAATGAAGAATATAAGAGCAAACACATATTTAATCGTATTAATAAATTTTTGGTTGTACCTGCAACATTGTGATCCATCAGTGGAATTAAGAGCTCAGTCAGGTTATAATAAAGTACATTATAGAAAATATATATAAATATATGAATTGTAATTTTTAATTCAGTTCATGTAGATGGACAGGATGTTGGTTGTAGTGTAATAGATATCGGCTCAGATTAAGAACACGGAGTGCCAAGTTCGAATACTAGTCGAATTCTTGGGAAAGGTATGAATCCGTCTCTTCTCCCCCAAATTATGAATTGAATAGCAGGACAGACTGGGTTATTTCGCCTTGGTTAGCAATCATTCTACCAGAAGAAATGGCAACCTACTGCGGGAAAAAATATGCCTCGTCAGTTATCTATCGAAAGATACTTGATCGTCCAAACGAGTATCACGTCTTGTACTTAATTGACTGACTGAGATACACAATATAACCGAAAATGGTATATTATTTCATCCGAATTCAACAAAGAACAAAGACTGCCCTTTCCAATAAAAGACAGGCGGGGTACCTAACCATCAGATGCATGAAAAGATGAAAATAATCCTTCGTAGTTGTCCTTTCCACCTATTCAGCGAAGTAATTCTTAGAGAACAAGAAATCCTACCAGGATTCATCATTGGCGGTCACAGTCTTAACAACATAAGATATGCAGATGATACAGTGTTGATAGCAGACATGGAAAGGAAACTACAAAAATTCCTACAGAAGGTAGCAAAGGAGAGGTAGAAGAAGTGATTAAGTATAAACTACAAGAAGACCGAATGCATGTTCATCAGCAAAAAGATGAGCCCAAAATGCAAATTACAGGTCTGGTATACTAAAATCAAGCTGGTACAGTATTTAAATAACTAGGAAGTGTTCTGACAGATGACGGAAGAGCCACACTGAGATTCGAAGACATATGAGGAAATTACAGTCCAAAAGCTAAGCAGAATATTAAGAAACAAGAAAAAAGATTACTGAACTGTTACGTGATATTTGTCCTCCTGTATGAAGAAGAGACTCGAAGATAAAGAAGAGACTCGAAGCAGCAGACGTGTAGTTCTACTGAAGGATGCTAAGGATACCATGGGTTGAACATCTGAGCAGCGACGAGGTTTTGAAAAGAATGGAAACGAAGAGGGAACTTATACTTAACCTCAGGAAGAGGCAGTTGAAATTTCTGGGGCACGTAATGAGGAAGGAGGACTTGGAAAATCGGATACTCACAGCACGAATAGAGGGAAAAAGGACAGTGGGATGCATCGCATGACATACGTAATGGGCTTGAGCAAAGTGGATGGCAGAACAGGACCTGTGAGAAATAACAAAAACGCAAAACTTATTAAGAGCTAAGAGGATGTGGAGGGTCATGAGCGCCTACACCCGGAAGAAGTTTGATGGATTGTCCAGGTAGGACGAATACAGTTTCAGAGACAGAAAAAATATACATGCCATGTGTTTAAATAGTAAATACTTTGTGCGGATTACGTCGAAGAGTTTGGCATTATTCATTTTTGTTTTATTTCAACTCTATACTGGTTACTTAACAGATATTTTTAAAAAAGAGAACGAAAAAAAAAAGGATCAATTGAAATGGAAGGGGAAGTATTCAAAAGTTGATAAGAAAAGCAATGCTTTATGGAAGAAATTCGACAAACCCAAAACGAAATAATTAGCAGCGTTAAACAAAGACAACTTGAAAGGAAACCGAAAACGATGAGAAAACGTTCGGAATATTCTTGAGAATCGATCTGCGTAGAGTCGGGCACTGAGTCAGGAAACAATTTTGTAAAATACCATATGTAAATGAACAACATGCAGATTGTAGAATTGTTTGAAAGTAAATGAAAAACTGAATATCAAAATAAACGAAATAAAACAAAGTCTACTGAAAAGAAGTTCTGTATGTGAGAGTATATATATATATATATATATATATATATATATATATATATATATATATATGAATGATAAAATAGAGCTTTATGGTATGCTATATTTATCGGTAAAAGTTATAGTTAAAAGGTAAAAAAACAGACTTATACCTGAACTCTCTCTCTCTCTCTCTCTTTATATATATATATATATATATATATATATGGGATGGACGAAATAAAGCAAAATCTAAGGAAAAGAAAAGAGCGTGTGATGGGCGTACACACATACACACACACATACGCACACTAGCAAATATATATATATATATATATATATATATATATATATATATATCTATTAAATTACAGCAACAAAACAAGGTCTAGGGAAAAGGAAGTCCGGGCGTGAGGTTATGCATATGCACAGCACACGAACACCCAGACACATATGTGAGTTTGTGTGTGTGCCTGTGTATGCGTGTATAAATGGGTAGTTTTAACTTTGCCATGTGTTTAGAAGAGTAGTGATCACGCTCGGAGATAGACTGTTTATAGATATAGATATTGCATGGTGACGGATCGTTTCACGTTTCCGTGTCATCGTCAGACATCTTTGCTGATATGAGGCGTGAAATTGATAGTCATCATATACAACTGGTTCCTATGTCCACGCTGTTTATCTATCTATCTATCTATCTATCTATCTATCTATCTATCTATCTATCTATCTATCTATCTATCTCAGACTGTCTCTATCTATCTGTCTATCTATCTATCTATCTATCTATCTATCTATCTATCTATCTATTTCTGTTCATTATCTATCTATCTATCTATCTATCTATCTATCTATCTATCTATCTAAATTAGTGCTTGAATGTATTCTGCTTGATGCAATTCTAAAAATCTGGACAATTGACGAAGTATCAAAGGATTAGCATTTTTTTATCATTCTTGGCTGTCCCGTGATCTTTTCAGTGTCCCAAGTATATATAATAAATAAAAAGTATAAAAATATCAATTTCAAGCTTATATAATGTCCTACAGATGTACTGTCCGACAAACTTAGCTCTTCTGATAATTTTGAGTACTGGTTTTCGGGTTGTTCTTGATATTGAATCTTAAAACAGACTACAACTGAAGGTCGTTCAATTCTAGTCTTTGTTTTGAGGGATACGTTGCCAATCTTTAAACTAATAGGCTAGTTTGGGGCAACACGGTTTGATTTACCGTATGCCTGTATATATATCCACTCTTCAAGAGACGTGATTTTGCAATCAAATATCCGGGAGTGTGCATATAATTATAGAAAGCGCGAATATATAAACAGTGACTATTACTGCTAATAATGCAAGACTCTCCTAACGGATTGAGTTCTCTAGGTCACTGGCGCGTTTATGAAAAAATGAATACGCAAAAATTTGCCGTTCTCTCTGCCGAGCCGATAGCCTAGGGGTTAGAATCTCCGACTGATGCCAAATCGCGATTCGGCCACGGTTTGAAGCGATCGGATGTCTAGCCACACTGATGAGCTGTAATACAGCGAAACAGTATGTCTGTGGATGACTATATAGATATATTAGAGATTTAGTTAGTTAGATAGATAGATAGATAGATAGATAGGGAGAGAGAGAGAGAGAGAGCGAGAGAGGGAGGGAGAAGAGAGCGAACGGAGACCGAAGCAGAGAGAGAAAAATGAAGGAGATAGACCATAACATTAGTCCAATTTGTCACTTGAGCACAATCGTAGAGCGCATCTTCGACGACCAATTTACTGGGAAGTACTTGCTAAAAATGCTGTCTAACAGGCGATCTCGGCTATGCTGTGATTCCTCGATGTAACTACCACATTTCAAAACAGTATCAGAATGAGGCAAAATAAGATTAAAACACCTCACCTCTAATCTCTCTCTCTCTCTCTCTCTCTCTCTCTCTCTCTCTCTCTATATATATATATATATATATATATATATATATATATATACAGTGCTGTTCGATAAAAGTGACTCACCTGATTTTTTTTACTTAACATTTTTTTCACCTATTGTTTTTGGGGTTAAACTAATTTTTAATCGTACTAATATAAAGACACCTTCCCGACCACCTAGTAAAAAGGGTTTACTCACCCTAAGGTATTCTATTGATAATTATAATTTTGGATATAAATAAGACTTAGGGAAAAACTCTGTGCAAAAAAAGTGACTCACTTATTTCCTGCAACTAGTAATCAATAGAAACATAACCGAGCAGCTTTAACTAAAGAATAATAGAGGTATAATTTATTTATAATAGGTAATATAGTTCGAAATATTTAATAATCTATGGGTCCTCCTTTATTTTGAATAACCTTTTCAAGACTTTTGGCATTGACTTGATCAGGTTCTGGCAAATCTCATTTCTAAGCATTGAATTCCATTCGGATATGAAATTCACAATCAAATACTTTTTGTTGCACAACTGCTTACTCGAGAGCCTGTACTTTATAATGTTCCATAAGTTTTCTATGGGGTTGAGGTCAGGAGATTGGAGCGGCCATGTCATAACACTCACCTGCTTCTCATCAAAGTATTGCTTCATCAATTTTGATTTGTGACAGAGAGCATTATCTTGCATAAAAAATGAGCTTGGTGGGGTCGATTTGCACCTTTTCAGCAGAAGGGAGCAGACAGGACTCTAAAATTCTCTTGTTCTGCTCGCTCCTGAGGGTCTTTTCAATAGGTTTTAAGAAACCAGTTCCATGAAAAGAAAAGCATTTCCAGAACATTATACCGAACGGATGCTTGACAGTACTTACTGCTAAATTCAAAGAGCTTTCAAAGCTTCTTATTCAGATTTTAGATCGGTTATACTTTGAATTTAGCTCAACTTTAACATTTAGTAAAAAAATTCAGGTGAGTCACTTTTATCGAGCAGCACTGTATATATATATATATATATATATATATATATATATATATATATATATATATATATATATATATATATATGTATGTATGTATTATGATTATTTTCAAATTGTCAGCATGCTGACGGATACAGTTTGAAAACATGAAATAAATTGATCTCGGGAACGTTATTTGAAAAAGACGGCCATTTTAAAATTCACTTAGCTTAGAACAGCGCTTTAGAAGGGTAAATGAAATAAAAATATTCTTTCACGTGTATTAAAAGCTCTTTTGAAAGAATTTAAAATAGCGTACTCTTAACTATCCAAGCAAAGGAACATACACAAACACAATATGCGCGTGCGCACACACACGCACACACACACACACACACATATATACATATCACATGCGAACTGGTCGAAATACATATTTTATAGACTATGTTTTACGATTATTGAAAAAAGGCATAGGACTGTACAGAGAAGACAGGCGATATATATATATATATATATATATATATATATATATATATATATATATATATATATACGAAATAATTTTGTAATAATATTTTATTTTCTGCAATATGATTGTCATGTTCCAGTAAAAAACGCATTGAAATAAATAAAATGAGTAAAATCAGAAGATATATAGAAGAGAGAATGTGCTCGGGGTCTTGTTTTTCTTTTTGAGTAAATTAAATTCAGCAGACTATTTAGCAATTTTTCATCAACTCTATGAGGCTTATAAATCTGAAAAAACAATTTAAATTAACAACAGATGCGTTACAGTAAAAAACAAAGGAGGTGAATTTCGAAAAATCTGATTGAAGTGGGCTTAGAATTCCTGGTCCAGGTAAATATCAGTGCATAAAATCTAATGAAACAAAGCGAAAAAGTATATATATATATATGAAATTCAGTAATTCATCGAGTCTGAAACCTCAACAAAATGCAGAAAGCACCGGACGGCCGTTTCGTCCTATATTTAGGACTCATCAGCAGTGCGCATCCACTACCGAGAATTGAAACCCTGACAGTTAGGTTATCAAGCAAACGTCATACCAACGTCATACCATAGGCAGCAAATTCTCTTTTAGGCATGTCTGAATGAATAAATTACAAACATTATGCCTTCTAATTTTCCTCATAATCCTTTCATGTTCACGGATATTTTTCTGTATATTAATCAAATGTTACAGTGTATTTCTTGCCTCATTTGGTTGTAATATACGGAAAAATATTTGTAAATATGAAAGGATTATGATAAAAATAAGCAGACATTATGTTTGCAAGTTATTCAATCAGAAATGTATATATATATATATATATATATATATATATATATATATATATATATGAGGTAAAGATATATATTATTATATATCTAGAACAGTATTGGATGACAAAATAGAAAAAGCTTTCTTGTGACGCTGTTCGTCCTTGTGGACTTCATCACACTAAATGTTTCATGCTGGTGCGACTACAACTGCGAAGAAACGAAGGATGCTTAGGCTTTAAACATTTTTTTAATATCTAGCCGAATTCATTTAGTCTTTTTCTTTTTCTTTCCATCACTTATTTTAGTAGGTATCCCACATTGTGATAATAGAAGATCTGCGAGAAATGGTGAAATGTTGTAAGAGTCAGCGCGCAAATTCACTATAGATGACCTTGCGATCAAGGCAATCTCTAGACATTTACGTCGTAGTGAATTACTTTCTCCTCTGATCGGAGTAGCCTATTTTTATGTCAAAATTGTTATCAGTCTCGTTACGATGGGCAGTCAATGCATTTGACGTATTGTAAATGCATATAGATACTATATACAAACTATATCAAATTTCCGAATAATCTGGGGCCAGTAAACGGTATACATGACGTCATCGTAGATTATTTCGCACTTTCAGCTTTCCAAAGAATATAAGGATGTAGACAAAGGAATTCTACCTACCACACAGACATCACAGGGTTCTTGAAAATGATTGAGACGGTCGAAAATACTTGAAAAACAACAACCCTTTTGATCGAAATACATAAAACTTATTCAAAAATTGGAAAATTACAATAAAAAATTAAACAGAAAGACCTCATCATTACTTTTTAATCTGACTTGTTTGTGTGAATACTTGCTGCCAACGTGTGTATATATATGTATATATATATATATATATATATATATATATATATATATATATATATATATATATATATATATATATATATATATATTTATATATATATATATATATATATATATATATATATGTGTGTGTGTGTGTGTGTGTTTGCGTTTGTGTGTGTGTGTGGCATGAAATGTAACCAATTTACATCTTTCTGTTTTCACTTACGATATTCTCGTGTATGCATTGAGAGTAATAAAACCAGCCGAACTACATACACTGGTATCGCTACGCGTACGAGATTCAGTTAAACTACGCACACATTTTATTTACGTGTGCGCCGACGAATATAGTGCAAATTAATCGATACATGTCATAAAATAATTTGTTAAAACAAAATGACTTTCAGAGCTTAATAAAGATCAGAAGCGGAACTATCCACTAAACATCAAAGTCGGAACTAATTTACTAGACGAACGAGCAGAATATTACAAAAATATAGGAATAAATAACACTTATTTTACATATATACATAGAACTGATGCATGCATGCATACATACATACATACATACACACAAATATATATATATATATATATATATATATATATATATATATATATATATATATATATATATATATATATATATATATATATATATATATATATATATATATATATATATATATATATATATATATATATATATATATATAGTTAGGGTATTGAAGGAAGCATTTTCAATATGTCTCCTCTTCATGTAAAGATGTGGGATCCAAACTCAAAGAAACAAATATGACCGAAAACACATGGTCAGTCAGTATAAATTCCCTTTACATCACCAAACACAGTTGAAAAATGCTTAAATCTTTTAAAAAGCCTATAACCCAATCAACGATAAAGCTCTCCCTACCAATAGCTAAATTATTAAAAATCTACCATATCATCACTACTCAATGTTATTTCCTATTTAATAATAATCTTTATTAACAGAAATGTGCATTACCAATAAGATCACATTTCTGGAAGCTGGGCCTTACCAAAATCTTTTACCTAAACAGTCAACATGCTTTTGATATATTGATGATGGTCTATTAATATATTCCCATGATAATGATTTACCTGATCTTGTAGATAAACTATACATAATTAATCCTAAGTTAGAATTTACGTACGAATTGGAAGAAAAGTGTACTTTAACTTTTCTAGAAATCATGCTACACCGCGTTGACAGCATCTTAAAACTGTGTCCGCCGAATATCAACTAATAAAAATTAGCTAATAAAATTCTGTTTCCATCAAAATAACAGTACATATATATATATATATATATATATATATATATATATATATATATATATATATATATATATATATATATATATATATATATATATATATATAATGAAATCTTACCAAAATTAAAATCTGCGCTCGATCAAGGCTCTTTACATTTTTCCTTTTTTAATATATATACGCTACAGTCCAAAAGTTTGATGCCACCCCCAGATTTATTATGGGATGGACTTGACAGAAGAAAGAAACCTTTCCCTCCAAAATTAGCTCTTAGGGTCATTGTGAAAAGAATGAAATCAATTACCAAACTTATACTTTTAGAATTTTTTTTTCTTTTTGCCATAACAAAATTTCTAATAATAAAAAAAATCATGTCTCACATTTTTAGTCATGTATAATAATTTTCTGTTATTTAAAGTACTTTTTTAACAAATACTTTTTGGGCCAATTTAAAGACCTACCAGGGATGGCCTCAAAATTTTAAATGTAGCGTGTATATATATATATATATACTTTGGATTTCCATATCTGTTCTTAAGAAAGGCAGATTTCTTCAAGTTTTTTTTATTATTTCGAATAGTCTTTCTCTTGGACTGGTGACCAATTACTTTTTTAAAGATTCCAGTATTACCTGTTATTACAAGCGTTCAGGGTCTCCAACCGAAATGGTAACACCGAGTTTCATGCGAAAGCGATCATCAGACAAAAAGGTCTTTTCGTCTGAAGATCGCCTTCACGTGAAAGTCGAAGATTTAGGTGAGAGAGCCTTCCCGATTTTTGATGTTTTTGTCACGGCTCTGTATGCGTTGGATTTTTGGAGGCATTGAGTACAAAAGGTTTTCCTTAAGTAGGGGCCCATCTTTTTGATTGGATTCTTTTGTCTCTTTTCATTTTTGTCTTTGGCAGACTTGGTCTGGTTAGGTCTATCTGGCATATACATACATACATATATATATATATATATATATATATATATATATATATATATATATATATATATGTATGTATATCTGGCATATACATATATATATATATATATATATATATATATATATATATATATATATATATATATATATATATATATATATATATGTATATGCCAGATAAACCTAACCAGACCAAGTCTGCCAAAGACAAAAATGAAAAGAGACAAAAGAATCCAATCAAAAAGATGGGCCCCTACTTATATATATGGTGTACTCTATTTATGGGTAACAGTGTTCAATTTCAGATATAGATCTTATATAAATACAAAATACAAAAGCAGACACTGATGTCAAAATGCAGAGTCAACAATTTCAAGCTTAAACGCATACTTCCGGCGATATAATGAGCATTACATTCAAGAAGAAAACAGGGAGCCGCTGCTTAGATTTAACCTCAATGTCAACATTTATATAATATATATATATATATATATATATATATATATATATATATATATATATATATATATATATATACATACTTGTAAAATATATATATATGTATATATATAAATAATTGAAATATATATATATATAAAATAAATATATATATAAATATATGAATGTATAAATATATATAAATAAATATATATATATACATATGTATATATATATAAATAATATATATGTATATATATATGTATATATATAATTATATATATATGTATAAATGTATATATATATGTATATATATAAATAATTGTATATATATAAATAATTGTAAAATATATATATATGTATATATATATATATGTATATACGTATATATATATATGTATATATGTATATATATATAAATAATTGTATATATATAAGTAATTGTAAAATATATATATAAATGTATATATATATATATATATATATATATATGTATGTACATAATTGTAAAAGTCAAAACGTCAGTACTTTCGCATAAATCTTTCAGATAACGTATTACTTTCTGCAATATTTTATAAATTTTATAAAACTGTAAAAACCATTGGACTATACTATTTTCTCTGCAACGGAATATTTAACACTGGAAAATTGAAAAATAGCATAACTTTTAAATATATATGCACACACACATACACACATCTCTCTCTCCCTTTCTCTGTATATATATATATATATATATATATATATATATGTTGCAACCGAGATAGGGTTACTGAATAAAGGTTAACCAAAACGGAGGTTGAAAATGAAATGTTAATCTTTATAACATCAACAAAATACAATATCCGTCAGTGACATAAAGTAGTTAAACTAGTGATGGACTACTTAAGACAGCATATTACCCGCCCCCGTCAACACTTTCAGCTATACCTTTGATAATGGCTAAAGGTATAGCCGAAAGCGCTCGGAAAAATAAAACATTTGGACAGTTCTTACACACCCTTTGTCCAGCAAAGAAAGCACTTGTTCGTACACAAGAAAAATTAAATAAAGAACTTAACCGTAGTACCTTGTCTGTCGTTTTTAAAGAAACTTGCATATATATATATATATATATATATATATATATATATATATATATATATATATATATATATATATATATATATATATATATATATATATATATATATATATGTAAAGTACGAGTACCCACTAAAAGTAATATTTAAGTCATTATGTGTACATCGTTCGAAAATAATTTTTCGAAAACAATTATTCAAATTGAAAATTGTTTGAATGAAATTTAGTCGAAAGGAGAGTTATACTAAATGTATATTCGGACAATTCTTTTCGAACGATTTTTTCAATACGATTTCAGTGATGAAAATATAAAAATGTGTTGGATGAAAGATCTGTTAACTCTCACGGAATTTTTATATCTATCTATCTATCTATCTATCTATCTATCTATCTATATATATATATATATATATTTATATATTGTCCAAAATTTGTAAAAAAGAGCGTTCAGTATCGAAGTTATAGTCTTTATAGATATAGAACGTATAGGCACAAGCATAAACACTGAATGATTACAGTAAATATTTATGCTTCAATTCTATATTCAGGCTTCTGTTAAATAGTACGCTGAAACGTGGGACCGACAGTCACAATGCTGTGTTAATGCCTATATCTATTCATTTTTCTCCCTCTTCTCTCTCTCTTTCTCTCTCTCTCTCTCTATATATATATATATATATACTTATATTATATATATATATATATGTACACACACACACATATATATATATAAATGATAAATGATTACTTATACGAATAAATACATTCTTTTCTTTTAATGTATGTGGTCTATCAGCAATGCACAAACCCCTAACCACTATATATCCTTCGTGGTCATAAAAACAATAAGATTTACAGGCAGAGGCTCATTGAACGAAAGTTGACACTCCTTGTGTTTTATTTTCGCTGATTTTTTTCAGTGCTGTATATGCGATGTGTTCGTCTTGGCGGTTGATTTTAATAGGTGGCCGTCCTGAACGTGTTTTCGGGTGGAGGAATGTCCATTTGACATCTGTAAACAACATCAAAGCACAACTGCAGTATCATGTCTAATATATGCAACCGTTTCCAAAGAATGAGCATCTAGCCTCTCATTGTTAATGTTTCTGACCATGAGACCCGGGTTCGAATCTCACAGTAGTCGATTTGGCAGATAGGGGACTTCTTGAAGTCATCGGTCTGGAGGTGGAGATCCCAGAAATTTTGAAAGTGCCTGAAAACCATACCACGTTTTGATCCAAGCCTTGTGAGTGAAATTGGATACACGGAACCCTTAGCAGCCGTAGATGGCTGTGCTAGCACGAAATCGCAAGTCATCGTGACCGAGAGTTTGAACGTCATAGCCTTGTTCAGACTGTTAATTACTCTAGATAACGTCCACTCTCTCACTGTAACTAAGGTCCGCTCAGCATAGTTGCAGTATAAACTCTAGGTCTGCTCTGTGGGTGTTGAACAAATACAAATGTGCCTGAGCAAGAATCTGCAACAGGGATTAGCTAGCCACCCAGTAGACTGGCATCCTTGGATACGAGTGGCTGTACCATTTACAATAGCGAACACAAATAAAATATTCACTTATCTTCCCAACTCAAAGAAATACTATCAGCTTGTCAGTGAATTATATAGTAAAATTAGTATTAATAAAACATTAAATAATTGTACTATTTATCCTCTTGATGCGGATATCATTTCTGCTAGACCCGGAGTCGATCAGATGGATTTTGAGCATTTAATTTTATGTGTTTATTAAATATATTTATTCTTTCTCTTTCTGGATAAGCAGCATTGTTCGCGGGGAAAGTGAATACAGAAGATAATTTGAATTGTGTTTGTGTTATATTTCTTTCTGGCAGAAAATGTATATTATTATTTTTTAGTAGAAGAGAGCTACGCAATCCAACGAAACTTGTTATTTGGCTTGAGGCTATCATGATAAATAGTGGGATACTTTTTTTTTCATACATTTTTCGTTTTCCATACATCGAGTCGTTAGATTTCAAAACCACCCAGTTTCTGAAACATTTGTAAGGTTATTTTAAAAAAAAAAAAACACAGTATTGATTTTTCATCGACGGATATATATATATTTGGCATGGATTAAAACGAGTTTTTATTATGGTACCTGAATAAGGACTCATTTTTCATCGTTTATTCCTCACATAACGCATGAATTAAATTCAATTTCGAATCGCATTCAAAATTATATGAAGAAGAAACTTACTGGTGCAGTTGTTTAAAAAAAAATAAAACATTGAATATTAGTTATTTACATTATTTACATTGTTTGGAGTGTTGTCCTCATCTTTATTGCCATATTCGTGACTTTGCGGTCGTTGTACGCCCCGGCCTTCTTCAGGTGATTGACATTTTCGAAATGAACCCTTTATTTTATCTACCGCGGTAGACTGCTCTAGTTCAACGTGCCATGCCTCTTTTTTGTTTTTGTTCACCATTGCAGTAGCCAGGTACTGAACTCACAACTCTTTGTGTCAAGTCACTGGAACCAACCAACGCTTTTATACACTGGGCCATGTGTTCTTGAGAACCAGAAGAAGACCTAAACATACAACGACAGAAACGTCGTGAATATGGTTATGGAGATGAGGACAACAGTCCAAACAATGTAAATAATTACAATACGTCATTTTAGAAATATAGACAGATATTGAACATTAGCATTCAAATTCGAGTTCAGATAATAAAAATTTCGAGATTATCCAAATAAAATTTATTTTGCCTATAAAATATTGATTAGTGAGCGAATGGCTTATTGTTTCTTATTAATATATTCGATGTTTATTTACATTGAAAGAACAAAAGTTACCTGATTCATATATTTTAGTTTTAACCAGAAAGGAGATTCGAGTTCTGATTTTATAAAGGTTTTCAGACCGTCGTCGGGAAAAACGTTTGTTTATAAGTCAACAACTGGTCCTAGACGTCAATGATGTTTGATTTAGATTTCAGTATGGGCGGCAGCTGCCCAATCTTCACTTTCCAGACTCGATAGAGTCCAAAAGAATCTCCGCATCCTTGTGGGTGACGAATTATTTTCCACCCTGCAACTTCTTTCTCACAGACGGTATGCCG
Source organism: Acanthosepion esculentum (assembly GCA_964036315.1). Taxonomy (NCBI): domain Eukaryota; kingdom Metazoa; phylum Mollusca; class Cephalopoda; order Sepiida; family Sepiidae; genus Acanthosepion; species Acanthosepion esculentum. The sequence continues at coordinate 53,142,921 of OZ038481.1, forward strand.
CAAGTCCCTCGTTGTTCTATTGCTATTTACACTCCTTAGTTCCACCTGTACTAACATTCACGGCTAATGACCACCATGCCACGCACATTGTATGGAACCACTCTATTTCCCTTCGTATTACATTGATGAGATGCAAGTTTCAGTCAAGCAGCTTCTTACTACGTACCACTGCCTTGTGGAATCGACTCCCAAGGTTGCTTCCCCGATCACGACGATGTTAACCTTCTCAAATCTAATGTTAACCGGTATCGTTCACACATATCCTCAGAAGCTGTGTCCCTTACTCTGTTAATCGTTTACTTCGAGTGGCCCTTGAGTCTTATAAACCGCTGTAAAAAAATAAAAGTCAGCTCTAAACGATGCGTTTTAAATTTGATATAACACGATAAAACTCGAATTTTATTAATATCAATTCAATACGCATTATTTAGGCGACCATCTTCTCGACATTAATATCTAATAAAAAAAACAACTGTACGAATAGAATACAAGATGGCGACTATAGACTTTACGAAATTTAAAACGATTTATTTTCCTGGCTTAAATTAAAATTCGATTCGTCTTTTTCTATATGCCCATTCACTTCATCACGTGGGCGATCATGGCTCTCTACAATTTCGCATCTACTCTAGCTCTTAGTAAATTTTGTCTTTTTCTTATCTCTCCTAAACCCTTTTCTGTCAACCTTTTAAACAAGCTCGTTGTGTGGGTTATTCGCTAATTTCCTCTGCCCCTCTTTCATTCCATCTGTTCTGTGAGTGTCAATTTTTTAAGTTCTCTTTCCTCATTATGTACCCTAGGAATATCAACTTGTCGCTTTCTGATACTAGCCATAAGCATTCTATTGTTTCCATTTTCTCTTAAATATCGTATTGGCTTGCAAGTATAGTTTATAGCATCATGAGTATCCTTCTGTAGAAACTATTCTGTAAAGATTTTTTGTTGTTTCAATTCTTTCCTTCATCTATGAGGAGATTGTCCAGCATTTACTGCCATATAGGTGGACCGATATTGCATAACAGTTCAGCACTTTATTCTTGGTTTCGTAATTTTTCCGTTACTTTACTTAGCTTTTACAATGTATTTTCGCTATCCCAATTAAGCTTCAGATTTCAGTGTATCATTTTTATTTGTCATCTGTTAAAACACTTCCTATTTAGCTAAAATGTCAGCCCGTTTCCAAGACTACTTTCTGTTGCCTATATTGTTTTGTGTACCGTGTGTTGTCAGAACATTGGTGATCATAGCCCTTCACAACTTCTTACCCTCTTATAGCTTTAAGCAATATCTGTTCGTTTACTTTCCCTCCTATTTCCTTTTCTGTCATCTATTTACACAAGATTGCGCGGTATGTATGTTAATTGTTTTTATTACACTGTTCCTTTTTGCTTTATCTTTTGAGTATCGTATTTTCCAAGCTAACTTTCCTCATTATGTGTTACAGAAATTCCAATTGTCACTTTCTGATCCTAAGCATAAGTGTCCTTTTCGTTCCTATTTTTCGTTAATTATATTCTCAGTATTATTCTGTGGAACCATTCTGCTCAACATCTGTGAAGATATTGTCCTTAATTCACAGCCATATACGAGGGTTGATATTAGATAACTATTGAGCACTCTTTTCTTTTTCCTAAGGAATTCTCCTGTTTCTTAATATTTTGTTTAGCATTTAAAAGAGATTTTTCACTATACCAATGGGCCTTCCAATTTCTGTCTCACATTCTCTGTCTCCTGTTATAATACTTTCCATCTTTACTCGAATTTAAGGTCACCAATTTATAGCACGGATCCGGACCTGTTCCTCTAGATAATGACCATACATTATGTCTTGCAACAGATGGTCATGAGTAGTAGCCTATAACGTCGTTAGAACCCAATTGGAGTTCGGTCTGCATTTACATTCAAACTAAAACCATTATATATTTTAGTATTGATTCGCCGTTAAATACTTGTTGGAATCGAATTCTGTTTAGTCTAAAACCAAACAAATGCACCGAACTATATATCTGTGTTTTCCAGTCAATAATGACAACAAAATTCGCTTCAATTTCAATTTAATTACGCTAGAAATTTACGACAGATTACCCAGTCTTAGAAAACGACACTCGATAAAAAAAAAAAATTATAAAATTTACTACAGAATTATAGTTTTATTTCTGTTTATTGTAAATAAATGATGTCCTTTAGTTCTGGTCTTTTAAGCAGTTGTTTCGAATATATTTTTAAAAATTTCACCTGCCCGTTTGAACAGCCATATCTTCTTTGCCCTTGTCTTGTTTGCACTTTACGCCTGTCGTTTTCGCTTATTCACCTAAAACCCAAATTAAAAACACGCGCCCCGTACGCGCTCCATACGGCCAAGATGTTCACTGGAATTGTCTACGGATAAATCGTAGAAAGATCTTTCCCAGTATATAGCTTTACTAGTATAACTGTCATATTGTTTGAGAAAATCCTGGACACGCAGACAAAAAATAGACTTGCACACACACACACACACACACACACACACACACACACACACACACACACACACACACACACACACACACACACACATCGCGCGTTATTGATGTATGCCTGTAGTATTTATCAATACTACACTGGTCTCACCCGTCACATGGAAACTCACAAGCAACCTGAATAGAATTTACAAAACAGGCCAAGCCCTATATAGAACAATTAGTTTGCAGCGTCTGCAGTGAGTATTGTAAGTGAATTCCTGGTTTCTCACGAGACCTAGAATCATGAACCAAACTTGTCGCTGAACCAGTCGACAAGCGTAATATTTTATTGTGCTTTTTTAATTCTCCAGAAACACAGCGGTATGTAAAATACGTATATAAAGGGATTCATTATTTATAAGAAATTATTTGTTATTTTCATTGTTTTTTTTTATCTTTGTAATAATAATAATAATAATAATAATAATAATAATAATGCCAATACCTGATTATCAAAATTAAAAACAAAAACTTTCGAGTCTATTGATTTTACTTTCAAACAATTTTAGTCTTGCATACAAAAAGGCCTAATATAAGGATATCGAATGCGAAACATATATATTTCGACACATACATACAAGGAAGTATCTATCACGCAATTATTTTAATGCATTTTTTCTTTTAAAATCCAGATCTTATTAGAGTTTATTTAATGCAGTAAATAAATAAATATATTGCTTACCAGGTACAAACAACTGAGAAAATATGAAAGAAAGAAATGCAGACACATATAGATGTTATTGTTTTCATGTCTAAATTATCTTCAAAAGAATAATGGAAAAGAATCCATTGTTCTCGTGCTATTTGTGTATCAATGCTGGCAATCAAGAAAATAATTACGAAAGTAAAGCGTATGTTGCTTTGACGTCTGGTTTCGTCGCAGTTTCCAACGATGCCGTTTTAACTCTATGAAGATTATTTCCTTATTTCCATGAGATAAGAAAATCGAACATAGGATAGGTTTCCCAGCAGCATAAAATTCTTCTTCAGGACGTAGGCGATCATGGCTCGCCACAATTTTTTGTCCAGTGTAGCTCAGAATAAATGTCTTTTTCTTAACTCTCCTAAACCTTGCTCCGCCATCTATTTACTCGCTAGGTAGTGTCTGCCTATGGAGTAATGGATTGCGGTTCGGATGGAGGAATCGGAGAGATGTTCGAATTCCAGTCGAGTTCATTACGTTCACTTACATGTATACCCATGTAAAAAGCGTGACTCCATCTTGTCTCCCGTGTGTGAATAACAGGACAGACTGTCTTCTATAGACTTACGTGTGGCTAGAGAAGGAAACTTTAGATTACAAAAAAAAACACTCAAAATATGGATAAATAGTAGGAGATACTGGATGGCAAGCAGACTAGGAGAAGAACAATTTCCAATCTGGAGTCCCTGAAACAGCTCGATTTCATGCTCATTTTGGTTCTGGCAACACCTGCGACGACGCCGGTGCCAAGCTGAATTGTCCCCAGCCTTTTCCTAGGACAACATCGGTGGAATGGATAGGGGAAACGTGCTGCATGGGTAAATACTAATCTCTGTTAAAAAAAAAAAGGAAACAAAAAATACTTGTCCAAGCCTCTTCGGGCACGCCGTGGTCTCTCGAGACCGACTCATGCCATACCAGTGTCTGTTTAAATTTCTGGGATGAGGAGTTATTATTTCCATGAAGACTATTGTTCTTATCTTTCTTGATGTTAGCATAACGTCTCGGTTGTTATTGATCTGGATTGTAAAGGGCCAATATGTCTAAGTAGTTCACCACTAGCAGTGGTTTACCTACTTCACGCCGCTGGCGAGTATTGTATTTTGTTGTTATAAAGATTACCATTTCATTTCTAGCCTCCGTTTTGCTTATTTGTCATTCCGTAACCTTTCCTAGGTTACAATACAGTATATTATTTTATATTATATATTGTATATCACACACACACACACACACACACACACACACACACACACACACACACACACACACACACACACACACACACACACACATATATATATATATATTTATATGAAGAAATATAGTTTTAAGGTGAGCTATATTTATGGGATAAATGGCTCAATATCAGAGATAGAGCGTATGTAAATATAAATGTAAAAGTGAAAATTGAAGTCAACACTCAGAGGCGACAGGATGTTTCATGCTAGACGCAATCGTCAAGGCTGAAACCTATCTCAGCAAAAAGAACACTTCATTCGTTCCTTATGCTTGATCGATGGAGTATGAGTAATGTTTTTCTATTTTATATTTTTTTTGGAAGCTTTAATTTTGTTTATAGTCGTCAAATTTTTAAAACTATAATCTATTTAAATCGTGTTCTAATTTTCCATTTCTTTCGCTATTTACAATTGTGTCATTGATTATTTTGTTCTATGCATCGCGACGTTCACCTTTCGACAAAATGTTGGCCGAAGGCTCTCATAGCGGTAAAATGATGTCCTCTCTGTTTAAGTCTATTTTCTTTTTCTGTGTGTATCAGTCTTTATATATATATATATATATATATATATATATATATATATATATATATTACAACTACTAATGCTGTGTGACTGTAATTCAGAGAATAGTGTGATAAGATTTAATTAGAGATTTATACGTCATATTTTCCTAATTGTAGATCTATCTATCTATCTATCTATCTATCTATCTATCTATCTATCTATCTATATATATATATATATATATATATATATATATATATATATGTGTGTGTGTGTGTGTGTGTGTATAATGAAATGGATTAAGTCCAACAATTATTTAATTTGTTTTCTGTTTATACGTTATTTTTATAGATACGATTTACTTAAGTAAATGTTCTGTTTTTAATTAAACAATATTAATGATATTTACCGGTCTTAATGTTTGAGAAATTTCCTAGAAAATATCCATTCTCCGACAGGAGTAGAACCTGTATTCCTATACGGAGAACATCATTTGATCTGACGCGCTATACCACTCAGCTACAGGGAATGCGTCTCGTCAGCAAAGTCCAAATTTCTATTTTTGTAAATGCACAATCTTCGAAGATTTTTCTCGATCGATCATATCTGCTCACAAAACGTATCTTAACGTAAACAATGACAACATATAATGAAATAGATTTAGTCCGACAATTATTTAATATGTTTTCTGTTTAATTATTTAATATATTTTCTGTTTATACGTTGTTTTTATAGATATAATTTATTTAAGTAAATTCTCTGTTTTTTTAATTATCATTTAAGTATTAATTACATTTAGCGGCCTGAATGTTCAAGATATTTCCTAGAAAATATGCGTTCTCCGACAGGAATTGAACATTTATTCCCAGACCGTCATTTGATCTGACGTTCCATTGATTCTTCTATTTCTTAGTAATTTGCTTAGCTTTTGGAAAGCGCACAACTAAAATATTAACCTGAAAACTCGGTTCATGTTCTTGAATAGCTTCATCATGCATACACTGTCATGCAAAGTTTTATGCATGTTCAAGGTTTACAACTGTATCGGGTTGAAACCTCTTTGCGCCTGCTTGGTCTCACACTGTCCGCTGACCTGCGATGGAAAAATTACATTGAATCAATAGCTTCATCTACCGCAAGGAAAGTTGGTTCTCTGTGTCGCACCAGAAAGTTTTTCTCGCCCGAATCCATCCTTCAAATCTATAAATCAACCATTCGCCCTTGCATGGAATATTTCTGTCATATATAGTTAGGAGGCACTGTGGAGTAATGGATAGCGGCTCGGATTGAGGAATCGTAGAGCCGAGTTCGAAATCCATTCAAATCAATTACATCTGCGGGAAAAATCTGCCTCGACAGATAGATGATCGCCTACGCGTATATCACGCATGGCACACAACTAACTGACTGATATGGTCTGATAGGGTCTTCGACAAAATCTAGAGAAGGATATGTAATTTGGTTGGCCCTGATCTAGCATCTCGTTTACAGTCGCTCTCTCACAGACGTGCCGTCGTCCCCTGCCTTTTTCTACAAATACTTTCACGGTAACTGCCCCAGACTGCATGCGTTTAAACGTGCCACTAGATCGGCATCTCAGTGCCACCCTTTCACTGTCGAAACGGTTTAATGAAGCCAACTCTTCTACTTCTATAGTTTCATGCTTCGCACTTCCCGTCTGTGGAACTCCCTTCCTCTTACTTGCTTCCCTGATAGTTATAATCTCCAACTATTCAAATACAATGTCAATCGACATCTCCAGATGCCTTGTCCTTCTTTTCATCCTTTCCTGTTTCACGCACCTTTACTCTTGCTCCCTCTCACTGTAACACCTTGCGTGCTAGTGGCACTTCTGCCTTGCTTGGGGTGAAATGTTAAAAGAAAAAAAACAAAAAACACCACTTCTCGTACAATTGCTAAAGTTAAGCAACGTCGAACCTGATCAGTACCTAGATGGGTGACTGCTTAGTAATACCAGGTACTGCAAGCATGGATTTGCGGGTGGTGTAATGGATAACGACTCGGAATTCATTATATGCTCTTAGGAAAGCTGTGAATCCATCACTTCTCCACCAGTGTATGGGTTACTTAGTAGGACTTGTATCAGTAAATCATTATCAACTACCACCCCAAATTCTTACACTCTAAAAATAATTTCTGACTTAAAATAACCTGAAAAAGATTGATAAACCGTAAAAAAAAGAACTCAATCATTTAGACATTTTCAGTAGTATCAACTATATACAAGCGTTTTACCATTTCAATGGTTAAAGATGGCTTCAAGTAAATGAATCCTTTAGGTATGAAAGAAGACAATACGCCATCAGATCCTGTAGATAAAACACAAACAAAGAGTTTAGCCAAATATAAAAACTAAAAAAACGTATCACTTAAAGACTTCCAACAGAAACTAGAACAGCACATGTAACTAGAATGAAAAATAATGAAAAAAAAAGTATACGATTCTAACGGTAACTGTTTGGTCGATGAATGTGGATTGTTTCCTGCATGGTAACGGCTATTATCACCGTCACTATCACCAACTCCAATCTAAACAGTTTACTGTTTCGAAGGGTTGAACTGAACGAAAAATCAATATTCATTCAGAAACTCATAGAGATACGTCCAGACTTAGTGTGAAGGAAAAAAAAACACGCTGTTTTTGCTCGGAGACGCCAATTTAACAAAGATATAATTTACAATCATTTAGAACGACAGAACATTTTACATTAATTTTAAAGATATAATGTGTCCGTATATCTTTATAATAAAAAAAACCCACATTTGATTACTTAGATCATGTTATCATTAACGTAAATGTGTGTGTAATTACTAATAAAACAAAATGACGCCGGAAAGATATATTTGTGTATGATTTGTAACGTACACTAGATGTAGTCAATATTCTGGAAGAGATATGAGGCTCTGTAATATATATATATATATATATATATATATATATATATATATATATATATATATATATATATATATATATATATAAGTTTCATTAAAAAGGAATGACAAGGTACTGCGGCTAAGTTTTTATTTAATTTTACTTGTGTTTTTATTATTTTCTCCTTTTTTATATATAAATTATGTAGAAATTGCCAGTTCTGTATGTTCGAACGTATTCAGCTATGCTTTTAGCTTTTATAAAGGATGATTTTATATATTTTGTATTGATTTTTATGTGTGTATCTAGTGTTATAGGAATGCTTTTTTTTTTCCAAACATAGTCAGCACATTGTGTCCATGTTCATAGTTAATGTTATTGAGTACTGACGTTTTCTTTTTTATTCATATTCAATTATTCTAAGACATTTATAACATGTGGATGAAGCTATTATATTTGTATTCTCAACGATTATGTTGCGGATAGATTTTTATCGGTCTCCATCTGTATTTAACTGAGAATTAATTGAGCTATGTGCTGACCGTGTTTGGAAAATAAAACATTTCTATAGCTCTAGATACATACATAGCACAATACATACAGTCAGTTAAAAGTAAAAATAAAATCCTTCTTGATAATGGCTAAAAGTATAGCCGAAAACGCTCGGACAAGCAGAACATTCGGAGAATTTCTACATAATTTATGCCCATAAAAAAAGGAAATTAGAGGAATACAAGAAAAATTAAATAAAAAAACTTAACTGCAATACCTTTCAGTCGTTTTTAATGAATATTGTATAAATGAGGGATTGCTGCTCATATACGCAATATATATATATATATATATATATATATATATATATATATATATATATATATAAATAATATATATATAAATAATATATATAATATATTTCACATATATATATTTATATTCATATACATACACTTTTTAGAGGACCGCGGATCATCAGACTTTACTTCCAAAGGTTGAAACGAAAAATGAAAATAAATTTACAAATTTTTCCCCGGCAGTACTAAGTATATGTAAATTAACGAAGTGAGAAAGTAAGGTGGGGGAGAGGTACATGATTGAATTAGATGTAAAATTTCTATTCTTTCAAATTTAAATTGTTTGAGGAAATCCAGACATTGACATATTAAATCGGTTAACTTAACGGAAGTTATATATTGATATGGAAGGGGGAAAAGACATAAAGAGAAAAAGAGAGAAAGAAGTCATGAGAGAAAGTGTCATTAAATTTCTTTGGAATGAAAGGCCCGAAATAGACGCTGTTGTTTTACTTTACTTTCAGAGTTCATAAATATTATAATGTTTGATATCAATTTGAATGTTTAAACCGTCTATAAGGAATTTAATTATATGTTTGTTAGCGATTTAAGTTTTTTTTTTAAACTTTATTACAAAAATTTTAGGGATTTAATATGAAATATTCGATTAGAAAAATATTCATAGAATTTACATTAAAATACTAAAATTTTATTTTAAAATATAAGTTTACTTCTAGTTGTAATTGATTATTAAGGTGATATCTCTATCAGTTTGAATTTTATTCATGAATTTAATTTGCGACTATTTTTAGATTGGTAATTTCTCTTACTTAAAATTTAATTTTTTAGTTAATATGGAGTGATATTTGAAGGTAATATATTATAAACACATCCATGCAAGTTTCACATATACAGACGTTCTTTTACATGTGCAGTCACTCATACAGGTGCACATGCACCGATATACACGGGTAAT
>OZ038481.1:53155038-53162538 GCA_964036315.1 Acanthosepion esculentum
AAAACTTTCTGTAGCATTCTAGTTATTTTTTCCGTCAGATTTTGGAGAGGTCCGTGCCAAAGTAACTTATTTTGTATCATTTGTTATGACATGACAATGATAAGGACATCATCAAGACGTGTAGTGATGGGACAGAGGAAAGGAAATGTTGGATTCGTTTCTTAACCTAAGACTTAGTTGAAAATTAAAACCATAATGCTTTTAACTCTTACTCAAACAACGTTCACTGACTCCTGCATTCGTAACCGTCACACCGGCATAGACGACAGAAGCTCAGGCAATATTATTGTGTATATTTGTATTTTATTCCTTTGGAATATTTTTGCATGATATTCAAAAACAAAATAACAAGACATCATTTCATTCCCCCCACAACTCGTCGTACCGAATTCTAACTTCTCTGTTAATCTTTGATTATTTGCTAGTATTACATATGCACGCATATCTATCTTCATATATAATATTCAAATAAATCCCTTAACCTTTGACATCTGTTTTACTCTGTCTTTTCGCGCCGTGGCGTCCTGAAATCTAAATACAGTTACATTTATCCACAAGACACACGTGTAATTCATTCGATTTTAACCAGATGTTTATCGGAGCCAGACAAAAGCTAATAAAAAATTCATCAATATATTAATTGAATTAAATGCGTTAATCTTTTCCGATATTATCAGTGCATTGTCTGTTCATATACACAATGTTTGCCGCTTCTGGTGAATGACAAGGAAATGTTCTAAATTTCACGAGATTACTTAACCAGTAAATGATTTAAACAAACACTTTATTTTCTGATTTCAATTTGAAATTAAAATCATTACCCCGCAAGTTGTAAATGGAAATATATCTTCACGGATACACAATCCATTAGGAAGTGTAACGGTTAAAGGCGGTAAAATAAAATCAGCGGGTCGAGTTCGAGTTCTTTTCGTACTAATTGCCTTGGAAAAGATCTAAGGAATGTGGTTGTTGTCGGACCTGGGCAAGGTTGTGCTTGGCCAAAAACTGCTGCACAAGCCCTGGTCACCGATAGAACCTCTGTGGTGTGATGAGACGACGACACCCTACACACTTTTCTTCCAAACACTGCTAGAAGCAACGGAAGCGAGCTAAATCTTTGTAACTGTGTATATGAGTTCAAGGTCTGTCTGTGCCAAGCAACTACATTCTTTAGCTCTGCAAACAGCAGTCTCGATACTTTTTTTATCTGTTTTTTCTCTCCCTCCTCCAACCCACAACTCGTAAATATCACGGTAAACCGATCTCAGCAGTCTGGGATGGCAGCCAGTCTAGGAGAAATTCAAAACCGAGAATATATGTATGTGTGTGCGTGTGTGTGTGTGCGTACGTGTGAGAGAGAGAGAGAGAGAGAGAGAGAGAGAGAGAGAGAGAAAGACAGAGTAAGGAGAAAAAGAGAGAGGTGTGGGAGTAAGTAATAAATTTCATCCACACTTTTATTCATTTATTTCATTCAACATTTTAACTTGTATTTTTGAATAATGAGTAATTGCGTCAGCAATCTTTTTTATTGTTTATATATGGATTAATATGGGAGTTGATATTATATGGAGTAATGGATAGCGACTCGGATTGAGGAATCGGAGAGCCGATTTCGAATTCCAGTCGTATCCATTACATTCACTTTCCTGCTTGGGAAAGGTATGAATCCTCTTCTTCAACCCCCACCACCAGCTATGGGTAAATATCAGGACCGACTTGGTTCTATAGACTTGGACAGCAACTGGTCTACTGCAGAAAGAAATGACAACCTGCTGCGGGAAAAAACTCTGTCTCGTCAGTCATGTATCGAAAGATACATGATCGCCTAAGCGTGTATCATGTATGGTTCATTAGGAGTAAATTAATCGTCCCTGTTTGCTTTCTCCCAAACATTTATCCCGTGTCGATTGGTTTATTTTTATTACTTTTTTAAATATACCTCCTTTGATGTTCCATATATTTACACTCCGGTGTAATTTTTACACTTCTGTGTAATAATTTTTTGTTGTTATTATTAAGAAAAAAAAACGAGTAACTAACCTCCGTGTATTAACGTGGGTTCGGGTGAAGTAGTTCAAGAAAAGGGAAAAAGAATTAATTAAAGCCTTAAACGGTGGGTAAGGATTGTACGAACGTGTAGTTCAAATGGGTGAGAAATGTCGTATTTTAAAAAGAAGCTTTAATATGCAAAATCTATAAAAATAGTATTTTAAATCAAGAACAAACGGAAAAAAAGAGAAGAAAAAAAAACAATGGAAAAGCGGACAAATTCAAAATATTATATTCTTTAAGAGTATAATACTCCATGAAACAATGATCACAGAAGTTAGGCAATGTCGAGCCTGGTCAGTACCTAGATGGGTAACCGCTTATTAATACCAGGTGCTGTAAGCTTGGATGTGCGAGCAGTGTAGTGGATAACGAGTCGTAATCATTAATCGGAGAGCCGAGTTCAAATTCTCATTAGGTTCATTATATTAACTTACGCGCAAATACCATTGGGAAAAGTACAAATCCAGCTCTTCTCCCCCAGATATGGGTTAATTAATCATACTTGTATCATTATTGTCACGATAAAATCTCTTACAATATATAAGCATTTTAGGTCTTTAAATAACCCGCAAAGAAATAATAAATAGTAGAAAACGAATCAATAAACTCCTTGGAGTAATCTATGTACAATGGAATTGTGAATTCTTTGCACACAGATTTCACTTTTTTCCTTGCCATATTTCTTGGAGAATATGCATGCAGATATAGCACATAAACTCAGGAATTCTAGTAAGTAATAACTTTATGAATTTTTAGAATCGCCATATTGTTATTGAGACTTTAATTATGAATTAATGATACCCGTATCGTTGGAAAATGTTAAATCTTCAAATGATGATATCAGTTGAACCATCAGTTGGTGATATTTGTCGTTTAAGTGTTTAAACGCCTTTATAGCTATTTGACGAGAATAATTCTTGTTTGACATTTGTTGGACGAAGTGTTTTAAACCATCGCATATCGATTGGTTCCTGCACATTTTCATGTCTTCCCTTTTTTCACAGTACCTTCCGGCTGTCATCGACGATCAGTTTTGGCTCAGTGCGCATGCTCCTCACAAATTCAATAACACCCCAGCAAAAGACACCGATGAGGACCAGAGGGCATGCTGACGAAATGTTGTCAAAAAGGGAAAGAACGAGAGCGAAAAGTTTAATCTGAACATACAATCCTTAAAGTTATATTATAAATTAATACCGTCCAATGAAAGCGGCAAGGTTAAGCGGGCTTATCACAGTCCTGCTGGCGAGAATTTGTAATAACTCGACTCCGTCACAAGTAGGTGAATAAGAGACACCCAACCATGAAAAAAAGACCACATTCTGAGTGAATGCCGGCAGCCAAAGTCTGACTATTAAATCAAGCATAAACAGGAGCTATTGAGAAATCCGAACTTATGTCCTGATTTTTAATCTAGAACCATATCTGTCTTTTCGACAGTAGTGCGAAACCGGCCTATTCATAGAACATACACTGTAACCATTATAAACATTCACAATGTGAAATCAATAAATTCTTAACACTTCAAATAACTCGGTTTATGAACCAGTTATAACAAATTTAGCATAGTAAGTACAGAAATTGAACAAAGGATAAGTTGAGCCAGGCATTTTTTTGTCTAAGGCAGTAAGATGATATAAAAGCAAAATATTAACATGAGAAATTTAGCCACGTTCTTAAATCGCTCATCAGATTTAGATTTCATATCATTCATGTCATCCAACTCATGCAGAAATGAATAAACGATCAGCTATATACAAGCGTTTTCTAAGATCAATGATTAGAAATTGGTTTCAGGCAAATGCATAATTTAGGTCTAAAAGAATACCATCATTCACTAGGCGCTATAAACCAGCTGCAAAATCACAAAGAGCTCTACAACAATCCCAAAAAAATCACATCGTTCTAAGGCTTCCAACAGCAACTAAAACAAAATTAGTTAGCACATGTAAATAGAAAGAGAGATAATGAACATGTCGACTTTAAAGAAAAGATTTGTAACTCCCATCCATATTAGAAAGAACTATAACATTTGGTAGACTTGCGAGGTCGAATTTCCTGTAAAAAGTATCTAATAAAGATTTATTAAATGTCAACTGAGAGCAAAACTAACTGTTCGGTCAGTAAAGGCTGAACATTTCTTGAGTCTAAAGAGCAAATTTCAACTTTATTGCAACTCGAACATATGTCTACCTATTCAATTGTAAAGCGGACCAGCGTCTACTTTTTGACCCAAATGTAAACAGTACCAATGTCTACCCTTTGACAAGTGTAAACAAGATTCATATCTACCTCTTGACTCAAGTGTAAACCGTACAAGTAACTACCTTTCGGTTTATGTGTAAACCTGAGATATTTCTACATTTTGACTCAAATGTAACTCAAGTTTTTAAACTGTTTAATGCTTACTCTTAACAAGTGTAAAACAGGTCTATAACTACCTTTAGATACAAGTGTAAACCTGACCAGCGTCTGCATTGTAACACGTGTATAGTCTTTGTTTCTATATTTTGACTCGAGTGTAAACCAGATCCATGTCCACCTTTGACACAGATATGAAGGGGTCAATTTTTACACTTTGACTCAAGTGTAAGCCGGACCAGTGTCTAATGTTTGACTCAAATGTAAACCGGACCAATATCTACGGTTTGACACGTGTCAAACCGACTCATATCTACGTTTTGACTTAAGTACAAATCTGAACTATATCTATTTCTGACGATAATGGTAACCAAACCAATGTCTACATTTTGACTCAAGTATAGACTCAATTGTAAAACAGATCCATGTCTACCGTCTGATTTAAGTGTAAACCGGAACAATTTCTACCTTATGACTCAAATGTTAAACCGGATCAATATCTACCTTTTGACTCAAATGTAAAACTAACCACTGTTCACATTTTGATTCCAGTGTAAACCAGACAAATGTCTACTTTTTGACTAAAATGCAAATCAGATCTATATTTACCTTTTGACTTTAGTGTAGACAGGACCAATATCTACCCTTTGAATCAAGTGTAGGCTGGGCCAATGTCTACCCTTTGACATTAGATTGTTTACATTTTTATTAATTCATTGTGAATTTTGTCTCATATGACTTATAATCTAAACGTTTTATATATTGTTCAATTACCCAACCTACTAGTTTATAGCGGATTTAAAAGAACAACCCCCCACTAAAAAAAACAACAACAACAACAAAAGAAGAAGAAGAAGAAAAACAACAAAATACAAAACTCCAACAACAAATCCAAACAATTTTCTTCTTCATTTTTGATTTTGGTAGCTAATTTTCGTTACTTTTTTTTACCTGACACCATCTTTATTCCAAAAACTTTTCAGACACCTGTCGTCATCTTCATTGCTTTTTTATACTACGTTCATACCGACGCGTTATCCGGAATTCCGTTGGAAGTTGCATGTGCCAATTCCACAGAATTGTTTATATAATCGCTTTATCTGTTGTAAGCGTTTACTATCGCATCAATTAGAAGAATTGACAGATCCAATTAGTAGCGGCAAAAATAGAGATTACAGATTAGATTCCTTTCAAAGATACAAATGATGTTATATTTATTTCTGACTGACGTGAGGATGTATCCGACGATAAGTAATGCTAAAATAACAAACAGGAGGAAACCAATCAAACTAATTCTTCATTTAGAAGATATCATAATTACTACTAAGAATAATAGAAGTACATAAGTTTGACTATCGCACGGTTCACACTCCTCTCTGGTCTTTTAAACAGGAGTAGATGTTCATCCCTTGTTTCATGTTTAGATTAGGTTTCCGGTTCTGTCTAAAGTCTACTTCGACTCTATACTCTTAACGTCTCTGTCCTAATTTTATTCATTAATTAAATTTAGACCTCTTCAAGCCTACAATTAATCGGAGAGCCAAGTTCCAATTCTCGTTACGTTTATTATATTCACTTACACGCAAATACCATTGGGAAAGGTTTCCTCCCTCAGCTATGGGTTAATTACTCATACTTGTATCATTATTGTCTCGAAAAATCTCTTACAATATAAAAACATTTTCGGTCTTTAAATAACCTGAAAAGAGATAATAAGTCATAGAAAACGAATCAATCAACTTCTTGGAGTATTCTATGTACAATGGAATTGTGAATTCTTTGCACACAGATTTCACTTTTTACCGTGCCATTTTTCTTGGAGAATATGCATGCAGATATAGAACTGTCTTTAGGTTGTTCTTTCAACTTGATAAAATGACATAAACTTTCTTTTTGCTGTAACCTAGGGAAGGTTACTGAATAGAATAACCAAACGAAGGTTGGTAATGAACAATAATATTTAAGCCAAGAACAACACGTATAGGATTCGCCAGCTGCGCGTAGGAGAAGTAGTCAACTGCTAGAAGTGAGTCAAGTGAATTCCACAATGAATCTCCAACGCGGTCAGATATGGCACAAGGCCGAATTTATTGTGGGGTGTCTGAGCCTATAGGATCGGACAAACATTTCCCGTAGACCCCGTATAAAAACGGAGTTGGGTAGCTGTTTACCGAGAAGAGACTATGCCCTTCGATATAGCCTCGTCTGGGGATCCTCTCTGCTCGGAGGCAGAGAGTTTGACCAGCACAGCTAGAGACGAATCTGCAACTGCATGAAATCTACCAACCGCCCCACGCGGTCAGATGTGGCACAAGGCCGAATTTAATGTGGTGCATCCGTAGCCTCGGCCAAAAATTCCCCATAGACCCCGTATAAAACGAGGTCGGGTAGCTGTTTCACGAGACGAGGCTCTTCCCTTCGACCTCGTCTAGATATCCTCTCTGCTCAAAGGCAGGGATTTTAACCACCACAGCTGGAGACGAATCACCAACTACAGACCATCATACCGTATTTACTACTATATTTATGCGAATGGGGGCATACCCATTATCGTCCGTAGGTATGCTTCAACACTTTTTATCTAGCACGTTTTTATGCTAATAAAACTCTACACTCTCATTCTCTACCTTGATTGGCTCATGAGACTTGTATTGGGTGAATGCTAGTAAAAAATACATAAAAGATTAATTTATATAGTGCATCTATCTCTCTTTGATTGGCACGGAAATACTTTAGAAAAATTGGAAATTATTGCAAGGTTGGGGAAGTGTTCGATTTTCTGAAAACTCGGCTTTGTTCTTATCATCACGAGATTTGAAAACTCAAATACATTCTTATCTGGTACTTTTTGTAGTGCGATGTGTGGGAGTTGACGCTAAAATTGATCTCGCGACTGGCTCTTGAACTTATTTGCGCTCATAAGATACGATTCGAATTATTTGTCCCGCCACAAGGGCAAATACGAACACAAAATCAATCACGCACACGGACCTGTGAGTAAAATAAAAATTGGCCAGTCTCTAACGAGTTTTATCGAGATGGTACGGCAGGACAGACAGATCCACAGAGATCACCGAAGATTTATTT
>OZ038481.1:53165038-53170038 GCA_964036315.1 Acanthosepion esculentum
GTCTCGCCCTCTGTCTCTCTCTCTATATATATAAGTTTATATATATATATACACACACACACACACACATATATATATATATGTGTGTGTGTATATATATATATATATATATATATATATATATATATATATATATATATATATATATATGGCGTATATTTGGCCAGCATTATTAAATGATTAAGATAAGTTTTGTATATTTACTTTTAATAGGATTCTCTCGTAAGTACGGGCGAGTTTCTTAGTATCCTTATTAAAGGAAGAAAGAAAATTACCAATTTGATGGATATTCATTTTATTCCGAATACTTTCGACATTAGCACAATGTCGTCGTCAGGGTCTTATTTTTTCTAATCAATTATGGATAATGCACAAATACATTCAAATGTTTGCAGCGGATAGTTTCAAATATCTAGGTTTTAACTAATAGTTTTAAATAGTTTTTCTTTTTTTATATACATTTTATAACTGAATTACTTCCATTACGTGTGTCTATATGATAAAATTACAATACATAAGCTTAGCGTTTTTCAGTTTTAATTTTGAGAAAAATGATGGACACAATTTTTGTCTTAGAATAATGATGAACTCTTTTTGTCTTGTGTGTGTGTGTGTGTTGTGCGTATGTCTATAATGTGTTTGTGTGTGTGTTATAATACTATGACAGTCCAATCAGCACACACAGGTAAAACACAAGAGTATACTATGACCACCTTTAATAAATTAAGGAAAAGGAAGGCAAATGGTAGAGAATGATCCATAATGTATTAAGAGTGAATTAATTTAGTGGGAAATACTTGATTTACTAATTACATGAAGGGATTAATTTTTCTTCTTCTTTATACCGCATTTTCCACGAGGTCGCGTTCACTAAACATGCGAATACTACTGAAAAACGTTGAGCAATAACCAGAACCATTTCAATAAAGATCTTAGACGAGTATTCATTGTGACTGCGTTCGTTGCAACATAAAATTTGGTACCAATCTTAGTCTCATCTATTTTCTTAATATGGTCCACTATTTCTGTAAAAAGTCAAAGAATCTTTGGGAATAGATGATGGGAATTTCTTTGTAGTTATCAGATAATTCAACGATAAAGTAAAATACTTAGGAAATTATTTCTGGAAAAGAAAACACACCAATAGGCTACAATGAAGATCAAATTTACTACGGGCGCAATTGTCTGCGGAACACCTCAAGCGTTATTTGGAATATGAATGTAATGCTCTTAATCCATTTATTTACAAATCGCTATAGACATATATACATAAGTAGCAATCATGATTTGCTCAAAGAGAAACATTTAAAACAATTTATGGCGAGATTTTGTGCGCTTTTATTGTTTGCTACTGTATTATTATAGAACGAAAAATGAAAGCTAATTTTATTTAAGAACTTGCGATAAAAGACTAACCTTTCCACATAAAAAGGAAGAAATATTGTCTGAATCGTTCTAATATTTTTTAGATGTAACTGAGATATATTGGTTATTCTGACTAATTTCCTCCTCCTGACTTTTATTTTTTATATTAATGTTTAATGTATCTGTCGTATATTTTGAAAAGAAAGGACCTCTTCTTCGATCTGAGTATTCCTTGCATATCACGTTGGATGCCTTTCTTCCGGAGCTCCTTACACCATTTTTTCTTTACCCACGCAACCTTATATATTCTTCACAAAAATCTCTTGACAATATCAAGATGACAGGAACCTTCCTGTTTATATGTCTCCTCTGACCACGCTCTGACAACTCAAACTGTGAACAAAAGAAACTGGCTCAAATACCTAAAAACCAAGCTAGTGTCTTTTCACCATCACCGGTCAGACGATGAGCAATATCCAGTCACAGATGAATGGTTGCGCGCACAGTGAAGCTCCAAATGCAAGAAGAACGCTTGACTCTGATATTACCCAAGAACTGCCACTCTGGGAAAAAGGATCCAACGTGTCTGCTTCCCTTCAATCTTAAAATATTCAAGTAAAGCATCAATAATTATATATCCTCCTTATCATCGTAATCTTCACTTCCAACCACCGACCCTTATCTGATATGAATTCAAACACCCCATTTATCATAGCCATTTTAATTGTAACCCTATACCTTGTGTGATATTCAAGCCATATATTTGGTGATATTTAGTATAAGAAAACAATGCAAGGGTACATCCTGGCCCAGTTGTTAGCCTCAGAATATTTCAGGGAACAGAATAATTTCCTGAAGCATCTACATTTTTTGGTTATATTCTAAAAGACAGTTAGATTGCGATGTTTTTTAAAATAAAAATTATAGCTTAAATATCGGGATAGAAAAGCAAACAATAACTAGGAAATTATCATGTAAAATTTTGAAATAGAATTAACATTGTAAGTATTATTTGATTTGAAGAACTTAATGTTTTTTTTTTTATCTTTTGTTGTAAATACAATGTTTCGGCGGAGTCTACAGCATTCTTCCGGTACACAATACTTAAGTAAAGAAAGAGGTGACTGTTTTATAGGAAACAAAAGGTTATAAAAATAGAATGTATACAATTGATCAACCGAAAATTTCTTTTCTTTTAACAAAAGCATAGAGAAATTTTTCCAAAGTCATATATGCAAGTTGCAGTTCAGAAGTTTTGAGAATTTTTTTGTTAGACACACTTTTGTCATAGATAATTAACATAATTAATACATATATTTAATACGCATATTTGATACATCTAATGCATATAATCTAATAGATAATTTAATACAGGCTTATTATTATTACAGGCTTATTATATATATATATATATATATATATATATAGATATGTAGTAATCCGTTGGTATAATACAAGCTATTCCTATTAACACAATATAGAATTTTAAATATTAAATGTTAAAACTGACTCACAAAGAGTGCTCAATGTTTATTTTCATTAAACAGAGCAAATTATTTCATACATTTGTAATTAAGATACTATGAGCAGTTTAAAAAATCCTGTGAATTTTAAAATTTAACTCCGCGGGTGAAATTGGTCATTCACTAATGTGATCTTAATTCGAGCTGTATGAAATATATATCTATATCTATATATTCATATATATATATATATATATATATATATATATATATATATATATATATATATATATATATGTGTGTGTGTGTGTGTGTGTGTGTGTGTGTGTGTATTTAGTAAGCAATCGTTCTTTCATGCACATTTCACTGAATACGACAAGGTGCTTTCATTTATTTTTTTTATACAATTTCTCAAATGATCTAATAATTTTTTTTCTTTTCAGATGATAAATTATATAAAATCTTTTCGAAAGTTCGTTTTTTTCCGAGCGCTTTCAGCTATACCTTTAGCCATTTACAGGGATGAAATATTTTGACTCTTGAATAAGAAACATTCGGACAGTTTTTATATAATTTATCATCTGAAAGAGAAAAAAATTATTAGATCATATGAGAAATTATATAAAAACCAAATCAAAGTACCTTGTCTGTCATATTCAATGAAATGTGCATATATATATATATATATATATATATATATATATATATATATATATATATATATATATATATATATATATATATATATATGTGTGTGTGTGTGTGCAGATATATATATGCACATATATATATGTGCATTTATATATATATATATATATATATATATATATATATATATATATATACAACAGGTATTAAGGCCACCCCACTGAATTTCGAAGTATTGCTTAAAAATTGAGGGTTGCATGCATTTTAAAAAAGTAATTAACTAGTTGTCTTCCGCCCCGTGAGACCTTTTCGTCCTAAAAGGTTTTATCATATATTCAATAATAATAGTGTAATTGATGCATTCCCCCATAAATGTTTTTTAAAATTCTAGCTTTCTGCCTAATCTACGATGCTAGCCAATACGTAATCTTAGGGATGGGATATTAAATTAGCTAGTAAGCTAACATATGAAATTATTTCAAGCACACAAAACACTACCTGCTACACACACCTACATCTAAACGCTATCTACTACATATAATTTGTCACAGCTTACTTATCGAGACGGAGAAATCATGGTGGTTCGTTATGTAATAAAGATTTCTCTTAAACTCGACAGAAGACGCTGCAGAAATCTAGGAAATGATCAATGATAATGAATTATCGTGTTGAGTACTCGGAGGAGACGAAAAAGTGTACGACAAGGACCCTGGACGCCTTCGGTTTCGAACACTACAAGTGAGTCCTGAAGAAGTAGCTGAAGCGCTACAACAGATGCCTTGAATTTGGAGTGCCCTACTTTAAGAGAGATTAGAGTTATGTATTTTGAAATAAATGTCCATCCTGAAAAAAATCTCAAAACTTCTGGGGAGTAACTATAACACAACTATTATATCTATAATAATAAATATACATTTTATTCCTTACCGATAGGAGGACTAAGTAACCTCCGCATAATATATGGACTGCGTCAACATCACGTTAACAAGATATTTAAAATTTAAATAATATAACCTGAAGATTGCGTTGTGTATGAGTGTACGAGTCGTGCTACCAGCTCGGAACACACAGACACACACACAGACATATATATATATATATATATATATATATATATATATATATATATGTATATCTTTAAGTTATGCAATATTTATAAGGTAAATGTGCTCAACGTCGGGGATTAACACAAAATTCCGTACCGAATGCCGACAGTCAATCGCTAAACGCCATTTTATTTCCATGTTAGTCAGTGGGGCATTATGGGTAATAACGTTATTTATTTCCTGTCTATTGTGTTATTCTCATGGCTATTGAATAAGCGGGAACAGTTATTTGAAATTATTCTTCCTTCTTTTGAATAAAATTAATTATTGACTGGAAGCGGTAATTTTATAGCTTATAAATCATTTTTTCCTATTAAATACTTCAGTATATATATATATATATATATATATATATATATATATATATATATATATATATATAAAATCTATTTTTAATTAACACATATGGTTGAGTAGA